>OX463840.1:25365643-25559765 GCA_949825065.1 Odontocerum albicorne
TATATATATTAGGTGTACAAATAAGTTTCCGCCGTTTTTTATCAAAAATTGGGCATTTATTGTGAAAGAACGGAACCTCATGTTTTATTCGAAGTATTGCCCATCGCTTGCCACTACCTTTTCCCATCTTTCTGGCAGCATACGGATACAGCGTCGGAAGAATGCTTCATCTTTTGAGGCTATCCACGAATCGACCCAATTTTTGGTATCTTCATATGATGTGAAGTGCTGCTCAGACAGGTCATGCGTCATCGATCGAAACAAGTGAAAATCAGAAGGAGCAATGTCTGGTGAATACAGCGGGTGGGGTAAAACTTCCCAATTGATTGTTTCCAAAAAGGTTTTGACCGGCGCCGCAACATGTGGACGAGCATTATCATGCAGGAGAATAATTTTGTCGTGTCTGGAGTAGCAGTGGGCGCGCTTTTCCTCGAGTGCTCGACTCAATCTCATCAATTGTGCTCGGTAGACAGCCCCAGCAATGGTTTCGTTCGGTTTGAGCAACTCATAATACACGACACCAAGCTGATCCCACCAAATACACAACAAGAGTTTTTTTCCATGAATATTTGGCTTAGCTGTAGATGTTGAAGCATGGCCAGGGGTTCCCCATGATTTCTTCCTTTTTGGATTATCATAGTGGATCCATTTTTCATCACCAGTGACTATACGGTGCAGAAAACCCTTTCGTTTATGCCTGGCAAGCAGCATTTCACATGTGGAAAATCGGCGTTCAACGTTTCTCTGTGTCAGTTCATATGGAACCCAATTTCCTTGTTTTTGAATCATTCCCAATGATTTCAACCTATGTGAAATTGCTTGTTGAGTCACTCCTAATGTAAGTGCAAGTTCTTCTTGCGTTTGGCACGAATCTTGATCCAATAATACTTCCAATTCCGCGTCTTCGTACACTTTCGGCCTTCCGCTACGTTCTTTGTCTTCGATGTCAAATTCACCGTTCTTAAACTTTTGAAACCACTCACGACAACTTCTCTCACTTAAGGCAGCCTCACCATATGCTTCTACAAGCAATCGATGCGCCTCAGCTGCAGATTTCTTCAAATTGAAGAAGTAAATCAAAAGTTCCCGCAAATGACGCTTATTCGGCTCAAAACTTGACATTTTCGAACACAAAAAAATATGTTATACTGATAAAAATTCACTAATATTTCAAGGTCATGTTGTTGACAGATGTCCAACCTTACGATAATGACATTTTACATCTGACAATTTTAACCATAACTTACTGGTGGCGCCAACTTTTGTCAAACGGCGGTGACTTATTTGTACACCCAATATATATATATATATATATATATATATATATATATATATATATATATATATATATATATATATATATATATATATATATATATATATATATATATATATATATATATATATATATATATATATATATATATATATATATATATATATATATATATATATATATATATATATATATATATATATATATATATATATATATATATATATATATATATATATATATATATATATATATATATATATATATATATATATATATATATATATATATATATATATATATATATATATATATATATATATATATATATATATATATATATATATATATATATATATATATATATATATATATATATATATATATATATATATATATATATAATATATATATATATATATATATATATATATATATATATATATATATATATATATATATATATATATATATATATATATATTATATATATATATATATAATATATATATATATATATATATATATATATATATATATATATATATATATATATATATATATATATATATATATATATATATATATATATATATATATATATATATATATATATATATATATATATATATATATATATATATATATATATATATATATATATATATATATATATATATATATATATATATATATATATATATATATATATATATATATATATATATATATATATATATATATATATATATATATATATATATATATATATATATATATATATATATATATATATATATATATATATATATATATATATATATATATATATATATATATATAATATATATATATATATATATATACAGGGTGTCCCAAAGGGCAGCGTCAAGCCGGTATCGAGGAAGAGGCCAGCTTATGAGGGTTCAGAATTTAAAAAAATTTTTTGAAAAAGCCTTATACTTTTCGAGTTATAGGTATTTCTTCGAAAATTGTAAAAGTAGCTACCCTGAGCCGAATGTTTGTATACTGTGACTACAAATTGCCATATTTTATGATTTGAATGGCTGTATCGCAATCGTAGATAGCCCTGCTATTAGTCGGAGTCAGATATAAAACAAAAAAAAAAATTGCACGTTTGAAAAAAAAATTGTTTTTGTCCGATCGTAAAAAAATATATTTTTTATCAGCCAACTTTAACTCATCATACTGTAAAAATAATGTACTACGCTAACCTGGCAAGTTACATTAAAAGTTGGCCTGTTTAGTCAGGATTTCAAAATAGTACAATACATATCTACTACTCTTTTAAAAATAATTTTAAAACATTTATTTCTGAAATTAAAGATCAAATTCAAAAATTTTGAGCGAGACAAACGATACGGCGGATGCACTAGTTAGAGTAATACAGCTAGTGTCGCCATTTTTTATATAAAATATCAAGTTCCTGTCAAAAATGGTGTCTTTCTCTAACTCGTTCATCCGCCGTATCGTTTGTCTCGCTCAAAATTTTTGAATTCGATCTTTAATTTCAGAAGTTAACGTTTTAAAATTATTTTTAAAAAAGTAGTAGATATGTATTGTACCATTTTGAAACCCTGACTAAACAGGCCAACTTTTGATGTAACTTGCCAGGTTAAGCGTAGAGCATTATTTTTACAGTATGATGAGTTAAAGTTGGCTGATAAAAAATATTATTTTTTATGATCGGACAAAAACAATTTCTTTTTCAAACGTGCAATTTTTTTTTTGTTTTATATCGGACTCCGACTAATAGCAGGTCTATCTAGGATTGCGATACAATCATTAAAATCATAAAATATGGCAATTTTTAGTCACAATATACAAACATTCGGCTCAGGGTAGCTACTTTTACAATTTTCGAAGAAATGCCTATAACTCGAAAAGTATAAGGCTTTTTCAAAAAAATTTTTTTTAATTCTGAACCCTCATAAGCTGGCCCCTTCTTCGATATCGGCTTGGCGTTGCCCTTTGGGACACCCTGTATATATATATATATATATATATATATATATATATATATATATATATATATATATATATATATATATATATATATATATATATATATATATATATATATATATATATATATATATATATATATATATATATATATATATATATATATATATATATATATATATATATATATATATATATATATATATATATATATATATATATATATATACATACATATATATATATATATATATATATATATATATATATATATATATATATATATATATATATATATATATATATATATATATATATATATATATATATATATATATATATATATATATATATATATATATATATATATATATATATATATATATATATATATATATATATATATATATATATATATATATATATATATATATATATATATATATATATATATATATATATATATATATATATATATATATATATATATATATATATATATATATATATATATATATATATATATATATATATATATATATATATATATATATATATATATATATATATATATATATATAATATATATATATATATATATATATATATATATATATATATATATATATATATATATATATATATATATATATATATATATATATATATATATATATATATAAATATAAATTATTTTTGGTTGGTTGGACAAGATTGCCATATAGCAACAAGCTTGCACACAGTAAAATTGTATATTATAATGTTTCGAAGTGTGGGATATGGCCCCTCAAACGTCTTCTGATCAAACAGATACCTTAATAATTTACGCCACTGTATACTGCAAATATGTATTTAAATATATTGAAAATGATTTTTTAACATTCGTGATAAGTGATGGATAACATGAGTACGACAATCAATAATTGAAGGAAAATAAAATCTCAAAAGTTATAGATTATAACAATTTAATTAGAAAGGTTATATTATATGGTTGTCCCTTTGTTTTTGAAAGATTTATTTGTTCCATTTTATGAAATGAAAGTAATGAAATACTTTAAAATTAATGAAAATTTCCAATGAATATGTTTTAAATATGTCTGTTTATAGGCAAGCAATAACTAAATATGTCTGTTGATAGGCAAGCAATAACTAAATATGTTTTTGATAGGCAAGCAATAACTAAATATGTCTGTTGATAGGCAAGCAATAACTAAATATGTCTGTTGATAGGCAAGCAATAACTAAATATGTCTGTTGATAGGCAAGCAATAGCTAAAATTAGATTAATAACATTAATAACCATATCATAACAATCACGTGAATTACAGCTAAAGAAAACTTAGTTGATAATTTCCTCATCAAGTCCACACTTAGAAATCGGATCCTTAACAATGTCCAAAGTATATAATAAATTGTTGATAGTGAAGTATGTTAGATATAGTAGAATTAACCACATGTCAAATAGTTTTAAAAAGTAAACCAGATAAAAACAAATATGTAAACACTTCATACGTGTCTCCATAACCTAGTTGGTAAGACGCCTGTCTTTCAGCCCGGGGGTTACGGATTCGATTCCCGTTGGAATCTGACTTTCACTTATTTTTTTCTAGTTCGTTGAAAAAGATAACCAAATCGCAATAAGCCCGCCAGATTGTAATGTATACTATAAAAAGTGTAATACAATGCAATAATGTGATGACTAGCGTTAACGTAATAGGTGAAAAACAACAATTTGTCGAAATCTCAAATAACAAACTGACTACCCTGTGAAACGGAAATAAAAACACAAGTTGACAAAGAAATTATTAAACTAACAATATTAATTCAATTCAGCTACAATGTGATATATACAATTTATATATTTATTTATAAAAAATTTATAAAAAGTGTCGAGCATCGATAATGTTTCCCCTGAGCTGTCAAACGTGCGCTGGGCCGCTATAGCTTGCCGAATAGTGTTATAATACTCATTGCAGCGTCACGACATAAATCAATTTTATGGCCGCATCTAAATCAAACGTATTTTAATGGCTGGGCCCCGTCATATCACCAGTCATATGTATGATAATTTACTGCGTATATGTGACGAATGTTAGAAATATTATTTGGGGTTTAGGATGCCTACCCAAAAAGCTGTGCGCGTGTATTGTGAATGTTCGCGTGAAATGTGTCCATAAGTCATCCGCTATAGTGACGGGAGGATTTCGCGTTGCAGTTTGTTGTGTGTCCGCCATGCACCGCTCGCTCTGTGATGATTCGGAGAGAAAGTCCAACTAGCAATTGTGTCGCGAGATATTAATTGATTCGTGGGATTGTTCGTAAAGAGCGATATATTGATTTGTTGTCCATGCACGATTCCACGAGTCATCAGTCATTTACATTTTTGCTGTATATTACTATACATTCAATGACCCTCGAGTTTAACGCACTTCAAACTTTTATTTATCACGATCTTTTGGGTGATTTCTAATCTGTATAAAAATTGAATAAACCTCACCTATGCCTTTTCGGCCTATCCATATGTATATTTCCTCATCATCAACAGTTTTTCCTTATCCTGTAAGGTTCGGGCCGTATTGCCTGCAAAAGGAACTGCCACCTAGTTCTGCGTTGGTCTGAATAAAGAACACTTCGTAACATTTTTATTCTTACTAATTGATCTTGTTACAGTTTTAGGACTCATATTGTATAATTAGTTCGGTAAAACTGATTATATACCAATATAATGAATAAATAATACTCTATCTTATTCCTATTTTTAAATATTGATTTCATCGTTGATTCAGGTTCAGGGCTCATAAACAGCCGAACAGCTAATATCACCAAGCGCGTATCATAAATTTTAGCAATTTCATCAATGTCACACATTTGAGCTTCACTACTAACATATCGATATGTAGAAACGCTCTGAAATCAGAGGATTTCTAATTTTTGACCCTCGATAGTCTGTAATGATGCAACATAGTTAAATTTTATATGAACTTTACGATTGATTTACCTTGTTGGTTGAACGGATATCTTCCACTCGGGGTTTTGAGTTCGACTCCTGATATTGCCATAAGAAGTAAAGTTAATCTGATTTTCACATACATAATATTTAACATATTTTCGGTTGGTTGAAAGAATTTGACACGATGCTCTCCAAGTTTTACTTTTGTCTAACAGAAGTGTAATACGTTATTTCATAAATCGGTGTTAAATATATTTAAACTGTTAATAAGATGAAATATAAATCAATGGATTGAAAATAAATTAATTGTGTTTCTTAATTATTTTGAAGTAAGAATAAAAGTATTCATTTCAATGAGAAGTAACCTCTTAAATGCGTGTAATATACACAGTGTTCATTGACAAAAAATATATTTCGTAGAATATGCAAATGTGAAGGAGAATAATATAAACTATAAATATTTCATTACGCAAAAACATGCGAGTTAAATTAATTTTAGAAATTAGAAAAGAAAGTAAATTATTCTTAGTCAAATGAATATAAAAATAAACCGTCTTTGATGAAATAATTCCGAGTGTTAACAGTTGAAACAGACTTTCTGGGGAAAACTGTCCACAGCCAAGACAATTTGTAAAATGAGTGATTAAATATTGCATCTTAGCAGTCGTTGAAGGATTTAATGCGTCGCACTAAAAGTCGTCTTGTGAGGATCTGGTCCCGAGAACTGTCTGCTGACAAACCGCCGTCTAATAAAGGGGCGACTGTAGTTTGAAAACCAAATTTACTTCTTTTAACGGGATATTTGTCCGACTGGCTGGAAAACAAGTCCATGTTTTATCATATTCGAAGGGTGACACGCCCTATTAAATTAAATGGGAATTAAAAATGCGAAAAACGAATTCCGGTTGTAAATAGAAGATGAAATATGTGACGTGTTTCCATATTGCGTGCATAATTTCTTGAATAAGTTAAATATACATTGTAACTGCAAAAAGTCTTTCAATAGCTAGCTATGAGATTAATCTGAATTGATTTATTGTCGGTTCTATTTGCTTTCAATATAAATCTGAATAAATGGCTATCCAGATAATCGAAGCTTGCAATCTTCAATATGATAATCATGCTGATTGTGCTGTATTGATGTGAGACTTAAAACATCATGGTGGCGTAAGAAAAGTTTCTTTATCTTCGAAAATAAGTTACTGCGTAAAACGATTTGACCAGTGGGAGCGGGAATATGGATTTGTGACGCATACACCAAGAGCTAGGGGAATACAGTATCCGCGGAAAGCTGGACGATGTCATCTCTGTAAAATGATGCCTTTATATGATAGAATGGATAAACTGTTTTTTTAGTTACTTTTGAAGTTATCTACATATTTTACAGACATGCCAAATGTACACCAGACTACTTTTATGGCATGTATTCTGCATTGTTACTTTTTTTTCATTTTTTTCGTTCCCCGTTCAATAATCATTGCTAACTTTTTTGATTCCTTCCTAATGACAGATATTTTTTTCCTTTGTTAGTTAAAAACTTGAACACATTAATATGCAATTAATAATTTATTTTTCATAAGAATGGCACAAATCACCCTAATATAGGTGGACTACCTCAAACAGATCATTTATGATAATTGTGACAAACAATCAATTTCATAACAAAAACCAAAATTTATGCACTGAATACTCTAATAGTAATGGAACGGTAGGAAACAATGTCAATAAGGTACTCGAGTCTAACAGTATCCAAATCTACTAAGATGATGATGGTTCATAACAATATTTTAGAAATTATATGAAAATCGGACGTGGAAAAACATTGAAGTGAGCTGAATAAATACTGTAGAAATGCATGCACTGAGAATACGAAATGGGATGACGGTGTATGACAGGATAACGTAGGAATTGATTAAGGGTGAGTAAGAACTTAAATCTGAATTATCAAACAGGACAAAGAAAAGCAAACTGAAATATTTTGAACGAAAACAAATATACAGCGCGATATGAGCGCAAGATGAAGAAGTGGAAGACAATATGATTGAACCAAGTAAATTATGTTTTGAAAGGAGAAAATGTTAAAAGTCAGAGAAATTGAATAATCTGTATGAAGGAGATGCATGACACGGCGGGATGCTATCTATGTATGTACAAATCTTGGAATGCCAGTTTCTTTTTGATTTTCTGTTTGAAGACAAACGAATTTTCTGTGTTTTACAGGAAAATGCAGTTGTTATCCATCCGCTCATGGTGTTTTTAGGAAATAACCAAGTTTCCTTGCAGTGAGATCGTACACTTTTAAGAAAATTTAATTTAGTCACACCTTGATGATACAGCTGTTACCGGGGGAGCCCTTCCGCTGCTAGTTCCACACTGGAGTGTGAGAAGGATATCGGTGGCACCAATAGCCTTCTATATAGCAGATTCTACGGACAGAGATACGATAGGAAAATAACTAATAAAAAAAATATGACACAGAAGACCTTTAAAGATTTAAGAAATCGCCAAATTAAAAAATAATTGTGATAGCTGTAAAACTATTCCTGTTCACTAGAAGGTCAGATAATTCAATCGGGCTGAAAGTAGTCCAACGTATAGCTATGTTAAATGAAACTCATCCTCATTTTGAGGTACAAAATTCTACAAAATGTTTATACTCACAGTTCTACAAAATGTTTATACAAATTTTCTATTGCAGAGAATCTTCAAATGCGCTGTTGAATTTCAATTTTGCAAAACAATTAATGAATTTCTGATTATTCACAATGAATTGTGTCGCCATTCTCATAATCCAGGCTGATGGCTCTAATGTTGGTATAATGCATTTATCTAATACCATAGACGAGCGTAATACTTTCTGGGCAAGTAAAGCGATTATAGCACACGGCCACCGCCGCTGATTATTTCATGACATTAATAACGGCATGATGATGGCAATCTCTGCGATGGGAACCCCGGAGTGATGTGTGGACATTTTCCTAACCATTTATTGAACAATTCCTGTATATCAGATTAACATTGTGTATGATCTTTATAATCCACTTATATCAGTGAATGTTAACTATAAATTACACAACACTAAAAAAAAACTATTTTGGTCATTGTTTTTTAATGTTGTATTGACTTACTGCGACTATATATTTTTTTTATATTTAAAACTGAGGAAGACTAGATTGCAGTGGTACGGGCGCATCACTATACGATTCGAAAAGTGTCTTGGTTGCTTGGGCAGGATGTTGACGGTGAAATACAATATATATAGAAGTTACCCTAAGAAAATATTGATGAATAGTATAAAGAACATCCGAGTGTTGGGAGGGGCGAGGGATCTTCTCCATAACAGTTAACTCTGAAGATAGAAGTCTCTAAAAGCTGACCCGGCGTAGAGTG
The DNA here is from genome assembly GCA_949825065.1 of Odontocerum albicorne. Lineage (NCBI taxonomy): Eukaryota > Metazoa > Arthropoda > Insecta > Trichoptera > Odontoceridae > Odontocerum > Odontocerum albicorne. The sequence continues at coordinate 25,375,246 of OX463840.1, forward strand.
ATCGAGCTAGGAGGAAAACTATTTTGTTTAGTAACGTGATGACAGGTCGACAAAAGATCCAACCCGTTAATGTTGCCTTGTCGGGCTTATTTGTTATTAAATTAAATTTATTATGTCATGTTCTTGTTTATTGTATTCAGGAAGACGCTTAGATGAGAACCAATTTTCATGTTGTTGAAACTTTAGAAATTTTCAGTTTCGTGGATTCTTGTTTAGTAATACTTTTCTGGAACTATGACTCCAATTATGTCTAATAACTGGAAGAATTCCAAACATGTCACTTTATATTATTATTCCATAAATGAAAATAAAACTATGACTTCCTCCGAGGTGTAGATAGTGAAGAAGTCTTTATTTTTTAGGTGTGTGTGAAATATATAAAAGAAAACATTCCACCCTGTGTCCATTTCCACTTCCATCTTAAGTCAGAAATATATGAATTGCGTTGTAAAATATCGTGTTAAATCAATATCATTATACACCAGCTCATACAAATATACTTTGATATAAAACTGTCCATATAATTCCACAACTGTAGGTTTATCAAATAAACAAAATAAAGTATGGGCCACGGGGGCTGGATAATTTTTGCACATAAAATTCTATGTATTGATTGTAGTTGAGCAAACTTACAATTATGATAAAAATTATGTATATATGGTATGTATGTTATTATTCTTCATTACGTGTTTAATTCTCAGAGTTGTGATCTTGTGCCACGAGTGGAACTTGGTGCGCCAATTGATATCCATCCTTCCCGATCCTGGGGTATGTTGACTACCACGTTAAAAGGAGATCTTGTTAACTCGTTTATTTGGTCCATCTTGTAGGAGACCTTCATCTTATTCGTTTTCTCTCAACTGCCCCGTGATCATCAGCTTCTTTAATCTTTCGTTGCTCTTCCGGGCAACATGCCCAAGGTACGTCGTAAGGTCCAAAAGTTTCCAATCCAATAATATGAAAATGGTGATAGAATGATTTTTTTTTCAATATGGTCACCCTGTAGTTTAAGAGGGTATTCTAATCTAGAGGCGTGAATTTCGGGCGTTTTTTCAGACTTAATTAAAAAAACTAAAAACATTTTTCCTATGCATTTTTTACAGTTTGTTTATTGATGATTTGAGAATGTACAAAAAAAAATATATTTTTTTAAATTCAAGATATCAACTGTTATATCTTGTAAAAAAGGGGGTAAGCTGGTCGACATGATTGAAGCCCTTTCGTAAATTTGAAACCAAAATTATACACAGTTTCTTAATAAAAAATAATGTCGTTATAGTTGGTACCAAAAAAAAAAGAAAAAAAAACTAAAATGTCTGAAAAAAAACTCAATGTTTTTACATTTTTTTCTAATATTTTAATTTTTTTAAAATAGTTTTAAATTTTCCAAGATAGGGACGATATAAAAACATTTATTTAAGTTTTATACTAAATTTAAAGGCAATCAATTGGATAGAACTTAAGATTTTATGTCGACCAGGTTGAAAAAAGTAGTTTCGAGGAAAACGCGTTTAAAGTTTTGAGATTATTGTATGTGTCATACCGGTGCGGCGTAATTGCTGCCTCATTTATAGCTATAACTTCGTAAATATTAATAATTAAAAAAAATTCTTTTGAAAACATGTTTTTAAAGGTCTAAACTTTAAAAATAATTAATTTGTCCATTAATGACGCACAATTTTCAAGTCAATTAGTAGAATTTGATTACAATTCTATAAAGATTGCCATTACCTTTTTTTGAGCATATGTGACATTGTTTTTTTGGAACATTGTGGCAAACCTCGGACGGCAAAACTCTACCGAATTCCTTTTTGACAGAGAATCTTAGTATAAGCCCACAGTTTCATCCCCCTTGACGATTGACTCGGTTATTTAGTTTCTTTCCCGTCGCAGGTCATCAAAAATTAATTACAACATTCATCACGTCATTGACTAAATAACACTCGGGAAGTTTGGCAGCTATTTTACGCTCATTTTATGTATGGGAAGACGATAGTACAGAATTCTAAGTACAGTCAAACCTCGGGTCACGAACGCCTCTAGTCACGAACAAATCGGCTTACGAACCCGATTTCCGAAGAAATTTTGACTCGACCTGCGTACAATGCCTCGGCTCACGAATTAGTTGTAACGGCGCATTACGCATTAGTTGTTCTCAGGTGCGTGCGTTGTGAACATTGTTTGTTGTTGCGTTCGCTGTTCTTGTGTTTTTTTTGCTTTTTATATATTAGGTGTTAACATAAGTTGTGTGAAGGGGACCTTCATGAATAATATGGTTTAAGCGGTCCTCGTCGAAGTCCACTGGTCGTCCGGAACGCTCCCATGTCTTTCAGGTCGAAATTACCGTCTTTGAAACGCAAAAATCATCGATGAGCTGTTCTTTAATTCATAGCATCTTCACCATACACTTTGCAAATATCGCGAGTAGCTTTGGCAGCTTTATTCCCTCGATTGAACGCGAACAGAAGGAGGTGTCGAAAATGCTCACTTTCGTCTACTTGACATTCCATTTTGAAGGCTTGTAATCAAATAAAATGATATATGTAACGTAAAAGCAAACACAATATCTTGTAGAGCAGAAAATTTTCTTTCGAATGACGTATAACGTTTACCATTTTGTTTTACTTTTGGTGCTCATTTTTAAATTTGAAAAAAAAAACGGACACAACTTATGTTAACACCCAATATATAATACGAGTACAGTATATCTATAATATATAAATAAAAATGTAAACGTTCGTATACTAAAAATCTCTAATCTCCGAAAGTTCTTCACCGATCGCTTTGAAATTTTGACAAAAGGTTGCATTCGTATACGAAAATGTTCATGTATTTTTATATACGAAAATGTTTATATACTCGTATATACAGGTGTATATAAAAAAGTTTATAAATAAGAAAAAAAATAACGTTTGCGCCTCCTGCAGCGACACAGACGAACTAAACTTGACAGTTATGTCACATTGCATTTTCGACGTTTCGGAATTAATATTAAATAATAAAATATTAAATAATTAAATATTTAATAATTAAATATTAAATAATTAAATATTAAATATTAAATAATTAAATATTAAATATTAAATAATTAAATATTAAATGTTTAATAATAAATATTTAAATAATAAATTTTTAATTTTTAAATACGTTTATTGAAAAGTAGCGACATCAGCGCCAATTTGCTAAGACGTAAAAATATACAAAGTTTTTGTCTGCCATTTTGTATTTTGACAGCGTCCTTTGTGTGCCGATATGTGTGTATAAAAGAAAACGTTATATAATGTATTAAATTTTAATAAAAAATTGTTGTATTGTGATAAAATTTACTTCAGTGATTGTGGTAAGTTGTTGAGATAATATTTAGGTTAAAAAATAATTTTACTTGGATGTATTTCGGCATTATTTGGTGGTGAAATTGGAAGAGTTACCCTTTAATTTAGTAGATATGACAATAGAGCAGTCTTACGCTGAATACGAATCTCTTCCAACTGATCAAAAATCGGTAATTGATGAATTCGATACGAATGACAACCAAGAAATGGAAAAGTTGATGAAGGGGGTGAGCATCAGATCCCAAAAGCCATATTCCTCCAAACCATCTTCGTAGAAGAAATAATATTCAAGAAGCACAGATATGGAACGCTAATTTTAAGGGTCGTGATATTGGCGACTTTACAGATTCTGCTGGAGTAGTAGATATTATTAACCAGGTTATTAACCCTTCCCTTACGGTGCTAAAATTGAAACGCGCGCTCCGGCGTTGGGTAGTGAGTACGCGATCAAAAATTAGCGATTTTAAATCGGAAAAATAAGAACATTCATAGATAATCCCCTTAATTAATTATAATTGAAGTTAAAAATTATAATGATTGAGATTTATTTGCTGAAAACATTAAAAAACCATCTGGCAACGCTCACGAAACGGGCGTAGGTCTAATCTGGTTGCAAGCCCAAAAGCTACTAAGACGCGGAGCGGTGGTGGCTTACTCCCGGCGTGGCTTACGCTTGCGACGATTGAGACAATTGAGCTCCTCGCAATTCAGTGAAGTATGCAAGAGTGAGATGCGAATATAGTGTCGCGCTTCCCGCATACTCTTCACCTATCGTCAAGACCCAAGGTCGAGGCACTCACAGCGTTTAAATGCGAATTTGTTTCCGATCTTCACAAAACACCTACGATGTAGTCGATATATTCTGATTATTATTAATATTATTTTTGAAATCAATGCGTAAATATATAATGGAGGAATACCTAAAATTTTAACCTTGTATTTATTATATTTATAGAGATATTGATGGTTATTAGAAGCAACGTGTAGAAGATACCCAACACAGGGAAGGAAAGGTTAACCCTACACCTTATAAAATCTTTAGTTCATTGATAACAAATGAAATCATAGAAAACAGAACGTTTGATATTCATCCATTTGAATCGGACCAAACTTCGCTCTGAAGAATACGTTCATTTGCGAGATGCAGTTGTAAATGACGGTCATAGAACTAACGCTGGAAGACTATAACTTCTGCAATTTAGTGACGTCAAAAGAAGAATTGGTTGAAAAAGTTTCTCCCTATATTCAAATCAATTATAAGAATCACGATTGGCTGAGTGAACGAGCTATTCTTGCCGCCAAGAACAATGACGTCTACGAACTTACCAATATTATTCACTTCTTTTTTTAATGTTTCGCAATTTTATACGTTTTTGTTATAACTTTCTTTCTTCTTTTTCAGTGCAATCGATCTTTCATTTGAATTCAAATCATATCGTGAATTGACGTCTTGGAGTGACGCGATCATTTGCGAGCACGGCGACGAACGTGACAGAATGAGAGTGGCTGAAAGACATAAAAAATATTGTATACCCAAAAGCATTGGGAAATTAAACATATTAGAAACGTGTGCTTTCTCTTTTCTTTCTCTTCCATTTAACCAGACTGAGCCACAGCAACGCGTTGCCGGGTACAGCTAGTATAAAATATATTTTGCATTAAATTAACCCTCATTATGGCTCCAAGAAAATGAATTTCGGTTTGCGAACATTTCGGCTCGCGAACGGAATCAAAGAACGAATTAAGTTCGTAACCCGAGGTACCACTGTATTGTAGTTTTAGAAAGCCGACACCTTGCTGCTATTTCTTTTGATTTAAGTCTTCTATCTGGTAATACTTACTCTTGCATTAAAGTGACTGTTTCTGGAGTGAGTGTTTCTGCAGATCTACATTGATGAAGGTCATCTTCAATTTATTGAATGCCTAAATGAAACTATTTAACTTAATATTTCACCGTGAAATATGATATAAAAGGTTCTCCGCAGACAGCATCTAAACATCGTTTAATTTCTGTCACCCTTTTCCTGGTTTTGATATCTATTCATACACGCTTTAACATATTCATGCAGAATTCATGCAGAAAACCTTTTGATTATCACTAATTCTTGGAAGATAGAAATCATGGTGCGTCTTGCTGTCTATGGAATACGCAACATAATCCTCCAAAACCACATCTCGAAGGCATCTATCATGTTTATAAAAAAGTAATAAATCCACCAGACCTATTGTGTATGAGCATATACTCGTATCAAGATCACCATAATCAAATAATGATAAAGAACGATAATACCAATAGGTTTTTAGAATACATACTATATGTTACATATATTTTAAAGATTCAATGCCTTTAATTAGTACGAGTATTGTATTTTAAACCAGGATTTAAATATTGAACAATATACCAACTATTCACTTGATTATTGTCACTGCCAATGCTGCCTCAGATATAATCAGATATTTGGTATATTATGTTAAGAAAAACAGCAATACAAATTAGATACGTGACAGCGCGATAACGTACTGGACGTACATACGAGTACATATATTATGTGGAAGGTCGACGATTGGAAATCCGTACTTTTTCCCCTCGAATGACACAGGCGTTTTTTCCACCTAGTATTTGGGAGTTTAAGAGTACTTTTGACTTCAGTCATTAAAACTCCTCACAATAACATTTTTTCATGCAATTATCTTTCGTAGTCTAATTGGTAAGACGTCTGATTTCCGATCCGGATATTGTAGACCCATTTAAAAAAAAGTTCCAGTCTTGTTTTCGTCAGAAGTCAGAAAATTTTCACATAGAAATTAGTCTATAATAAAAAGAATAGATATGACCGAAGTCATAGGTATCCTTATACCCTCGAACACTACGCGGAAAAAGTATCTGTGTCGTTCGAGAGGAGTAGCACAGCGCGGGGTTCGAACCAACGACCTTCCGCACGGAAGTCCAGTACGTTACCGCGCGGTCATTTAACTCTCGTTTTCTTTTATTAAAACCAATATTTATATAACCACTATCTGTAGTCAGATTTTATGAATCACATTTAACTCAAACAAAAATAAATGTATTAAATTTAAAACTTTGCACAACCCTGATATAGCCCAACATGAACCAATCCATTCTTGACTGCATGGCTGAGTGAGAAGAGAAAAAAGCGACGCGGGGAAGAGTGGAAGAGAGTGGCAAGTGGCAAGGCGAGGCCATGTGGCATGTAAAATGTAGATAGCGGGGTGACGTTGATTCATAAGCAATAAATCAATGAGTGGCCAATAATACACGACAAAACGCCGCTGTGCAGGGGGAACACGGCTACCGTAGGCAATTATGTTTATTTATCGAATTTATTTTGTACGTATTATAGTCGTAAAACCCCTCAAGTCGAATCCAGACAAAACATTTTTGATTCGGTACGATAAGATATGCGGATGAAAGAAAATTGAAGACATGTTTTTTTGGTAAAAGTTATATCGAAAATGAATAGCTAGAGTAAGCATTATATCAAACTGAACATATTTCTGACATTCTCTGTGGTATTTCAACCCATTACGGGTTCGATTCCCATTGAAACTCTTATTTTAAAATAGTTCCAGTCTGGTTTTCACTTAAGGTTTCTTGAGTATTATGCTGGTTGGTTGGAAGATATTATCACATGGCAATAATTCTGCTGGTTTGAACTGTACACAATGAGTGTTAAACAATATAAAACTTAGTTTTTATATTTAATATAAAATTAAATTCGTTTATAATTTTCGCATTTTTTCTTTCAGGATATCGTGTATTAGGTTAGGTGTTAACATAAGTTGTGTCCGTTTTTTTTCCAAATTTAAAAATGAGCACCAAAAGTAAAACAAAATGGTAAAGGTTATACGTCATTCGAAAGAAAATTTTCTGCTCTACAGTATATTGTGTTTGCTTTTTCGTTACGTATATAATTTCATTTGATTTCAAGCCTTCAAAATGGAATGTCAAGTAGACGAAAGTGAGCATTTTCGACACCTCCTTCTGTTCGCGTTCAATCGAGGGAATAAACTCATTTTTAAATAGGAATAAAGACGGACACAACTTTTGTTAACACCCAATATATTTTTTGCTTTACCAATTTCCATATCACATTCGTTAAAACATTGAATACAGCTATAACATATGAAGCAATATTATAAAAACCACCTGTTTTGTATTGTATCACACTTTCGTTGAATACAGTACAACCTGGTGGATTTATTTTCATGTAGCAATCTTTTCCAGTCAATCTGAAATATCTCAGAGATTTGAAAGTGAAAATTAGACCGATATCCCTTTTAAAAACATGAATTCCAATGGGTAGTCATCCTATAAGCTTTTCGATATTTCACTTACCTATTTGAAAGGGTGTTTAAACTTTAAAATAGTATAATAAGTTATATATCTTGTTTGTGACAGAAATATAATTAAGTCATTTTGGCCAAAAACGGATTTAAGACGTGGTAACACTTAGGTATACAAATATGGTTTGCTATGTAAGTTGTTATGTAAACTCGACATTTAATTGAAAATAAATTTTTTGTTTACCATTGTCACAATGAAAGTAGCTCAAAAAAATAAATGAAGACTATTAAAAAAATTATAATAAATGTAATTTAAATTAATAAGATATTTAATCAAAGAATACAGTACAATACACGTATATTATGTCAACAGTATAGGAATGTAATAGGTTGGGTACAACAGATTTTTGAAAACATATCAAAACTAAAAAAAATAAACAACTAGTTAACAATAGTCACATTTACAGAATGGGTATTGTGGAGAATTCCAGCTGCGAGTGTGGTCTAGATTATGTAACTACAGACCATGTATTTTTCGGTTATCCTTTGCGACACATATTTATAATAGTTTACTAAAAGTCATATCTTTACCGCATTGATGAAAAAATATGATAATAAAATTTAAAAAAAAAGATACCTCAGTGGTTTCGCTATGGAGGTTATTTTTTGTGTATAATTTAATCTTACCTGTGTATTTCGATAAAATGTCTGAGTTCTAGTCTGGGAATGTGGTTCGATTACAGATGGTACCAAATCATGTAAAGAGGGTTTCAATCTGTTTTTAATAAAGCCTCTTTAAAATTTTCTGGTCGGTTAGAAGAAAGGCAATCAACCCCCCAGGTTGTGTTTTGTACATTGAAAGTATAATAAAATATAATAATCATCCAATTCGAGGTGAACCTTTGACTAAAATTCTTAAAACTTTTTAAATATTTTAAAGTGTTCTTCAATCCATCAGAAATCTTTAAAGAAAAACTCCAACAATATTCATTCAAGTTATAGTTTCATTCAAATAAATAAGGATAAAATGACACAGGAGAATAACTCTTATCGTCCAAAAACAAGCGACCACCGTGGCGGTTCAAATATATGAAAAAGGAATGAAAAATTGCTCCTCATTTTATAGACGTGAGCTCGCTTCGACGTGTCTCGTAGGTCATAATGCCTTGCAGGGTGCTGAAGTAGTATCTCGAAAGCAAAGTCTTTTTTGACAACTAAAAGAAATAAATGTTTTATTAATACTAGTTTAAACTCATTTCTTATTTTATGTAAGTCTCGGATTTCAATACTGATTGTTACTTAAATCGTAATAAAATATGGAGAAACAAGGTTAGTTTGGAATGGTAAAATAGAAATAATAACATCAAAACAATTCCGAGAATAAATTATAATTGAATTTCCGAGAGCTCGTCATGAAAATATCAAGATTATCACCTAAAATATTTTTGAAAATTTAAAAAAGTCAGAAGCATTTTTTTTTCTATTGATCTCAAAGAAAAATTACGTCCTTCTTTATTCAAATCCAAGAAACAAAATAAAGTAAAAGGTTTTTTATAATTTTGCTAAGTTATGAAAATTCAAAGATTTAAAAAAAACACCTTTGATCATATTTGAAAGAAAATAACGTATAGTTAATACGTAGGTATTTTCATTAAGTTATAACTTAAAATACAAGTTAATTAAAAATTGAATTTAAAAAAAAATTATTTAAAAAAAAAATGTTTTTAGTATCACGGTAAAAGGCAAGACATGTTTTTTTAATTACAAAGAGAGTAGAATTAATTATATTGACTAAGACTCAATGAAAGTTGACACGAGTAAAATACTCGTAGGAGAATAGAGAACTGAAAAATACTAAGGTACAAGTTTCTATGGTGGCAAATTGGATCGGAGGGTAAGTCTACCCGAGGATAGGGTGGGTTTTGGGGGATAGGGGTGGGCTATGAAGGTGGGAGGGTGGATGTGTGTCCTGGCCATCCATCAGGGCGACAGCTGCCACTGCCATCAGTCAGCACGCCTCAACTGGACATTCTCAAATTCGGGGACACTACACCAAAGTAGATGGGACAGACAGAAATTTTAGACGTCTTTGCTAAAATGGCCGTAGTATTTCTTATACACATCAACATATTTTAATTCATTTTTTTATACCGGAAAATAAACATTATAATTCCTTATTCTCCTTGTTTTGAAAATTTTAAATATTTTCTATAAATAATAATAATAAAATTGTATTTTTTATAGCGCCGTATAAAGAGTAGGCCCTCCTCAATGGCACTCGAATTCGGAATTCAAACTCACTATTATTGAGAAAAACTACAATATAACAAAAAAAAACAATTTTGAGTGAAGGGCATGTAGGGGGGGCCTGCGGTAGATTAGGAACTTCCCCGATGAAGATTTTATTCGTTAACCAGCCATCAAGCATGCATGTTTATCCAAAATTTCAATAAACACCAGCCTTATTTAACATTAAAATAGTTAATAATAATAATAAATAATAATAATAAATGATAATAATAAATAATAATAATAAGTAATAATAATAAATAATAATAAAAAAACTAGGGCTAGGCTGGAGTAGGCTCTCCTTAATGACGCTGTTACTCAGGATTCGAAGCCATTTTTATTGATACGAGTAGATTAAAAATATTACAAAATAAATATACCATAAGTTAGTATAAATGTAAGAATAAGAACGCGTTGGCTGCCGTTATTTTATGAGGAACTTCCCCGTCTCTACACATGTTTAGAAAAATATGTTTGGTAAGAAAACCGCAAAAATTTACGAGAAGAGACTTACTTAAGAGAAGACAAACTACAAAAAACCTTTTATAGATCATTCAATACATGATAGGAGCACATTCGACTATGGGTGGAGTGTAGTGTTTGTGTGTAGTGCTCATATATGATCATGCATTTTGATATGATCAATTAAGACTTTAAATAATACGAATAAATTTAGGCAATCTCTTAAACCAACTGGACACTCTTTCAAGAGGTCTGAATTAAATACCGGAACTATTAACGGAAATCGAGCTCGCAACATCCGCGTGGGAAGATAAGTTTCTTACTTATTAGGCCACGGAGAATGTCGTTTCATCATAAATCCCAAAAGAAAGAAAACATGTCCATGAAGAGGTCTAGGTGATAGGATCTTTAAGCTATCCGTCTCTTTGGCAGAAATACGGATATCTTAGCTATATACAATATACGAGTATCTAAAAATATTAAAAAATGTTTTCCGAACTAACAGACGAGAGTTTTTCTCAAATGTTTTGCTCCTACAGTGGGATACGGATGATCTATACCCAGTTCATGACACAAGTAATCTTCACCTGCTTGACATATCCAATACATCAATCATACTCCTTGCCTCACAGTGTCCAAGTTTCTACGGCATACTTTAATATCTACAGCCTCCGTAGACTAGTGGGTGTCTTACCCACTAGTCTACGGAGGCTGTAGGTATAGGTGTCTTACCTATATTCTAGCTTTGAGGTTGCAGGTTCGATTCTCGTTGGCACTCTTTTAAAACAAAAGAATCCAGCCTGGTTTTCACTAAATGCCGCATTAATATTTGTCTTGGCAATACATTTTCCAGGTTGCACTGTATACAACAAAGTTATAATACACTATAGAAAACACCATAATCCGCTTAGTCGAAATTTGGTAGGAAGAGATTACCACATGGCAATAAATCTGCCAGATCGTACTGTATACAACGAAATTGCAATACACTATGGAAAACACCAAAATCTGCGTTAGTCGAAATTTCGTAGTTTTCGAAATTCCTCGATATTTCTATTATATACTCGTATGCGTGTCATTTTGAGTTATATTGATTTCCTTTCCACAACCGTCTGTTACGTTTATTAGAAATCCAGATACACAAGTTAATAGTCTGTTAAAATGCTCGATCCGGGTCTAAGAACATTTCTATGTTTGGTCAAATGTGCAGCAGTGTTTACTTAAATCCTCAGTCACAATGCTCCGACACGCACCCTTTCGCGTGGCCCTGGAGTAATGATAATGGCGTTACGAACAGGATGAATTGATATTTCTGCTTATTGATGAACGTCGCAGCTCCGGGCTCGAGGCCATATTTATTGCTGTGTATTCGGTGACATTTGTCAATCCACCCTCATTCAAACGTGACAATACGGAACCATTAAATATGATTTATTCCTTGCTTTTAGCATTCGCAATGTGCGTTGGATGTTATTCCGCGCGCGTGGAAAAATGTATCAATATGCTTGATTCTTCGCTGCACTTTTTTTCTTTCTTTCTTTTCAAAACAATTTTAACAGAACTACGTGGTTACACGCATGCCATATTTAAAAAAAGTAACATTTTTATCGGTTTATTTACACATCTGCGCACTATCAAGTAATTTAACTTTCTTTAGTTTTAAACAATAATTAAAAGTATTCAAACACCATAGAAAATCAAGTTGATGTTCTGTATTATATTATTTTATATTGCACTTTCGTTGTATATATTAAAACCAGGTGGGATTATTGTTGTATAGCAATATCTTCTTACCAAATAGAAATATTAGGTCCTTACATATGAAATTGGCGTTTTGTTTGGGAGGAACATAAAGTTGATTTTTTTTTAATATAATATATTTATTTAATCAAAGTATGTACCATTGCTATCTATGCACTTTTGCCATCTCATAGGTAGTTCATCGATCCCTGTACTAAAAAAACCATTCGGACGGGAATCAATAAAATCTTTGAAGTCGGTTTGGACTGCCCCATCGGAGTTGAATTTTTTCCCTTGCAAGAAGTTATCCAAATTTCGAAAAAAATAGTAATCTGTTGGGGCAAGGTCCGGAGAGTACGGTGGATGTCTTAGACATTCCAATTGAAGCTCTTCTAATTTGGTAGCCGTCTGTTGTGCAGTGTGTGGTCTAGCGTTATCATGAAGCAGCAGTGGCCTAGAGCGATTAACCAGCCTCGGTTGTTTAGCAGCTAGCTTTTCCATCATGGTTTGCAGTTGCTGACAATAGACATCTGCCGTAATCGTCTGGCCAGATTTAAGAAAGCTGTAGTGAACGACACCAGCACTAGTCCACCAAACGCTCACAAGTAACTTTTTTGGAGTCAATTTTCGCTTGGGGCATGGTTTGGCTGGTTCGGCAGGGTTCAGCCATTGCGATGAGCGCTTCCGATTATCATACAGGATCCACTTTTCATCACAGGTAATGATTCGATTCAAAATCCCTTCATTATTGTGCCGGTTGAGTAATGCAACGCAGCAGTCAACGCGCGTTTGTTGATTTGCTTCACTCAATTCGTGAGGTACCCACCTTTCAAGCTTTTTCACCTTCCCAATTTGCTTCAAGTGGATTAAAACAGTTTTATCACTAACACCGCAGCCTGCAGCTAACTCGGACGTGGTTTGCGATGGATCCGCTTCCACAATAGCCTTCAATTCTTCATTATCAACTTTGGTCTCCGGCCGTCCACGGGGCTTCTTCTGCAGGTCGAAATTTCCAGAACGAAAACGTTGGAACCAAAAACGCACTGTGTTTTCTTTTGCGGCACCGTCGCCATACACATCATTAATCCTTCGAGCCGTTTCTGCAGCACTGGTGCCACGGTGGAACTCGTACTCGTAAATAACGCGATATTTCAAGTTTTCCATTTTGTAAACTGAGTGACGCAAAGAAAAAAAACAATTGAGGAAAAAACAAATGAATTATAATTTTCGAAACACAAATACTTGAGTAAATAGCTGTATAAATTTTAATTTGGAATTCCTAACCAAAGAGAAGATATTTGAGATCAAAGTTGCCAGTACGGCAAAACGCCAATTTCATATGTAAGGACCTAATATGTTACGAGGGCTTAGTTGAAAACCAAACTGAAACCCTTTTTAAAAAATGTGCACCAACTAGAATCGCTCAAATAATCATTAAAGATCATTCAAATCATTTTTATTATTATTGTGACATTTCTCGACATTTCCCCAAGTTTCTAACGATATATATTTTAAAATTAAAAATGGAGCGAAAAAATACCGGCTAACATTAATTTTAACACGAACCTACTCGTACAAATGTGAACATACTCTTTCTTATCTTATGTGTAAAATAAAGAAGTTATTTAAAAATGAAAAGAACGAACAAAAAAAATATGATTGCTATAGATTTGTTCTTACCTTTTGACTCAATTATTTCCAGTCAAAAGTTAAAATAACAAACAACAAAACATTGCTGTGTGTGTTTATTAAAAAAAAACAAAGACCAAAAAATTATCCTTTAAATTAGCTGTCATGTAAACTCATTCCCAGTCAGGCAGGACGTCGCAATTTCACACTCTTCCCCTTTCTCCCCTTCCCCTGTCCATCAGTGGCCCACCCCCCGCCAACCCCTCGCCCTCTTTTCTCTCAAGCCATCGCCCATAGACAAATGACACCCCAGACGGAGCGCATAAATCCACTTATTATAGTTTATAAGCCAAATTATTTACTCGTGAAATGTGCCGGACACACGCGAATACCTTTCTGCCAACATGTGGCCGTGATTTATCGGACAAAATCACAAGGCATTTTACTTTCCGATAACTTTCGGGAGCATTTCAGGCATATACGGACAGTAATGAAGAAATTTTCAGATTTTTAAAGAGATCGAAAATCATTCGATGATTTCAATTTACTAATTATAGGAATGTGCCTAAAGGAAAACAAATATTTCTCTAAAAATATTACCCAAGGTTTATTGGACGAAATTACATGGCATTTTACTTCCCATAACTTACAGATTGTGTACTTCAATACGTAGACTTAGAAAGGTTTTCTGATTTTTAAAACAAACCATTGTTCATTAAAACATGGTTGATTAATTGCTAATGCATTAACGTGAAGGGATATCTTCTTATCAAATAACATTATAAAACATTCATTTTTAATAAAACTAGGAAAATTTCAGCCATTCGTGAGAATAATAATGTTGATTAAAATCTGCTAGACACCATTAAAATATCACACGCAATATTCCAAATAATAAGTACATTTTTGCTAAGCTCGGCCTGACATTTGTTTATTTATTTCATCAACGATCGATACCGACCTTAAAGTAATATCAACATTTTTTATACAATCAACCTTCTTAGTCCAGATAGTACGATGAATGACTTCCAGCCCGCAAGTCGCTGGATTGATCACCGTTGCTACCCATTTATTTAAAGGTTCCAGTCTAGCTTTCATTTTACGATCTTTAACATCTTTCTTGTTGGTTTGATAATACTGTCAATTGGAAATATATTTATTAGATTATGCTCTATGGTAAAATGTAAAGGAATACAACAGTTGAAATAAAAGCTGTCAAAAATAAAAATATGTGCTTATAGAATGTAGCACCATGCGAGCGGGTATACTATACGAATTTGTGTTATGGATGCGAATAGCGCTTTATTATTTCAGGTACGCATTAAATTGGTAGCTTTTTTCGAGTATTATTAATTGATCTAATAAAAATTAACTATTGTAAAAAGAATAGTAAATATTTTTTGTAAATAAATCTAATAAACTTACTAACAAAAAAAAATACACGTAAGAGTTCGCTTTGGACGGTACCAATTTAAAAAAGTATATTGAATATAATATTAAATGTACCAATATCCTTTTCTATCTCCTAGCCGCGGATTAATTTGTTATATTTAAATCGTCGAACGATAACTGTCATACTTTGTCATCCTGTTCTGGATTTCATAATTTTATTTTCCTTGTATAAATAAAGATCTAATTTTTTTTTCAACCAACACTGGAAACTAAATTATTAAACATTTTATTGGTTGTTAGATGAGATGGCCATATTATATACGGTTTTTATATTGTACCAGCTGTACCCGGCCACGCGTTGCTGTGGCTCAGTCTGGTTAAATGGAAAAGAAAGAAAAGAGAAAGCACACGTTTCTAATATGTTTAATTTCACAATGCTTGTGGGTATACAATATGTTTGATGTATTTCAGCCACTCTTAGTCTGTCGCATTCATCGCCGTGCTCGCAAATGATCGCGTCACTCCAAGAGGTCAATTCACGATATGATTTGAATTCAAATGAAAGATCGATTGTACTGAAAAAGAAGAAAGAAAGTTATAACAAAAACATATAAAATTGCGAAACATTAAAAAAGAAACTGAATAATATTGTTAAGTTGGTAGACGTCTTTGTTCTTGGCGGCAAGAATAGCTCGTTCACTCAGCCAATCGTGATTCTTATAATTGATTTGAATATTGGGAAATACTTTTTCAACCAATTCTTCTTTTGACATCACAAAATTGCAGAAGTTATGAGACAATGAATTTCGACCTAAGGTCATATCAACCGGCACCTTTCCGTTCCCAATTTCCAGCAATTGATGTGAGAATACCTCCGCTGATCGATCGTTTTGCAGCTGGACACGCATATTTGTAGTTAATTTCAACGTCTTTACGTGTCGCCACAAAGTAGAGTATTTCAGGCAACATATAAAATTGCGAAATTTAAAAGTGACTAATTAAATGTTAAGGGAAGACAGAGAGTTAATTGTAACTAATTAAATGTTAAGGAAAGACCGAGACATAATTGTAACCAATAAAATTTTAAGGGAAGACAAATAGATAATTGGAACTAATTAAAAAAAATCTCCATTTCTACATACGATTTGATAGATTTTGAAAAATAAACATAGAGATAAAATTAAATTCTATATAAAAAAGATACTTTTGATATTCCTACTGACCTCTTTCAGCCACTATCAGCCTGTCCTCCAGATATCTTTGCTCAAAACGACAAAAGGTTCTACGGATATGGAATTATAAACAGCAGAATTAAATATAGTTTCATCATTATGTCGTGTAGCTCATGACGGAGCATCGTGACTCCCATGATAGCCTCGTTGATAATCTTAATAAAGTAATTTGTTTTTATTTCTACCTGAAAAACGAATGAATTTTTTGGACAACCCAATTCTTCAGCAGAAATATTTAAGATTTAGTGTTAAGGGCGAACTATGAATATCGGAAGGACCTAAGAGTAAAAAAATTGATTTACTAACAATTGATTTATCTTCCGCATCATCGCAGTTGTTCTTCTCTTTGGCTTGGTGGATTCCCTCAGTACATTTATTTGCGTTTCTGAAAGAAAGGGATCAAATTAATCACATATTCGGTTTGATGTTTCTGAATAATGTTATAATATTTCGGAAACTCACGATGAGTCCTATGACAGTTGACAAATTTGCCCCAATACAACCTTGTAACGACGTTCAGTAATTTTAATTATTTTATCGACTTTAATCTAAGGCTCGATTTTAATAAATAGCCAATTATTTAGGTAAATACATCACAAAAAACTAACAATAATGACAAATTAATACATCTTGTTACAAATTAGCAAAAAATTGGCAGTTTCTTAAAATCAAATTTCACATTTGTCAAAAGTTAGTTGTATGAAACACGTCAAACTTTTAATAATTCAAATGTATAAAACATACACAGATACATACCATGAATTCAAATGAAAATCAATCAATACAGTTTAAATTCACTGCTAATTGTACTGAAAAATAATAAAAAACAGTTTAAAAACACAGGATCAAAATTATTACGCGACGCTACGAAATGGCAGATAGAAATTTAGTATACTTTTACGTCGGAGCACGCTGATGGCGCTATAGTTCAATAGTGTGAAATCTGTTGATGAGAAATAAAATTATTGTTTTGAAGCTTTGCTTTTCAATATACCGTAAAATAAAAAAGTAAGTTTAAAAAACAAACTTCATAATTCATTTATAAGGAATTTGAAAAATAAAAAAAATATATAAACATGCTTGTATACTAACGCAACCTTTCGTCAAAATTTTAAAGCAATGAAAAATAAGACAAACAGTTCAAAAACAAAATTAAAGAATCTGAAATGTCTAAAATGCAATGTGACATAATAACTGTCAGTGAGAATTGTTTAGTTCGCGTTTGTCGATGAAGGGGGCAAACCATTATTTCCTCTGTTTTATATATATTTTTTGTATATAACGGTATATAAAAAAATATATGTAAACATTCTCGTATACGAATGCCAGCTTTTGTCAAAATTTCAAAGCGATTGCTTTTGTCAAAATTTCAAAGCGGTTACCGATTGGTAAAGAACTTTCGGAGATTAGATAACTGTGATTAACGAACATTTACATTTTTATATATTGTAGATTATTAAACATTAAATAATTTATTTATATAGATTTAATATTAATTCCGAAACGTCGAAAATGCAATGTGACATAACTGTCAAGTTTAGTTTGAGTTTGTCGCTGCAGGAGGCGCAAACGTTATTTTTTCTGATTTATAAACTTTTTTATATACACCGATATATAAATAAAAATATATAAACATTTCTGTATACGAATGTCAACTTTTGTCAAAATTTCAAAGCGATCGGTAGAGAACTTTCGGAGATTAGACATTTTCTATATACGAATATTTACATTTTTATTTATATAGATAAGCTAATATTGTATATTGTGCAATGAAGTATTTAAATAATTTTTGAAGTGTTTAAAGTTTTTATTAACATGTAAAATTCGGAAGCTTTTAAATATCGAATTATGTTATTAGCAAAGTACCAAATTGAAATAAACGTACAAAAAAATATTGAACAAATTTAACTTCGTTCAGAACGAAGTTGCAATATGTGATACAATACAATTTATGCAACAGTAAAGAAATAATGTTCTCGGCATAACGTGGAAGGACTCCGGGACAAACGTCTGTTTTATGGAAAACATATTTGTTTCTCGTGATATGTTTGTGTCCGTCACATTGGTTCCAGGATTTCAGATGGAAACATATAAATTGGCACAGGAAAGAGTTGTTTCGGACAGTACCCGTGTCACGTCAACCTTTCCGGCTGATTGATATGTGTCCTTCATGTGCCCCATGAACGAGCGGCCTAGCGAACTTTTACGTCTAATAACTTCCGGGATATTTCTGGTTACGTATATTTACCGCTGCTGGCTACTGATTTACTCACATATCCTAAAATATTTTATTATATTTTGATATATCAATTATTCAAAACTAATTTGGAAGCAAGATTCTTGGAATCAAATGGATCGACCTTTCAGAATAAAAGTTTTGTATTATTATTATGTGTGATTTATAAAGGATCTGAATATGTTTCTGAAAAATATTGGATTTAAATCAACTATGGACCACCAAAACGAGAAATAGGAAGGTTTATGGATATGACGGAGGCAATAAGGATGCGCCCGCGCCGTAAGACTCACCCTCATTGGCTTGCTTCAAACAATGACATGAGAGATATTACATATTTTATCAATCATAAAATGTGTTAGTCCGTAGATTCAATACTATGTTTAATTAAAGAAAAATCGTTTCAGTTTTAATATTCCCATATATTTTTTAATGCCTTTAGATATTAATATGCCGGTAATCATGACAGTGCACTAAGACAAAAAATAAAAAAATAAATTTTATTTATTTTATATAACTATTCTTCATATTTTACTAATATAGAAGAACTTAGAAAAAAATGCACCGTTAAATGACTTTGGAAAGTTAACATTATTTATTTTATGTTCATTTTGAAAGTGGGCTAAGTCAATTTTCGGTACGTTTTTTTTTAGAAAAATACACATACCTACCTGATTTTTGTATAAAAGTAAATTTATTATATGCCTGAAGACCATTATAAACTAATATCCCAGTGTCGTAAAAAAAAAACATTTAAAGTACACCAAATGTTACTCGTACAAGAATAATTTATTCAATAAAATCTTTAGTTAAATCATTCACAAAGAAAACGAAAAATACTGAGGGAAAGTCTGTTAAATGGTTGAAAATACAATGGATTAGATTTCTAAAATACGCTTCTTATTAGATGTGCTATAACACATTTTTAGATGATCTGCAGAATTTCAGATTTTAGATCCTTCACCCAAAAAAGGAAGGTCGAAAATATACGAAAAAAATATTATTTCCCCTTTATGCGAGTGTCCGACCACTTACAAAGAAAAACATACAATGATATAATGGATCTGTTGCCGTACATCCCGCAAATTATCCATGAATATTTGCGTACTCTCAAAACTCACAAAAAGAAAATATCGTTATTGAAGAAGAAGAAATATCTAGTACAATTCTAAATTAAGTTTAGATGATTATAATTACAAAATGTAAGTAAAAACTATTGTTCATGTCTTCTTTTTTTAATAACAATACAATTTTTTTTCTGTTTTAAGGCATTTCGAAGATGTTCGAATAATTGTGAAAATAGTAAAAAAAAAGTCATATGAAGTATCAAAAACATATTTTTTTACATAATACTTGTAAAAATTCATAATTGCATAAAAGATTTACATTTTAACAGTAAAAACTTTGGAAAATATTTTGTTACATAATGAAACATATTTTTTTTACACACTAACGCAAAGGTCTAACTGTATCAATACAAAACACATATGACTTTGTGCACTGCCATACTTACTGGCACATTTATTGATAGATGTATAGAATTTTATCCTTCTATTTTTCCAAACTATTTATTGATATTACGAGTATATTCTAAATTTAAGTTTTGATTCACACTATGTAAAGTGCGTACTATAAATTTCCATTTTTGTTTTTTTTTTAAAACGTAAATTATTTTAATAGTCAAAGTCGTCCATACAATGTAAAAACTAAATTAAGTTGTTTAGCAAAATATAGAATTTGTCAAAATCAAGAGAATAACATATTGAACCTGACGATCGTTTAAGAATTTTCATTTCATTGCCATCGGAACTTTGAATTTCATCCATTTAAACTGCGTGCTTGCTGAAATAAAACAACTTGCTTGAAATAATTTCACCCAACGGCGTCATCTATTGATAGGTTGGCTGACAATCATCTGCGATCACCACGTATTGCTCATCATTATTTATCTAGATTGTGTGCTTGCTGAAGTAAAACAGCTTGCTTAAAGTTATTCACCACGTATTGCCCTTCATTATTTATCTAAATTGTGTGCTTGCTGAAGTAAAACAGCTTGCTTAAAGTTATTCACCACGTATTGCCCTTCATTATTTATCTAGATTGTGTGTTTGCTGAAGTAAAACAGCTCGCTTAAAGTTATTCACCACGTATTGCCCTTCATTATTTAACTGGATTCTGTGCTTGCTAAAGTAAAACAGCTTGCTTAAAGTTATTCACCACGTATTGCCCTTCATTATTTATCTAGATTGTGTGCTTGCTGAAGTAAAACAGCTTGCTCAAAGTTATTCACCACGTATTGCCCTTCATTATTTATCTAGATTGTGTGCTTGCTGAAGTAAAACAGCTTGCTTAAAGTTATTCACCACGTATTGCTCTTCATTATTTATCTAGATTGTGTGCTTGCTGAAGTAAAACAGCTTGCTCAAAGTTATTCACCACGTATTGCCCTTCATTATTTATCCACATTGTGTGCTTGCTGAAGTAAAACAGCTTGCTTAAAGTTATTCACCACGTATTGCCCTTCATTATTTAACTACATTGTGTGCTTGCTGAAGTAAAACAGCTTGCTTAAAGTTATTCACCACGTATTGCCCTTCATATCGTATTAGTGATTATATTAACAGATTTTTTTCTTCTGGTAGCATTTGGATACAAAATATTACTCTATTATTATTATTTACTAATTAATATTCACTAATGTTCTTTTAACTCTTAATACTCAATGTTGAGCAAGCACATCTGCCATAAAATATAAAAATAAACCAACAAATACAAAAAGAACGTTAAGTCAAAATTTAAGGCAAATATTTTTTGAAATTATTAATAAGTGCCTACAAAAATAACGTAATTCCATAGTGAATAAACTGTTTGCGAAATGGTATAAAATTTGCACCCGCAATAAAGATCCGTATAATAAGTACGTATGCTCCTAATATCACTAAACCAAAAGTTGACACCGAAAACTTCTATGTCGATTTGCAGTCGCTTTGTGACACTATACCCAGAAGGGATGGAATTATATTGCTCGGGGATCTGAATACTAGAATCGGGAACGATCAACTGAGTGGAATTAAACAGATATACAATGAGCCCACTATCAACGAAAGTGGGGAGATGCTGATTGACTTCTGCTCAAGGAATGAGCTACGAATAAACAACACCTTCTTCCCACATAAGAGTCAACATAAATATACATTCGTCAATACCCGAGGTGAAAAATCCATTATAGACTACATAATCACTAATAGAACCATACACCCAACACAAATATTGGACGTTCGCGCACTTACCTCTGCTAATGTAGGAACAGGCCACCAGCACCACCTCATACTCTGTAGACAGAGAATTAAGAGGCCGACGAAAATAATAAAACCACCTAAATACATTGAAAAGTACAATATTGAATCTCTGGAAGCAGATATCACTAAATATCTATACCAAACTCGACTTGCTGACAAAATAAGACGAAACCCAATCACAGAAAGTAACGACATTGATCAAGGGGGGGAACAAGGTGAAATCCAACATAACTGACGCCGCAATGGAAGCATTGGGAAAACGCAAGATAAACGTCAATGCAGAGATGCAGCCAAAACCATGGTTTACGAATGAGATAAAGTAATTAGCAAAGGAGAAGAAACAGAGCTACCTATCCTACAGAAACTCCCCATCTCCAGAGGAATATGCAAAATATGTCAGAGTGAGAAATAGAGTAAACTTAGAGATTAATAAAATAAAGAAAGACTACTGGATGAGATTCACAAAAGACATGGAGCATGATATCTATGGAGCACAGAGGAAAATCTGGAAAATGCTGAGAAATGCAAAGAAACCTGTAAATGAATATATCCAATCGACAAAAATAACACCTCTGGAATGGGAGAATTACTTCCAGCAGCTGTACAGTGCAACGAATGGAGACCACGATACGCTGATAGACCTCACCACCAAGGAAAATATTGAAGAACGGGATGTGAAGAAGGCTATTAAAAATTTAAAAAATCGAAAATCACCAGGCTTGGACGACATAGCAAATGAATTATTAAAATATGCAGGTGACATACTACATTATGAATTATACCAACTCATCTCCAATATATTCGATTTAACAGTAATCCCTAAGAATGGCATACGAGCATCACCATCCCAATATTCAAAAAGGGAGACAAAGCAGACCCAGCTAACTACAGAGGCATATGTCTTCTCAGTTCAGTACTGAAACTGACTACAAGCATAATCAGGTCAAGACTGGAAGGGCATTTAACAAACAGAGACGAACAACAGGGCTTCAGAAAGAATAGATCAACCACGGACGCACTCTTCGTGATCCGTCAATTAACTGAAAAATCAATAGAGTATAACAAAACAGCATACCTCTGCTTTGTCGACCTCACTAAGGCATTTGAAAGAGTTAAACTGGAAGATGTGATAAAAATACTCAGTAAGAAGAATGTCCCCTCGAACTTAATAACAATCATACAAGGATCAAATACCAATAGCTACATCAGAATTAAAATAGAGAATGACCTGACAAATGCCGTCCCTTCTCCGATTGGAATTAGACAAGGGGATAGCTTAAGCCCGTTCCTCTTCAATCTAATAATAGACAAACTAATTGAGGAAGTTGCAGACATGGATATAGGATACAGACTGGGAGACAAAAAAGTCAGCATTGTATGCTACGCAGACGATGCAGTACTCACCGCAGAATCCGAAGATGACCTCCAAAGGATGTTATATAGACTCCATCAAACCTCACTAAAATATAACATGTTGATATCCACGGACAAAACGAAGAACCTCACAATATCTAAGACCCCGGTGAGATGCAAACTAGCAGTGAATAACAAAATAATAGAGCAAGTGATGGAGTTTAGGTATCTTGGAGTGAGCATCAGTAGCAATGGAAATCTGTATGATGAAACCTTGAGACAGGTCAATAGAGTGGCTGCAATATCGGGATGCCTAAGAACACCGGTGTGGAATAATAAACACATGAGAATAGAAAGTAAAGTCAGAATATACAAGACGTGTGTGAGACCGATAGCCACCTACGGAATAGAGACCAGAGCAGACACATCTAGAACAAAATCTCTCCTGAGAACCTCGGAAATGAAAACACTGAGATGTGTAACCGGAAACACACTAAGAGATAGAATCAGAAACACCGAAATAAGGAGAAAGTGTAGTACGGAAGACATCGTCAGGTGGGGAAGACAACGAAGGCGATACTGGAATGAACATGTAAACATAATGCAAGACGACAGACTTCCACCTATCGCCCTTCAAGGGAACCCAGCTGGAAAAAGATTACCGGGAAGACCTCCGAAGAGATGGCGTGACAGCTGGCAATCCAAAAGAAGAGGAACAAACAGATCATGATCTACAGGAAGAGGAAGAAGCAGAAGAAGAATAAAGATCCGTGACGAAATTTAAAACATATCACAACATTTTAATTTTATTTGATGTGGAACTATGTATAATACATTGTGCCTTGAAAGAGATAGGAATTTTCTCCCGAAACTAGTTAATACATATAAGTAGATTGTACTATAAATTAATTTAATTAAATTGTTTTACATAGTTTCACTCCATAGTATCTCACTAGATAACAGTAGTCCCGGGCCAGTTGATTAAACATACTTAAAATATCAACCTCGGAGGTGGCAACCGAGTGCGGCAATGTCGCACATGTGAATATGTTAGAACTAACGAGATCCTATGAAGTGGACATCAATTGACACTGGCGTATACTCCTTCATGTATAGGAATTCACGGTCATTATCCAAGAAGAAGAAGAAACAAATAATTAAAATAGTTGCTTTAATACACTATGGGTTGAATAGTTTGAAATTTATTTAAAAAATGTTTAAATCGTTTTATTAATATTTTGTATTGTATAAACTGTGAGCGTATTTATATGTCTAGGACAAACATGATTGCAAAATTCTAAACAAAGTTTATATTAATAATTAAATAAATATTTTAGTCTGGGAAATTAATGTAAAAAGATAGAAATTTATGAAAGTCGTTCAGTTATTTTTTAAGAGTCAACTATAGACTCACATTCCTAAGAAAAATAATTGCAACAATTAGTATTGCACGCAATCTTACAAGTAAAATTGAAATTAACAGTTGAATTGAATAATTAAGTATGTGTAATATAATGAACAGAAATAGTAATTTCTTCAGAAATTAATGTTAATCGTTTTATTATTTTTTTTGTCAAAGATCTATCAAAGAAATTCATCTAGATATTCAGAAATAAAAAATGATTGGTGAGAAGTTTTTAACACATAATAGAATTTAATTGCATACATTAATTTGTTCCTCCGCAAATATTTATCATACATTATAGACGATTTATTACTAATTTATCTCAGATGAGATATAAGCATATAATTAATTCCCGGTTAATGTAAACAAAACTTCCTGTTACGAAACACACATTGGTATTTATAAAATTCTATAAAAGTTTCAAAAAAGAAATTTTCTCATAATATTCTTCGACACATATGATAGACGTTTTTAATATATGCTACAAATTTAACGATAACCGATATGTCATCCTCGCACTCTTTCTATTAGGATTCTTTAGAGACGAAGCACCTTTCTCAAACACACTTAATCATATAGCCCATTTTCATATTTAAGTTCTACTTCCATATAAATAAATAAATATAGATTTATTGATAACAAACAACATAGTATTATATATATGTCACATCTTAAAATTATACATGTATATTAAGGCAATGGATAAGAAAATACATTTGAGAGAGAAGCTATCAAACGTTCTGGGCTCATTTCAAAACATCCTCCTAGTCGATACACCCCACCAATGGGAGGATGAGATCGGCTATAAGGTCCCCAGATGTTTATCAGCTCACACTCTGGAACATACGAGTATAAACAATATATTATACAAAAAATAAGAAGTATGTATAATGAAAAAAAAAGATAAAAAATCAGTACCAAATTCGTTTCACCAATAAGGGAACGCAATCGGAAAAATAAAATATTGTTGGAAATAAAACTTTATAAACCGTTGAGACATTTAAACATTTTTAATCATCCAAACTTCTTCGAGTCCAAATCATAGGGTAGTTGTCTTGACTTGTAAGTTGATTCACATTAAACAAATTAACGATACACGTACTAATGAACCTGAAATTTTAAATACGTTGAGTAACATCGCTTGTTGAAAGACTGAACAAATAAATTTATAATGCAAACATAAGTGGAGAGGTCGTGGTAAAGGACGACTGAGGAAAGTATCATATGTTTGGACCAATAGAATGTAATTTTGAAAGAAGGAAAGGTAAGTAGTAAGCGAAACATAAGGAGCTGTATGAGAGGATCTATGAATGTGGAGGATGTCTTGATAGGAAAGTTTAGTGTTATATCTTCTCTAAATACCTCAACTGGGAAATTGCATGATGGTATGTACCATATGTACTTTCTTTAAACATAATGTGGAATGGTCTGCCTCCTAGTGTCAGAAATTTGGATGTCGTGTATAGCTTTAGAAAGCACTTAATGATAATCCTTTTTGGGAGGCCTTACCAAAATTTATGAGTGGGTTCGAATTCTAAGTTAGAGCGCCTTTGAGGAGAGCTGCTCCCTAAGCGGCGCTATATAAATATTATTTTTATTATTATAATGGTATATACATTTAACGAAATAAACAATTATTTTTAAGTGCTGTTTAAAATAAAATGTCCTTCCAATACCGCACACAGATTTCATACTAGACCAACTATATTATTAATAATGCCTCCGTAGATACCGCAGATATCGGAGTCAACAGTTTATAGTGTATATTGTGTGATTACGCACAGTCTCGTGGCCTCAACAAGTGTTTCGGGAGCAGGAGGCAGGGAGGCCTTCTCCCTGCCGACGCGCCTCATGAGGGTGCCCAAGTGCTCCCGATACGTCAATGTCGTGATCGCGTCCGCGGAGTGATATTTTGAAAAATCGACTTGGCATCCGCTCAAAATTTGAATTGCAAAAATGTGTTTTCCCTTCGCCCCGTGTCCGATGATGCGGGAGCACCTACCCCACTATTCATTTATCGAAAGAGCCCAAAAATACTCGCACAATCCAGCACACGTCATATTCCTATCTTTTTTCATTTTGAAATATAAAAGCGGGATGGATACTGTTTTTGGGGGCAAGTTGAAAAGGTATTTGAGGGTTTTGTACGCCGAGCGAGGTGTAGATTTATGGGCTCGTATTTATGATGACACTGATTCATTTGGGTTGGGCGCCACTCAACACCGGTGATTTGACATCTTGCCCGGATTCAGACGAGGCGAAAAACAACGACAGTGTGTATTTTGTGGTAATTGCCAAATTCCTCGGTATTTCCACTTCCATGACTGAGGCATCAATATTCTACGTTGTTACAATTAGAGTAAATTGACAAAAACAGTAATGTACGCTATTTAAACATTTTTAATTCGGTATTTAGATTTAATTGTAAAGAACAAAGGTAATAATAATAAAGCATGATATTAAGAACAAATGTACTACAGTAGACTCTCGATTATCCGGCGTTGCATTAACCGGGCTATAGGCCAACCGTGGCACGAAAAAAATCGGATTTTTTGTTTAACATTTTAAAAAATATTTCGAAAGGTTGTAAAAAATCTGAATTTTTGCTACTCTGGTTAATCCACAATCCGATTTTATCTATATTTCATCTTTCATTCATTCTACGTGCGCAAACTATATCAGGTTGATCTTTCTTATATTCAAAATATATCACTATTAACATTTATCCTTAATCCTTTCATTCTGTCATTTATTATCACCCCAAGTATTATGCACGCGTTTCTAAAATATTTTAACGAACCCTTTCAAAAAAAAATTCACGTGTGCGTTTCACTTTCATACATTAAAGTTGGTAATAAAATGAGCTTATATCATAAACCATCACCTCAACAGATTTTTATACAGTTCGGTTCGGTTTGAATTATTTTGGTACTATTCAGCTCGAATTAATATGTTTATATTCCTTATTAACTTTATTAACTCCTATTGCTAGAAGCCGTTCAATTCATCTCGCAACTCTTCTTATCATTTTCAGGCTGGTAACCCATATGTAATATTATTTTCATCAATTAAGTATACTGTATTGTATTGTATTCCACTTTCGTTGTATACAGTGCAACCTGGCGGACTGATTGCCATGTGACAATCACTTCTAAGTAACCAAAAATATGTTAACGAGGACTTAAGTGAAAACCAGGCTAGGATCCTTTTTAAAAATCTGGGTTCCAGGGGGATAATATAATTACGAGTATTAATAAAAATATCATCCTTGATATAAAACAATATTGCAGTCTAGGGCACGTAAATTGGTAATAACGCGTTCGGGTATTGTTACCAGATGAACTTTTTTACGATACTGGAACCCTTTTAATTTTATTTCGACCAACTTACATTCTACATAATCATTGTAAGAGTATAATGCATAAAGGACTAATTTGCAAATACTTTTCTTGAAACATTCAATTTTGTTACATTCACAAAACTTTTGTTATCCTTTATATATAGACTTATCGCACATAACAATTAAATAGAAAAAAAAATGTTTGTAAGCGTCCGTAGTTGAATTGATCGCCTCATCTTACGAAGCATTCCGTCCAAAGTTGTGAAGAGAAACCTCCTTGGACGGGAAATGTCTATCTGGACTGGTGACGAGATGATGCGCATATATTACGGCCAAGCATTTTTCATACCCCTTGCCTTGCACTAATGTGCTCGATATTTCAGCATTTTCTAGTGGCTAAAATATGTACGAGATAAGTGGAAAGCGGTTGCAAAGATACCTTTGGTGGAATCCATCATACAAGACGTTTAATCCATGTCAAGGTATATGGAATGGAATAACTGTACCTTGTTTTATTTATATCGTGAAATGTACTTTATAACTACGAGTATATCAGCAGACTATTTAGTTACGCTGATATATACAGTGATATCCCGTACTGGGATAAACACAATTGATTGAATTATGAGGTAAGAAAAAGCTGTTTGCAGTTTTTAAATGTGTCTGTTGCCCCATATTAACATACATATAGCAAATATCAAAACTCACTGAAAAGGTGCGTTCAATAATTCATGCAGCTGAAATGAGATATGAGAGAGGTAATTCTAATGTACTAGTTAGAAATACTCGAATCAGTGAGTTACTTGAAGTAGAACCTTTACTATTCTACATTGAGAGGTTGTAAATTGGTTGGCTAAGATGTGATCTTCAAATGCCAGATGAACGTTTACCAATGAAGATTATTTTGGTAAATCTGGCAAGACAGAATCCTGTGCGTCCTCTAGACTTACGTCCGGAAAGCAGATAAATAAATTGTGTGAAGATAGTTTGGACCTTTAATGGAGCATTATAATCGAGTTGGCACAAAAAAGGGTAGAATAACAGGACTTTGTGAAGACATTAGAATCTCTAGTTTTTTATATTAGGAAATCAAGATTTTTTAAAATCGCTCTTCGTGAAATAGAAATAATTAAGTATAACTGCTTCATATAAGACTGTTTAATATTTTTTTAAGAGTTTTTGAACAAAATATTTTACTTTGTCTGAAAGCAGGGAAACGCGCTTTTTGGCTTCAAAGTAGACATTTTTTTTAACCTGGCAAGTTCATTGCCATGTGGCATAATTATTTAAGATATCTAGGACAGTGTGATTGGACAAAAATTAATTCGGTTTTGCAGCATGAAATTAAGTTTTGGAAAAAATCGTGAAAAGTTTTAGATAAACGAAACAAAAGGAATGTTCCGCGATAGAAAAGACTCCTACTCAGTTCTCTCTATGAAGCGGCGTGATGGTATAAATGGATATATTTATTTTATTATTACAGTCTCAAAGTAAATGTTTTGTTAAGTTAATGATGATTTACTTCCGAAATCTACATTGTAAATGACAAGCAATGTTTCATTTTTTTTAAATAAATTATAGGCTATCCGCGTAGTTGCGTCATAATCATTGATACATTGCCAACTTTGTGATTAATGAATATTTTGATATGTGAAATCTTTCCAGGTATTGGATAAGGACGCCAATCGTGATGATAACACCTTCTTAAAGTGGGTTTGATCAAACATTATTCTGTAGGAGAAAAGATTTATAGACGATTCTTAGAACGAATATACTCGTATGTGCAATCCGATGAGTCGTCGAGCTCTTACAAGTTTTTTCTTGTTTTAAATACATTTATAGATACCATCACGCCGTTTCCCTCTTGGGGTAGGTAGACCTTCTCTTTCTCATAGAATTCCTGGAATTTGTCTGAATTCTTACTTTCAAAATATCATACACTTGATCAAACCCTACTTTCCTTAGTATTTTTCTACCACGCCTTCAACTCACTTTTGTATAACTAACTATGTTACTTAAATTCTCCTGTAGGTGTCCAGATTGTATCGATTGGGTAATTACTATGCTGCAGTCTCAGACATTAGGAGACAGTCTTAATACGTAAAAAGATCTCTTTTTGTTTATTTAAACCATAGATGTTTCGATGTGCATTTTTTTAGTATATTGGAGTGGAAGAATTATACGAATATATTTTTGTTTTTTCCAAACCGGTTTTTATTTCTTTAGTTCGTTAAAGCCTTGGAACTCCTGACCCTTGGTCTGTCTCATGTTTGTATTATATATTTAGTAGATAGTATTGTGTGTACGTACTGCTTTCTGATATTATATGTTTATGATTCGTGTTAATGTTCATACTTTTAGGAACAAGGTGATTTTATATTCATGCGCTATCAAAATTTGAGCATGACCATTTTTAATGGTCTATAAAAGATCCTATATAAAAATATTGTTTTTTAAATATCCACGCTTAATACAATATACTACATACTCGTACCTATCTCGCTTAATACAATATACTACATACTCGTACCTATCTCGCTTAATACAATATACTACATACTCGTACCTATCTCGCTTAATACAATATACTACATACTCGTACCTATCTCGCTTAATACAATATACTACATACTCGTACCTATCTCGCTTAATACAATATACTACATACTCGTACCTATCTCGCTTAATACAATATACTACATACTCGTACCTATCTCGCTTAATACAATATACTACATACTCGTACCTATCTCGCTTAATACAATATACTACATACTCGTACCTATCTCGCTTAATACAATATACTACATACTCGTACCTATCTTGCTTAATACAATATACTACATACTCGTACCTATCTCGCTTAATACAATATACTATTATACATACTCGTACCTATCTCGCTTAATACAATATACTACATACTCGTACCTATCTCGCTTAATACAATATACTACATACTCGTACCTATCTCGCTTAATACAATATACTACATACTCGTACCTATCTCGCTTAATACAATATACTACATACTCGTACCTATCTTGCTTAATACAATATACTACATACTCGTACCTATCTTGCTTAATACAATATACTACATACTCGTACCTATCTTGGACCGATTCGAACGAAGCATTTTATGGCGTTTGTGTTTCCCTGATGAAATGTATAGGACAATAATTTTTTTTTTGTTACCATTTGATTATGTTGTGTTTTATTTTGAAAATTAGTTTATATAAACAGTCTAAAACGAATTAGAAGGTTTCTCCTTCAACACTTACAAACTTCGCAAATAGTCAAATTAGAAGGTTTCTCCTTCAACACTTCCAAACTTCGCAAGTAGTCAAATTTACGGATTGCCTATGATGAAGTCAGTAATAAATTGAATTGTAATTTTCCTTAAATTAAGCCAGTAATTTTCCTTACGTTAGCAGCCAGGCGTCTCGAGTTCGATTTTTGGTGTATTCGTTTCCGGGTGATTTAAAAAAAAGTTTATTTTGTTTTTATACTGATATTCATTAGTTGCCTTACACAAATTCATAAAATTTTCGAGCATTATTATAACAAAGGTGTAATAAAATAGGCTAATTATTTTCTGTTTAGGTTATTTTTATTTACAATGTTTGTACCGAGTAAATATGAATGGAATTAAGAAAACATCTAAATATGAAATGTCTATAATAATGTTTTAATGGATTATTATTATCATTTTGATAAAGAATAATAATTTTGATTCGTTGATTTCTTAATTGTTCAACTTCTTTTGTAATAGAATAAATTTAAAAAAAATGCGCAATGCTCGTGACAAAACTTTATTCAAAAAATAATTGTGATTAAAAATGTACAAATTCATGTTATTGTAATTATACTTACTTGACTAATTTACAATATCTTGGAAATTCTCATTTGTAATAAAGGAAACCTTTTTTATAGATTGCTCTACAACTTTGACATCCACCTTGCCTTGGAAAATCTTATTTGCAAAAAGTACAAAATAATTTAATCAGGTTTTGTTTATCATATTAACTTCTTATAAATCACTTCTTTCACACACCATACACATAACATATATTGGAGATTCTCATCGGCGAAAAAATACAACTGAGTGATTAAAGCACATAATTGTGTTGTTTAGTTTCTTTCAAACACTGCAACTCCCGTTTCCCTATTACTTTCTGCTAGATGTATAAATGTAATTGTAATATTTTTACATTTAGTTAGTATAAATGACTTTAATGTCAAGCATTTTTTTATCAAGTTTTTTACTTATAAATATATCTATCCACGACATTTAGTTATTTTCTATTAAGTGCGAAATTGGTTAAATGTGTTAGAAGCGTTTTATTGCATATTAACTAAATTATAGTAAAGCAATATGTTGAACACATTAGTTTATTGAAGTAATTGATATTGTATTATATAATGTTGGAGTGCTTATTTACCAAGCTTCGATTTACTAAGTATTAAACTTGTAAAACTTCATATTCAACTAATCAAAAATTTACTCAAGATCGCAGATTTCGGTTCCATAAATTTTACGAATAAGCTTAGATGCACCTTAATAAATCTATTTTTCGTGTTTTGTTTTTTAATAATGAAGGTAGTGTGTCTTTTATTAAACAATATGGTGTAAGAAGGGGTGTTGGGATATTTCACGAGAATAAAACAAGGTATTGTCTTTGTAACATACATATTCTTTTGAGCTTTTATTTGCATTTAATATACAACAAAATATTAAATAAGATAATTTGGTAAAATCAATAATTATAATTATCAAGAATGAGCAAAATTGTCTTGATCAGATATAGCGTATACATTATGTTTGTCATATTGTTTTAGTGGATTTTTTATTTACCAAGTAATAAGATATTTTATATGATAGTATAATAATTATTGTAGTTTTCAGATAAAATACATTATTTTTTAATAAAAATTCTCTTGGAAGAATTGTAGATTATGGGGATACGTATACGAATGTTTCTTCAATTTTCACAATTGTCGGTAAATTATCCTTATATCGGTATACAGGGTATTTTATTTTATTAATAAATATAATGGTGTAAGGAAATAGGTATACTCGTTCAAACTTATACTTAGTTCAGTATTTACAAATAATTCTCATTCGATATCGGCATCGCGCGGGAGAAAATACTTCAAAAGCATCATCAAGTCTCATAATAACGTTAATCAATTGACTAATCACTGCCTAATTAAGATTAAATTATATCACTACGTACGGAGTTCAATCAAGTTAAAACTATACATGAGAAAATAACAAACATAACTTGTTTTCAATAAAATTATTATAATCTGGCTAATCACAAACTAGCGTGAAGGCAGAAGACCTTTTAAGTACAGACGCCAGAGTCTAGATACTGTGAAACACATCTTAAGAAAAGCAATAAATATTTACCGCCAAATATTGCCAAAATTACACTTCCAAAATCTTATTTTATATAAACTTCTGATTATTATATAGGACCTGAATAATAATTTTGACTATTAATTTAACACGTATACTCGCTAAGTATAATTCAACCCCACGACCCACTGGGGGAGGGGGTGAAGCCAAGGGCTACCTAACTATTCTATCTAAAGACGGCATAATATAATCAGGTGGCTGGTACGACAGGCGCCTCCAACAATAGTGACTCCGTATTTCATCCGAACTCGATCTTATAGCAAATAGTACGTTGCTTGAAAGGGAATCACAAATGAGAGAACGGAATGAGTTACTGCTACAGTACGAGAATATATATATATATATATATATATATATATATATATATATATATATATATATATATATATATATATATATATATATATATATATATATATATATATATATATATAGATATATATATATATATATATATATATATATATATATATATATATATATATATATATATATATATATATATATATATATCAATCAATCAACAATGGCTCTACAACCCAGGTCGGGTCTTGGCCTCCCTTAAAGCACGCCTCCATGACTGGCGGTCCTGTGCTGCTGTTCGCCAGTTCTGGATGCCAATGAGCTGCGCATCCCTATTGACACCATCCAGCCATCGAAGCTTCGGCCTTCCTGGCTTTCTTCGACCCCCCGGTGTGCCATTCAAGAGCCCTCTCGGAATGTCTTCCTCACTCATTCGCTGCACGTGTCCAGCCCACCTGAGTCTCCCAATTAAAATCTCTTGTGTTATGGTAGGGTCTCCATACAGACCGTACAGCTCCTGATTATACCTGATACGCCATTCTCCGTTATTGCAAATGGGGCCATATATTTTGCGCAGAATCTTCCTCTCAAATGTCCCTAGAGCCCTCATGTCCACTCTACTTAGAGTCCAACATTCTGAGCCATAGGTGAGCACAGGTCGGATGAGTGTTTTATAAAGTAGAGTTTTGGTTTTTCTAGAGAGATGTCGTGATTTCATGTACCTCTGCAGTCCAAAATAGCAAATATATATATATATATATATATATATATATATATATATATATATATATATATATATATATATATATATATATATATATATATATATATATATATATATATATATATATATATATATATATATCTATATGTATATATATATATATATATATATATATATATATATATATATATATATATATATATATATATATATATATATATATATATATATATATATATATATATATATATATATATATATATATATATATATATATATATATATATATATATATATATATTCTCGTAAACCTACCCTATCGATGAGTCACATTGTTACAAGTTCCTGTGAAGTGATCCATGCTATAGTAAGACATTGAACTTTCTGCCATCGCGCAATATATTCTTTCAACAAATGAATGCAGCCAATAACTCGATAAATGATTTAGTTGTGTAACGGAAAATGCCGTTCATCTTAAGACTAGAACTATAGTATTATTAAGTATACAGAACATTCACACGGAGTACAATGTCAATCGTTATACATGAGTTGAATTAGTCTAGAGCTTAAAGGACTATGGCGTACTCGGATAATATAGGTCGTCTGTAGCGAGATATGGTAGCATCACATGCGGCACTATCTGTGAACAGAAGATCAGTACCCGCCTCCAAAACCCGCCCTCTAACTAACACCTACACTATGTACACATGTACAGCAGACAGGAATGAATCGCGAAATTTATTCATCTCATCGCAAAATATAAATTCTACTTATCGAAGCTCGCAACGAGCTGTGAATAAAAACATTTTAAATATGACAGTTCAATCTAATGCACCTTCAATAATTGTATACATATTCACACGTACTTGCTGGACAGCTGCTTTGCTAATTCTGTATACTTTAAAAACTTAGAATGAGGACTCTCTTCAAAGTTGGGCGGCTGGGGAGGACTGCGAGAGCCAGCGGGAGCGCCAGCTGACGAAGAATTCCCTCCGCCTGCTCCGCTTCCGTTCTTAGCTGTCGGGGACAGTGCTGATCCACCAGCCTGTTGGTTCGACTTCATTGCTACGGGGTCCGGAATAACTCCATCCTTAACGAAATGCATTTTCGATAAGTGATGCCGATATGCTCCCTTTGATATAAAAGGCGTATCACAAAAGGCACACTTCATGATGGAGTCCGCAGTCATTACCGCGTCATTGCAAGCCCAACTAAATGCTAAAATAGCTCCGGGCGTGGGCCCAGTGGGAGCTGCGGGCGAAGGGGCTGAGCCCCCTCCAGCTCCACCCGAGGAGTTTTGTCCACTCCTATGATTTGGATGATGATTCTCAGTCTTATCGCAAAGTTTTTGTAAAGCGGCAAGAGGATGGCTACTTCCTCTTTTGCCTGAACTCGACCCACCTTCATTTCCTCCTCCACCACCTGACAGACTATCAAACATGGAAGAAAGAGCTCCGAGACTTCCCGAAGGCTTCCTGTCAGCCCCCGGTGTGCTTCGAGGCGTGGCGGACCTATCGCTGGCAGGGCTGGCACTGTTCCTCGACGGGCTGTGCGGTGGCGGCGCCTGAGGGCTTGGTCTAGGACGCGGACTAGCGCTGCTGTCCCGCCTCTTAATAAGATTGGTCGGCAAATGTGTCTCATCGTGTTCTGCGGTTTGACCACTACCAGGACGATTCATACGATTTTCATCATCATCTTCAATTTCTTTCTTTATGTTAATTGTTCCTTTAGTAAGATTCATTCCTTCTTCTCTTTCATCATCGTCCGGAATTTCCTTTTTGACTCTTACTTCTGTGTTTGGTTCGTCATGAGAATTCATTCTATCAGAAAGGGGTGTCTGTCCTCTTTTAGCATCCGGTGTTGTTCTTGGAGTCATGTGGTATGATGGAGGGTCCATTTTTCGATCGGGAGTTAATGATTCGACTCTACTACTACCTCTTTCGGACATCGAACTAGATTCACTGCCACTTCGTTCACGACGACCATAATTTTGAGCTTGTTGATGATGATGATAATTTCTCAATAAGTTCATAGTTTGAGCGTCAACTAAAGGTTTTGTATAATCAACACTTTCGTCAATTCCTAAACGCTTCAGAATACTTGACCCGATCGGGGCATGAGAAGGGGCGCCAGGTATTCCGGGTATTGATCCGTGTCTTGATCGTGAGTCGAAACTTTTTTCAATAAGTTGTTCAATAGCATTTAGGACAGACGGAGAAGAACTTTTTTCTGCATTGCCAGCATCCTTTGGATTTGGTGATAAGTCAGTTGCAGACGAAGGGGATCTATGATGGCGTGAACCTGGTGAAGGAACATCGTCATTTACACTCTTTCTTCCTTCTCTATTTGTCGGAGTAAGATGACCAACCATCATTGGATTATCGGGAGGTAAGATATTGTTGGACATGAGAGCATTTTTCAATAAATTTCTCTGGTTATTTGTGATTGGACCACCAACGCACTGTCGAATGTGTTCAACAAAGACTGCAGTTTCAATTTTTTCTCCACATTTTTCACACGTAATACGGCTACTTGCACTTATATCTCGGATGGGTTTGATGCCACCTAAATTGGAGCCATCTCCATTCTTGAATTCATGTTGAGCCCTTTCAAGCTCTAGAAGTTTTCGAACTGGTAAAGATTTTTTCCTTTTTTCTCTAGTCTGTCTCCTTCGTCCACCACTTTCAGTAATAGATCGCATAATATGTTCTTTATAGTGAGAATTCTTTACCATATGGTTGCTCAACTCTTTGAGAGAACTAAATGCTTGATCACAGACCTTGCAAGTGAGAACCGCGCTGACATGGCTACTAGTACCAGTTGCAGTGGCTCCAGTTGGAGCATTCCCTGTTGGCCCTTGAGCAGCTTTGTTTTCATCTGAAGACTTCCAAGAAATTATCTGTTCTTGAGATATAATATTGGTGTAATGTTGAGTCTGTTGCATATGACTAGTCATTTCAGCGAGTGATCGGAAACTTTGGCCGCACCACATACACTTTAATATTTGGCGTGTTTGTTCGGCTCCTTTTCCCAACCAGACGTCTTGACCTCGAACAAGTTTTCGGGGCAGAGGCATAGTCTCTTTAATTAATAAATTGAGATCATTCTGATTTGGTTTTCCTGATCCAATAGAAGCTGAAGTACTGTTGGAAGAGGCAGATGGCGAAGAGGTGGGCGGTTGTCTGTGCGGTGGAGGAAGATCAGGGGCTTGACTAGGCGGAACTGGAACATTGACACCACAGTGTTTTGCTTCTTTCATGTGAAGTGTCATATCAGCTAGTGTTGGAAAACTTTTCTTACACCATACGCACTTCAAAACATCTTTTGCTTGTTCCGCTCCTTTATTTAACCAATGAGATTGCCAAGCGCTATGGCGACCAGCTGCAGTTCCAGGAAGAGCCGTTCCTAGAGCCGCACTCTGAGCTACTGAACGAAAGAGTTCTTCGCCTCCTAATCGACTCAACTCACTCATCTTTTCAAGAGCTTTAGTTGCATCAACAGGAGTTGGAACGCCGTGCTTTAATTTTCCATTCCAATCGGCCACATTGTTGTTTTTGGGAGAAAGACCTGCAGCGGCAACTGCCGCAGCAAAGTAAGGCAAGTGAGAGACCACCGGAGATGTCCACGGAGACACTACCGGTTTGTATTCAGATTGTCTCGAACTTTTTCTCGCCGGAGGAGGAGACGAAGATTCGTCAGGACCTCTTTTTCTGCATCCAACAGATAAGTCAAGCGGACTATTTTCCGATGGTCCGCTTACATTATTAGAGTCTGTTTCTTCATCATCACCTTGGTCATCTTCTCTCTTCGTGCTGAAATCGAGCACATCGGAATCATCTCTGGGCGAAGGAGTAGGCGATGGCTCTGGAGGGAGGCGACCAGTGAGCAGAGGGAGAAGTGGCGGTGGCGGAGAGCCTCGGCCCGTAAGGAGTGGTAGCTGCCCCCCAAGCAGCCTTTGGTGCGCCTGGTGAGCGGCAGCCGCAGCAGCACCCAGGTATGCAGCCATGGCGGCGGGCGGGGGCAGCGCCCCGGGCAGCAGCGCCGCCAGCCCCCGCCCCGAATAGGCCGACTCACTCGAGGGGCAGCGGGGCGCACCCGAAGATTCCCGCGATAGACATCGGGGACTCAAATCTCTGAAACAATGGAAAATAAAATAAATTAATTGTTGTTTTATTGCACATACTATGAACACATTGAGTAGGTTTATTGTATGAAAAAAAACTGAATTATTGGTAAAAGTCATAATTGGAAATGTCTAATTATAAAAATATAAAAGGTTAACAGTTTGATTCACATTTTTAGCCTGTAAGTTTCTTTACCATGTATGTATTTATTATTTTTTTTTGTCATTGGACATACTCGTATTAATAAAAATATTTAATACGTACGATAATTTTTCGCTCCTTATTATTACGCCATCATATTTACTTTTTTAAATTTTCCTTACTGTTACAATTAAACATCTACAAATTCATAAAAATATTTGATAAATACATGAAGAATCACGTAAAGGGATTTCGGTCAAAACATGGCGCTAGAGAAACTACATTAGTATATTTATTAAAACTAAAAAGTAAGTTTTTGCGGGTAAAATATTTAGGGAGTGATTGAGGTATGACCACATAAAACTAATTAATTTTGCGTGAAAGTAAAAAAAATATAAATTCACGTTTCAATAAAAATCATTTAACATAAATTAATCTGACATATAATTTACTACGCGAAAAAAGGATTTAAAAAATTATTAAGAAATTCTATTACTTAACAAATTGCCGAACATTAGACCTGATTGCTGGATGTAATAAACGTTGCGTTTTTTCAGAATGATTCCTGGATGTAAAAAAATTCGACTCAAATTGGTCAAACTGGACAAATAATACCTACACCGAGAAAAAATATTCGAGTATTATTTAAAAACACGTTATTCAAAACACTGAGTAATATTTCTTTGAGAATATTTTTGAATTGTTGAGAATTCAATAAAAAAACACGAAATATTAACAGAGAAAACAAATATATCGAATGCGCTCTAAAATCTTGACATAAAATGAAGTATCTTAAATAAAGTATTTTTTTAGCCTTACCTATTAAATAAATCTTAACATACTTCGATTTTTAATAAATAAAATAATTTGACAAAATTGAGAAAATTTTATATCCATACTTAGATATTTGAAATCTACAGACACTGAACACAAGAGATACAAAGTTCTTTTAAAAATTATCTTTATAATGTAAAAAATATTTCAAGATTTTTTATTTGTAAAAAACTTTTTTAACGTTTTCAACATTAACAGAAAATTTTATACGTATATATTTTAGTTAATGCTATAACTAAGTAAAATAAAATATGTAGCCCGCACTTTCACAAATTTTTAGGCTACAACTATATAATAGTAAATAAATGAGGAAATATTAAATTGTACGAGAGAAAAAATCTTTTTAAAATCAGGTGTTCTCAAAATTCAATACGTGGTTGAATATTCGTCTTAGTAGATTGTTAAATATGAGAGACGGAAAGAAAGTTAAATATAAAATAAAAATATATAATTTAGTTTTATGAGATATTTGCAGGTAAATATTAATACATTCATAAAATCTTTGAAATATTATGAACGCGAGAAAAGTCGAAGAATAAAAATTATTTATATAACGTATAAATATTCAAGTTATCATGAAACAATATTTTTTCTAAAATACAGCAACAATTGAGTTAACAATAAACTTGAAAAAAAGTTTCAAAGTCCATCTCCGTCCAATTTCAAGTTTTTTAGTTTAACTATCAGCAGATAGATGTCGTTAATAACCACTATTTGTCGAACTTCGTTGAAAAAGTTGAGTAGCAAGTTTTCGTGAATATAACGACAAAACCAAATTAACCGTATTATGTTACAATATTATTTTAACATAAATTGTGATAATGTATTCATTATCTAAATAATCAAACGCAAATAATTAATTATACACTTTTTTATTAGTCGCATACATACTATTTTTCCTACATCATTTCATAAATGATTAAAATTGAACTAGAGAAAATGTACAGAAAATAACAAGTTTTAGGAAATCTAAATCCATAGAGAAAAAAAATGTTTATATATAACACCAAAATTCAAACTAAGTTACTTTATATTAAAAGAAATAAAAGGAAAATGAACTTATTCAAGATAAATAATTTCAGTTCAACAGTTCCCTTCATGGGAAATTCTGGCTCAATTTACGATCTTAAAACACAAAGAAATATTTTAAGTCAGACAATTATTCAGACGAAATGAGAATATTAAACTATATTTTAATTCATAATTGGGTAGATATTTGGAATATTTGTTATATATTACTTTAATCAGATTCGAAAATTATATATATGAAATACAATTTTAATAATACTTATTTCACACTGAATATCGTTAACAGAGTAAAATGTGTAAAAATATAAATTGGAACCGACAAAAAAACTGAGATTACAAGTAAAAACGCATATCCGATATCAATAACAAACAGCTGTCAAAACAAATTCATGGGCTATAAATCAAAACAATTCATTAAAGTGTAAAATGAAAAAACGTACCTTTTTCTGACGTTGACACTTTTCATCCGCCTATCGCACTCCACAATCATATTGTAAAAATCAATTTTTGCTGCTTTTATTATAACTTTCTCACAAGAAACAAACTAATAGCACATAATAAGAAATACGAGTGACACTTGTTTTGGCCGCGGGCGGAACACGACTACGCAGAGCTCCCGCTTCGGCAACGGTCCCGCATGGAATGAAGCGGGAACGAAACCGCGTGTGATTTACGACCGGCCCGAGGTAGTAAGAGTCTACCTCCCTCGGGCGTAGAGATGACGCTATACAATTTCTAACACGTTAGAAAAGGATAACACGGAGTGTTTCTGCGCGTTTCTGAAGTTGGGGGTGAGTTGGCGCAAGCGCAGGATGCGTTCTAGAAAGAGAGGTTGAAGACAGAGGGTGAGTGCATCTCCCCCCACGGCAAGTTTTGATGTTTATTTATTGTCCGAGCGCGCGCTAACTCACATACAAGACGCGGGAAGACTGAAAGCTTTTATGGTTATCGCATTATGGGAATGTTATGATAAACGCTGTTTTCCACAGGAATGGGTGGCAGTTTCTTGCATCCTTCACATGAATCATGCGTGATAATAAATATGCTCAACTTATATAAGCTTTTCTTATACTTGATCAGAGTTCGAAGGTTACCAGAATTAACAAACTTTTGAGGATTGTAAATACAAAGGTTTCTATGAGTTTAAGTAAAATGTTCAGGTTGAGTTGTAGAAAGCTCGGTTGAAAACAGAGGGTAAATGCATCACCCCTACGGGAAGTTTTGAAGTTAATTTATTGTCCAATAGCG
The DNA here is from genome assembly GCA_949825065.1 of Odontocerum albicorne. Taxonomy (NCBI): domain Eukaryota; kingdom Metazoa; phylum Arthropoda; class Insecta; order Trichoptera; family Odontoceridae; genus Odontocerum; species Odontocerum albicorne. The sequence continues at coordinate 25,417,088 of OX463840.1, forward strand.
CGCTAACTCACATACAAGATGAGGGAAGAGTGAAAGCTTTTATGGCTATCGCATTATGAGAATGGTATGATAAACGCAAGGTTTTTCCGCAAGATAGCAAGCAGCGATCGTACATCATATACTTGACTCACATGTAATATTTTTTTGAAAGTGGGCAAACAATTCAAAGTAATTACCTAGCAATTTTAATTACATTTATATTTATTTTTTTATACATACTTATGTGTATTTTTACTGCCACTTTCTGTAAATTATATATTTTTTTCGTTAATCTAATCATATTATCTACCAATTAGAATGTTTTTTTTCAATGTAACACATAAGATGAAAAGTCTGATAAAACCTCATTTGGATGTAATGTTAACAGATTGCAAACTTGATCTGAAATTTTCATACATATTTACTCGTATACATTAGACGAGTCGGCGATCATGGTCTGACGGTAAATATTCACGCTAAACTAGCGGACCTTTCAGGTTTGATTCCCGGAAAGTTCAACCTCAAACAGGTTTTACTGTTAAATCATATTACAATAGATATGAATTTTATTTTTCTATGGCTCATATGCTACTTATCATTAATTCTAAAAGCGCTATTACGCAACATAAAGCATAAAGCCAAACGGGGCACTGCTATACGATACGATAGGCAATCTCTTGTGCTCGAGTATGGTTGTCAGCCAACCAGCCAGCCAGTTGTATTGGTGTATTGTGTGCAAACTATAACACTTCAGCAAGCACACATTCTTGACAGATCCGAACCAAAAAGGCTCCGATAGCAAGATTAAAGTTTCAAGATGATCAGTAAGTTTAATTTGTTGCAGTTTTCTCTTTAAACAGATATTTTTTACATATAACTATTTTTTGTGTTACTTAATAGCACCTTAAGCATCTATGATAAGTTTTTGAAAAATATAAATATAGATGTATAATGGCCTAAGAATAAAACCAATCTGGAAGTGAATCCGCCAGGAATCAAACCTAGGGCGCCCGCTTGCTTAGCGTGATGCTAACCATGCCCACCGACAACGAAGGATCACAACAGATTGAATCTGATGATCGTCTTGGAACTTTGAGTTTGATATGCGGAGATTGTGTGTTTGATGAAGTGCAATAACACTAACATAATAAAACAGTTTGATATGCGGAGATTGTGTGTTTGATGAAGTGCAATAACACTAACATAATAAAACAGTTTGATATGCGGAGATTGTGTGTTTGATGAAGAGCAATAACACTAACATAATAAAACAGTTTGATATGCGGAGATTGTGTGTTTGATGAAGTGCAATAACACTAACATAATAAAACAATACATCCATAGGTGTCTTCTATCCACAGATGACAGTCATACTAGTTCACGAGGAGTTTCTTATAATTACATCGTAATCAGGCAGGCAAAATAAAACAAGATTATTTTTATGTAAATTATCCAGTAAATTAAATCAGTTAAAATCACAATTTCTAAGGAATATTTTATCTTAGCTTCGAGCTTTAGGAATGTTAAATAAAAAAATCATGGTGATAAAAATATTTTACTAATATTTACGTACGAGTACAACAAACCTCCTTTATATCTATTTAAGAACTAAGTTTTTTTAAACTTGCTCTGCTTAGTTAATAAAAATTTTGTAATTTTTTGCATTACCGTATTTTTATAATATATTTTCGTGGGGATAGACGTGAATACTGTAAATTTTTCGATAACTTTCCAATTCATTCTCAAATCAGATAACTATGGCATGTACGAGTATGTCAAACATCAAAACGCCTTACAGATTTTTTAGTCTTAGTGGATAAGCTTTCTTGCTTATTTTCTTTATTCTCTTGCGATCAAATATTTTAAAATTTTACTAAAATGTTAAATAAATAACATATTTAAATAAACCGTTTCCTACGCATTTTCCTTAATTTTAAGTGAGATTACAAAATACAAATGCATACCTGTAAAGTATAACAAATGTTTGCTCAAGTGTTTTATTATAGATGAAATTCTAGCATCACAGTTTAAGAACCACTATAATAGGCAAATTGTAATTAAATTAAAGAGTTTCGACTCACCGTTCAGCATTGGGATCCTGTATGAGCGTGGCCGGGATGCTGTGTTCTATGTCGTGGTCCGCGTCAGGAGCGCCCACCGTTCCCGGAGCGCCTCCTCTGTGCGAAGCTCTTTCACCGTCCTCCGCCCCCTCCCCGTCGTCACAGGGGCCTGTCCCCTCCTCGTCTCCCACGCGGGGGCTCCCCTCTTCGGGGCTACCCTCTTCTTCTGTAAAAAAGAAAGAAAATGTATATTAGTATGACGCAATCGCTATTATTCTGATTTCGTAATTTACTAAGTATTGACTGAACCAATAAAATTGTTCTTACTGAGAAAATTGTTTGTTTTTTTTTTATTTTACAGTTATCTAATTAATAGAAAACTTAAAAAATCGATTGTTTATGTGACTGTGATATTTCTAATGTTCTCCTAAAAGTGATTTTAAAAGAACGTCTAAAAATTGTACTGGCTAAAGTTATGGGCGTATTAATGACAGCATATTTGATTCATGACAGATATTTAAATAATTGAAAACACGACAAAATTCAACTGAAACTTAATTGAGATTGTGCATTAATACAACCAATTTAAGCATTTACCGTTGGAATCGTTTACGACAAAACTTAAGTGAACATTTCGAACTATTTCCCAACGTATAATTTTTGAAACAATTTGAATTATCTATAAACTTTTAAAATACATTTATATTAGGATGGTGATGAGTTCGTATAAAAATGATAATTTAATAAATAAATAATAAATAAATAAATAATAGGTTTATTGATAGCAACATAGTATGTACAGATTATATTTAAATAACACTTCTAAAACACATAAATTGCAGATAATACATTAAATACAGAAGCTATCAAAAGACCTGGGCTCATCTAATAGCATCCCCTTGGCCAAGATACACCCCACCAATATAGGGTGAACCCAGCCACGGGGACACCAGATGTTTTTCAGCCCACACCCTAATGTCAATTAAAGCCATTCTTTGATAAAACGATAAACTTCAACTGAGATTGACTTGGAACTGTGCATTAATGAAACGTTAAACCGACTTAGGCCTTTATTATTGGATTTGTAGACGACAGTAAATAATTTGTAGACGACAGTAAATAATTTGTAGACGACAGTAAATAATTTGTAGACGACAGTAAATAATTTAACATTTCGCATCATCAGATCCCAACGTATCTTAAATGTAATAAATTTAAGTATCAATGAGCATAGAAATAACTGTTTAATTACAATTTTGTTTTAAACAATACAATCTAGTGGGTTTATCGCCATGTAGTAATCTCTTCAAACTAACCAGAAAACATGTTATTGTGACTTTACGTGAAAAACAGACTGGAAACCTATTTGAAAAACAAATGGGTACGAACAGGAATCAAACCTGTAACCGCCGAGCTGGAAGATAGACATTTTATCTATTACTAATTAGTCATCGAAGAAAGTCAACTATGTTATAATATTGAACTTTTCCACAAAATTACAGCAATAAATACATCTAATTTGTTTTATTAAAATCTACACATTGATATACTTAACCACTAAAACACAAGATGTATCTGTAAAAAGATTCGAATTTATTTAATAATGGGTTCATATTATTTTTTATTCTAACGTAATAGCTTCTGCTTGATTGCGATAGTTCACGGAATTAATCTTAAAACTTTGTTAACACTTCGTGAAAAGATAAGGAGAGATTAGCTTCTAAATTATTTGCGATATGTAATTCACTCCTTAAGTCAAACTCATTTTAAAGTGTGAACATTTATGATTCTAGTATAATCAGTACATAATTCTAATTTACAATTAGATTGTGTGCAGATTGTTAACTCACACGAATCGTAAGATAACTGAGAAGAGTTGAAGAATCAACATAAAAAAATATGAAGCAAATCTCACTATGTATATTTTGCAATAAATTCATAATGAGTTTACTTAGTAACTCACCTTAACGTTCGTTCAAAAGTTTGCTTAGCAATAAATAATTTAAACCAAAACTCCCATTATAACCTTTGTATTGAAAGTTAGTTATTAACTAAAAAACGATAAAGAATAGCTGTTTAATTGTTTTAAAAAATATTCCTTGTTATTTTTTTTGTTACCAGAAAAAACCAAATAAAATAAATTCATCGCCTCTTTATTAGAGATTGGAACCACATTTATTTTAGGTTGATTCAAAATATTTATTTAAAATAAAAAAAATTTTTAACCTAGAAATAAATTAATATTAATGTTTTAGATTTTTAAAAAGTACTGTATTGTGTTACACTTTGGTTTTATACAGTACAACTTGGTCGGTTTATTGCCACATGGTAATTTCCCAACATACAAGTAAATTATTCATACAAGCTTTTAAGGAAAACTAGACTAAAATTCCTTTTTACAATATATTATTTATAGTTATTCACATTGTGAAGGTTTAAAGACATTGTAATTTGTTTTATCAAACACTGTTCCTTCCACTTTTTGTAACGCGGGGAAAGCCTTGAAACCGGTAGGGTTATACCGTTACAAAAAGTGGAATAAACAGTGTTTGATAAAACAAATTACAATGTATTTATACCAACGTAAACCCGTAACCATTCGGTTGAAAACAGGCGTCATAACAACTATACTATGGAGGTTGTCAACTTACCATCAAAATATATTATTTAACACTAAATTCAGTATCAAATATAAATTGAACAAAACATCACTATCATTAATGATGAGACACATGGCCGGGTGGGAACTTGTAATATTATGTGCAAAAAATCGCCGGTTCGATACCCGCGCGGCGCAACTCTGCTCTAATAGCTTGTATCATACATTTATTCAAGTTTTCGAGAGTTAAAAAATACATATGTCTTCTGTTATATAATTATATTAAATGTTATCTTGATCAAAATTTGAAAACGTCGAATAATTTTATGTCAAAACCAAACATCCTTTGCATTTCTCTAGTTCCATAGACCGCTCTTGCGTGGTTATCAGTGATTCGGTTGAAATTGTTTGAAGAGCAAATAAAATACCTGTAAATCCAGGCGGTTGCAGCCGCTACCAGTAAAGCAAATAGTGCTTGTCAAGGCTTTAAAGCGAACATAAATTAATTACCAAGTTAAATGAACAATAAGCAGCGTCTTCTTTGCGCCTTATCTTGTTTGGCTATCGCCAAGAACAAAGGCCGGGTCGGGATGATAAAAGAGGATTAGTACCGCTATGGGTAATGCTTTGAAGTGAACTTCGATTGCATCATCATTTCGCTACCAGATTAGTCTCCAAAAGAATGCCACTGAAAATTGTTGAGACTTTCGGCGCTTGTGATGAATAAATTAGTCAAATATTTGGTAATTTAAAGCAAAATGATAATTAATTAGGCAACACATAATTAAACAGCTTTGCTTTTATTTAATGTTCTACTTACCTCAAAATAACACATTGAAAATTCATTTGAAAACTTTGTTATGTTTTTTTGTTCTTAAAAACAGTCGATATTGAATCATTATTTTAAGTAAAAAATAATTTATAAAACAGTACCATATGAATAGTCACCATGCGACAACCGTAGGCATTTCCTAAATCTCAAAGAAATGGAATGTGCAAGCGGTGTTCAGATAGAAGAAAATCCGCTCTAAATTAACGATCGCTCGGGGCGAAGAATTCAATTAACGTGTCTATATAATACATAACATTATCCCCAGGGGTCTTTCTCTACTACTTCTATTGACGCGTGGAAATTGGTCCGCGAAAAACATCATCAGACATGTAATTAGAACTGTCTCTTGAGATGTTCCCAGGAACTCTCAAAAGAGATCAAAGAAGATGACGTGTTTGTATTATCTTGATCGCGGAGAAAAGCAGAGACGTTGAGGAAAGTTGGCTGAAAATTCAGCGGAGGTATTGATAAACAGGTTCGTTAAGATTAAATTAAGATATTGACTAATTACATGGAAGAGCCTTGATGTTCTTCACTTTATGTTTTGACAGAAGATCGTATTAATATTTTTGATCAGTCGATATACGAGTATGTTAATACGCATCTTAACTGCTAAGGTTTAAGGAGTTTTAAAAATGACTTTTAATTAATGTTTTGAATATTTAATGTAAAATAATTATAATAATTCAATACCTAAATATTTTTGTTGATTTGTTTGGTATTTATATGCTAGAACTCCATTTTTAAACCGAATAATATAACACTAAATGTGTAAACATTCTAGACAGTAAACTTAAATAAAACTGAAAGAAGTTTAGCTTTACAAAAGCATTGTCCAACTGATAGTTTAAGGATGTTTTTGTTAAGTGAAACAGGGCTGCCACTTTAATTTGAGTGGCTGCCATTTTAATTTGGGTGAAACAGGGCTGCCACTTTAATTTAAATTTATTGTGTACATTATTTTCACACTTAAGTGCTAAATAATTAATTTTAAACATTTTTTTATTTTCCTTTGTACATAATTTGATGTTGGTAGTTATCTATACGAAAAGTAAAGATACGAGAAGTTTGGGAAAACCTAGATAAACGTGGCACGACCAAATTAGTGAAGTTTTGAAAAAGTGGAGAGGGAAACATTTTTATAATAGGAGAGTATGCATGACGAAGTATATGGATCTGGCAAAAGTAAAATACGTGTGCCAGGGATGTGGACATGATGGTGATGATGATTATGACGTATAGTATTGCGGACTTATTAAATCTTAATTCACTCTTTTAATGAAATTCGGGGTTCGAAACTTTTCCCCGTTTGAAATGTGAAATATGTACTATAAACTACAAAAAAAGTACGCACTTTTATTTACCCCCTATCCCTCCCCATCTAGAAGAAAATGAGAAAAAAAATCGTCGAAATTTTTGACACCAAATGCACAACTTTAAATATAAATTTTTGAGATATTCCTACCCCAATAGGGATGTATCGTTATGGTGATGATGATTTTTTTGTGTACATTGAAAATTCGTAATGATTTTCGTACACCACAGTTTTACAAGATGTAATCGTTTTATACCTAAAATGTTAAAATAATATCTAGACTAGACATAAAATTATGTATATTTAATTAAAGCGAACGCATTTTTTAATAAAATAGGGAAGATATTTAAAGTAAGATGGATGGATAGTAAAGTAAAATGATTATTATTTTTGTTTAACGTATGATGCAAATTTAATACAAAATTTTCTCATTCGTTCAGTTTAACCTTTATTTTCAACCATACAGGCTACTGAAAAATTCTTGAGATATATGTTAAACAATAGTTTTAAAGAATGAATTATCTGCAAATAAAACCAATGGAAATGTGAAGAGAGAGCAGAAATGCTTTAAACTTTAGCAGAGTTACGTAAATAACCTTTTGAGAAGAACTTCCTTAAGCGTTCGCTTGAGCAGTCTTCGTGATTAGTTCATCTGATCTAGGAAAGGGGTACTTCTTCCTTATCACACGAATTAAAGGTGTCAACTGACAAGGCGGAAATTATATAGAGAAAAGTTTATTTACGAATACATACCTCCAGGGAAGAGTGGAAAGCGAGGCGAGGCGAAGATCTGCTAATCGCGAAAGGGTTGATCGAAAACAAGAGTTTCTTGGAAAATTACATCGAGTCCAAATTTTTTTTTCATTTTAATATACCTGGACCTTTCAGATAAAGTTCATAATTTCCACCGTTTAACTGACGGACAACAGTGTTGATTAACTCGTGGTATTTCATTTAATAATTATTTTATCGCACTCGATTTAAAATACACATGGACGATCTCCGTAGTATAGTTGCTAAAATGTCTGTTTTGAAGCCCATAGGTAGCGTATTAGATTCTCGTTGAAAACCATTTTTTAAAAGGGTTTATGTAAAGTGTTCACTAAAGACCATTTAAACATCTTTCTGGTGGGTTGGAAGAGATTGCCAATCGCAATAAATTCGACAGATTGTACTAGAATATTTTACTAGGACTAGGAAACTGGTATACGATAGAAAAATGTCAAGAAGGGGCTTAGTAGCCTATTTATAGTATTACCTGACGAACAGTTTATTTTATTTAAATTGTGAAATTCTAAAATTGTTGAAAAATGGATAATAAATAAGTGAAATTCTTAATATCTGTATCATGTAGTATCAAACTGAACATAACAATATTTTTAGTAGAACTCCCAAACAAAACATATTTTGACTAAATATTAATGAAAATAAATAACGATTGTCTTCATTTTAACTTTAAAAGTGGTTTAATTTTTTTGTTTGCCAAATGGTTTAATTTTTTGTGTTTTTGATTTTTTCAAAATGGTTAAAAATTGCGAGCTTCACTATTTTCACAATTTAGAAATTATTTTCAAGTTTTTTAGTTTCGCATTAAGAGTGGCTTGAAGGTAACAAAGTATTCTCAAAAAACATAATAAGTATTCTCTAAAAACATAATTAGCAGAGCAAACCTTGAACTAAAAAGATGCTCAATACTTCATCAGTATTATTTTTGTACACTAAATATATTTAAATGAATTATTATCTTAAATTATTTTCGCTAATTTATTATTATCTTTTCAATGCTAGAGATTGTATAATATGTTTTTTTTTTAATGTCGTACGTTCCCAAATATTCGTGTATTAAAAATATATATTTAATTATATCTAATTCGTTTAATGAAGTGAGTATAACTGACCAAAATTTGAGTTGAACCGAAAAGTTGTAAGAACAAACATTTTTCTTACGAAAATTTCGATCGATAATTGGACGTTTGTATCTATGATGTATGCTAAAATAACCCAAACCCTAAATTTCATTTTTCGCTTATTACGAACATCAAAAATCTTTTTATCGGTCGTGAAACATTACAAAAATGTCAGTACAATAAAATGGGTATAAAATTTTTTTTTTTAATTGTTTCATACTCGTAGAGGCCCAAAAAAAGCTGTATGATATTTCCTCAATCTCTGAACAGGTAAAATGTAGCTCAACCCTTTTCCATAAATACGTACAATCGATACGAATAAACGTTGTTCTCAATAGCGTAGTTGATAAGACCCCTGTCTTCCAGTCCGTGTGTTGCGGGTTCGATTCACGATAATATTATGAGTATTCAAATTTAATTTTCACTTTAGGCTTGTTTAACACTTTTCTAGTTAATTGGAATAAATTGCAACATAAAAATAAACCAGCCAAATTGCAATTGACGAAAACGTTATACAATAATACAATTCCTTTTGCTCTAATATAAATAACATTTTTTTAGTGATAACAATGTTCACGAATCGGTTTTCTGTTACTGATTCCTTTTTGCGAAGATTTGAACTTACTCTGTTTTCACATAAAGTGATTAATAATATCATGTGTTTATAAATCTCGGTGATGTTGGTAATGAGTTTTCTTTCCGCAGTCACTACGGATAAGTGTTCTCCCAGCCAAGATGTAGAAGGTAGCAAGCAGAAAGCATAAAGCAGTTAAGATGAGATATAAAACAACTTTTATCCCCGTGATATACGCTATTGGAAAAGGTTGATCGATCGTGGATTATTAGGAGAGCCTTTACTGAATCTCTCTCTGTTGAAGAGAATTCCTGATCAAGATATTATACATTGTTTTATACTAAAAATAAATACTTAGGAGTATAAGATGACTTCTCCAGTTTTGTTATGATAAACGTCTTGAAAATATTATACAATTTGAATTAATGAAATTTAAACAATGAACGTGTAGGAATTTCAATTACGGCTATATGAGTATGAGTAAAATATGAAGTTGTTTAATTTAAATCTTGATTGTCCTTTTTTACAGTTTCTCCTTTCTTGAAAATATGTATTGTTTCATGGATTTTCAATCACGAATAACAAAAAAAAATATTATGCTAAATAAACCTATAAATACTGTCGTTATTGTTTTAAATTTGGATTAAAATTTTATCTTACAAAATCACATTATACGTGTATATCATAAAAAATATCCATTGTATATTTTACAAAATGTCTCACCATTAAAATCTTGTGTGGGTATGCTGAGGGAAAATACATTATATAAAAAATTTAAATCGACTTTAAAGTTTTGTATTGTATCGCATGTTGTTGTACACATTATAAACTAAAGGGTTATTGCCTTCAAACCAACCAGAAATATTTTAAAGAAGTTTAAAGTGAAAATCAGATTGGAACCCTTTTTTTATGGGTCTCAATAGGAATCAAACCCGGAACGCTCGGGATGGAGATGGCATCTTACTGACTAGTCCACAAACGCCGTTTTTTTTTAAAAAATCACAATTAAAAATAGTTTTTGAAAGTCACACAACCACGTCTATTTCATTTTGCAATAATATATTTATCAAAAATTTTGAAGAAAAAAAATGTCGATATTGCATTACATATATTTTTTAAATGGTCCAAATCAATATACTCATAGATATCATTAAAACACACATATAACAGGAAAAAAATCTCGCAAAGCATATGATGTTTTATATAAAGCACAATGATATGAGTAATACCGAATATGTACAGGTGCGACCAAAGATTTTTCTTTCTGAAAAGTTACTTCCGATCAATGGCAGAAAAGCCAAAGAAACGTAATGGGAATCCCCTTCGTTCAATTCGCGCTCATTAATTTCTCTCAAAGCTTCACCATTTTTATAAATCCAAGTATCATTTGTCGGCGGTGGAATGGCCCAGCGCAAAAGTTCAAATCCATTTGGCCAAGGGGTTTGTTCCAATTATAAATCAAACCGGGCCGTAATGAGAAGGGACGTCACTCTCAAGCAAGAGAGATGGTCCGGCTAAACACGTGTGATCGGCCGAGATTATCCGCCGCTGCTTTCTCCTGGGGGCAGCCAGCCTCGGGTCCAAGGGGGTGAAAGAATAATTGTGCGACTGAAGGGTGAAACTATCGTGGAGACTATAGTATCAAGAGGTGGTAGCTTGGTGGATGTTGATGCTTTGTAAGATTAAAGGCTGATGTGGCAACAAGTAGCATGAGCACAAAAGTACCTTTGTAAGGGTACTTTTTAAAGACTTGCTTGCCAAACGTTACATTTTTAAGGATGTGTAAATTTGTGTTTGAATATAAACCAAAATGTAATATTTATTTTGAGGCACCGTATAACTACATTTTACATTTTAAAAAATGCATTAAAAAATAATATTTACACTTTAAAATCTATAAACATGTATTTTTTCCATTTTGTTCAACTTTTAAGGGGCAGTGGTTTTATTTTCAGAATATCAAAAATACTATAGTACTTTCAGAATATCCAAAATTGTATGAAAATATTTTATTTCATTTAACTATAATAATTAAACACTTCTTTATTTTCTTAAACCTTTTTGAAACATTATGATGAGATAAAAAATCCTTTTGATAAATCATTACTCATTTGATAAGACCAAAAACTTAATGAAAGATGTTTCATTATTTGATGATTTTAATAAAATAAACATACGTGTTTGGAACTTTTTATGATAAATATCTTGATATTAATGTTTAATAAACATATTTGCCCCTTTTTCAGCATATCGATGAAGACTTGTTCCAGAAAATATGATCACAAAGCGACTGGAAAGAAATAGTCCAGCTCTCAGGGGTAGGTGACGTCGCATGGCTTAATCAAGTGTTGGAGGAGTTAACTCCTGGTACGTGCGTGACTTGGTTTGTCCACTAATAAAAGACATCCCTTACATGTTCCCTCTTTATACACGGACTGAAATACTATACTTATCTTAACATAACGAAAAATACTCGAAGAAATATCTACTTTCCATATATAATACATATCCATTAATAAAGAGTTTTAAGGTCTCCACATAATTTTGATTACCCAAAATAATAAATTGAATAGCGTTTTTTATTTCGTTATTCAAACTACAGTATCTAAACTACAATGAGTGAACAAACCCAAAACTGTTACTAAAAATTATAATAATTCGTAAAAAAATCTATTAAAATATATTTGAAATCTAAAAAAAATATTGTCATTATATTTATCGGCGTTTCGTAATATAAATTTTTGATGCACTCTATGGGTAGATAAAAATGAATTTCAAAATCCATTATATCTGTATGCAAACGAAGCAATTGAAATAAGATTATTTGTAAAAAAAGTTATGTCGCGTATTAAAAGTTAAATAAAAAACAAGAAAGCATTATTTTCGCGAGTTCTGAAGATTATCAGGACGCCCAGAGCTCTGATCATACGAAGTAACACATAAACCCGTGCCCTCTTAGGGGTGAGTCGGTGTGCACAGGGTAGGTGGTAGGTGACCTGGTGGGTGGGGGTTGTTAAAACAATGGCACTGTTAAATTAGCAGGTTTGTTTTTTCCTGGAGGGGTTGTGAAAAATTGTAGGATCTTCTTGATGGATAGACAACATTTTTTCTTACATTCGACGCTATTTGTTATTTAAGCAACGCAACGGCCAGTTTACGCAACGTATTTATTTGTATCGACCAAACATATTTGTCACAGTTTAAAGGTAGGAAAAAGAGCAAACCGAAAAGATTTCTCAGCGCGTTTAAAAAGGCTGAAACGTATCAATCAAGAGAGGAGTCATTTTTAACTCGAGGGTACTGAAGGGTACTGAAGAGCTGGACGTTGAGCAAAAAGGAATCGAGTAATTAACTCTAACGTTAGTGAAGACATTTTTTAAGCAATAGACAATAATTCTTGAAAATATAAGAGCTTATAAGTAAATTATGTTTTTATGGATGAAAGACTTTTAAAATATTTTAAGCTTATATTTAATTCCTCTTAATAAATAAAAGATGAAATTAATAATTGGAATAGAAATGACACGATTTACTAAACAAAATTCCTTATGTATTTTAAAGAATTAAATACACGACGTTTTAAATAAAAATATAATTTTAACCTTCTTTTTATAACCAATAATATTGTTTATAGCTGTGTTTTCTTAAAACTTAAAACGTCAAACAAAAATTGGTAATGTGTTTCAAAATATTAAAATTACTGTTTTTTTTTGTTCATCAACTTATTTTAATAAAAAATAATAGTGTTATAAGCAATTTTTTTTTCTTGAAACATATTTTATAAAAAAAATATAAAAAAAAATTATTACAAAGTTTATTTCATGACTTATCAAGATTTATTTACTTTGTATATTTTCAGTGTTTTATAAATAACTGACCCTCTGCATTTTAATTTACATCAATTTACCAGGTGAATTAAAATGATTAGTGTTAAACAAAAATGTAAATATACATAATCCAGTATGTGGCAGGATATGACGGGCATCAATTGAGAAGATGGATAAATTCTTACTTTTCGATAATATTTTATAATTATATTTAGCGTTTTTTTTTCAAAACGTCGTATTAAATATTCGATATCTTCTCAAACCTCGTTTGCATATTTTTTCCATGTCAAAAAATCACACAAAATCATTTATTTATTGGCATGTTTCATATCCAGTGTGAGGAGGGCAAATGGAAAATATCAAACCACGTTGACCCATCGGTATCCAATTTTTTCGGACGAAAAAACTACATAATAAAATTGCTTAAAAGCTATTTTTTACATCTAACATTATAAGATATATTATATATTACTTAACCTACTTGTATCATATACCTATGGGTTTGTTAAAAAAATCTACAAAATGTTAATTAAATTAAACTTCAGTCAAATATTAATAACAGCTTTAGTAATCATTGTAAACCTTAGATATCAATGAAAAATATCTTTTGAGTTTTATTTTGTATATTAAACTTTCGTTGTACAACCTGGTAGGTTTTTGTCATGTAGCAATCTCTTCCAACCCTCCAGAAACGTGTTAAACTGAATAACAAAAGCAGACAAGAACCATATTTTAAAAAATCTGAGTACCAACGGAAATCGAACTCGCTACCCCAGGTTAAAGGACAGGTATTTTATCAACCAGGCAACAAAAGTCGTAATTTTTCGTTTAATATCTTAATATTTAAAATTCTAATTATTTTCATAAGAGTTAGAATATAAAGTAAAAAGCGTATGGAATTTCATAAAAAACTCGTAGATCGGTCTATACAAAATAAAAAAAACTATAAAAATCATATACTCTATGTACAACTAAGAAATGTCTCTAGTACTAAATAAGATGTGGGTATTAAAGACGGAAATCGGATTCGGACAGTTACGGGTTAAATAATAAATTTCTATATTTTACGTTATAAATATATTTTGCTCATGATTTCGCAGAGAGCATGGCTTCTGATATTTGCGCTTAGTGCCGCACCTTTTATATAATTTATTTTATTACGAAATTATTATTTGATCGGATCAAAAGCAAAACAGAAGCAGCCAGGATTAAATAAAGTTCAACAGTAAATCATCTTGTTGATCTAACTTTCAATGCTTGACATTTTTTTTTATGGTGTATTAAATATTCGCTTTTGATTTATATTGATTTTGCCATGCGGGTTCATATTTTTTAGAATTCATGAGAAGTTTTGAAAGACTTAGAAAAATGTAATACCACCGAAATAATTAAAATCTTAAATATGGAAAAATGAAAACCTTTTATAATTGGAGAGTATACATGACGAGATATATGGATGAGGGAGATGCGAAATGTATGTGCTAGAATATAATACACCTATAGGGATAAAGCGTGATGGTAATGATTATGTTTTTTAATGTACATGGTATGGCTTACTTAGGTTTTATGGTCTAACGCATATCAAATGCATTGCTTAGGAAATTAGCAAAACAATATTCTCTGATTATTAAAAAATGTTTTGTCAATTTTTTAAGATTTTTTTTCCAACTTAATAATTAACTTTTTTTTATTTTTTAAAGTTAAGTTTTATCCCTGAATTTGAAAAAGAAAAGTTTTTTTATTAGCATTTTTGCTAAGCGATAGTTATTTTATCAATAATTAAAAAAAATATTTTCACTGCTTCCTAAGAATATACTCGTATTTTACGTTTGATTGCAGAGAAACTCGGGAAGACGATTTAATTTACTGTTTAGATTAGAGATTAATCTATGTGATTTGGCATTTAGACAAATTCACGTCACGAAGAGTGAGAAGTTAGCTGATACCCAAACAAATGAGAAATATGCAGATTGTAGCAGCTACAATTTGCATTTTGATGATATCAATTGACTTACTGTTTTGAACCGTTTGACCTATTACAAAATTAATCGAGAGGAAACCTTCTATTTTGTTCACCAATAACAGTTGTGCTGAAAGCTTTTAATGATTTGTAAGATAATTGAGAGCCATTTGCAGAAAACAAGGTTTCGAATAAATTATATTATGCAAAAAATAATATACCATCCATAATCATACAGATTTAAACATTTTTTACTCGTTTGCATCACCATGAAATAAAGTATTTTTTAGAATTTTAAAAAAGATTTTTAAAGTCACTAAAAAAATAGATTTTTTAATTCAAACAGATTGTTTTGTAGTTATATAACTACATGCCAATAAAATATTCTCTAAATTAAAATATAATATTCCAATACCCCATGTCTCAATTTAAATTTAAACTGAAAATTTTGTTGCACTATAAAATCAAGGCCTATAAATCCTCGGAGGTGTCATAAATTTCTCTCAACTTGATGGCCAAGTCAATCGTCCGAATTACGAACGTTATATCAACGTCAAGGAGATTGATCTCCTTCATCAGCGACGGCCTCTCCTTTCCTTGTGCAGAATGCATTTATGGTCTACACTTCCTATTATTGCATTCGGAAAGACACGTGACGGAAGCATTTTATATACTATGTTTCTAAATCTAGAAGAATTATATAACCATTTAAGATTTACCGGAAAAGAGCATAATGCTTTTTTCCCCTTAATTTTATGAAAAAACTATGAAATGAACGTTGATACTTTCAAAGTGTGTAAGTTTAAAAAAAAGTTTAAATATGGCTACACCTGGCCTATTAGAATAACAAAGTTTATTCGGCTTTAGTCATAATAAAC
Source organism: Odontocerum albicorne (assembly GCA_949825065.1). Lineage (NCBI taxonomy): Eukaryota > Metazoa > Arthropoda > Insecta > Trichoptera > Odontoceridae > Odontocerum > Odontocerum albicorne. The sequence continues at coordinate 25,433,019 of OX463840.1, forward strand.
TCACAATTAACTAAAACTAGAACGAAATCGTACAAATATATGCAAAGATCTAGTAACATGCTTGTGGATTATTGAGCTTATTAAGATCATTATTGATTACATACATTTAAGGTACACAGTAGTATTTCAACAGAAAAGATAATATACGAGTATATTACAAAAAGAACATAAATAAAGTATGTTTTGTATGCTTCAACTGCATTATAAAACGTAAAAAATCTGGTCAAATCCAATTCTGTAAATAATAAATAAAATAAAGGATTTTTTGCATAAAAATAATTGGAATTATATCATTGTTTGGCTTTCGAAACTTAAATGACACATTTTAAACCAAATATATGACCACAAAGAAAAATTAACGTGTTCTTATGTTTGAGCGGACTTTTCTTAGTTATTTTGTAATAATTAGAAAGAAAATAATTTTATAATATACAGTTGAGAAATTGAATATGTTGTCTATGTAAAACATTTGTTTATTTATTTCACTGTCCTGAAATAATATTTCAGTTCAACATAGTTTTTTAGCTTGATTTGACTATTACTCAAAATTATAAATGCGTTGAACAGCTGCAACGGTGAAGTAAATTGTTGTAAATTAATCAAACTATTTTCCACTAAGATGAATGGTGTATTCTACTATTCTTCCACCTAAACGTTCAATAGACGCACAATTAAATATAAGTTTAAAATTACTTTACGTATTATATTTTACTTAACAATTAAAAAACTTTAAACCCCTTTGTTTTCCGTAAATTCAATAATTTATCGACTTGATTCAATATACATACTCGTATACGACATTTTTTGTATCGTAAAAAAAATTGAAATGCCTTATCGATTAATTCATGTGGCGCTTTTTTTTCTTAACTGAAATGGTTGTGCTGTGCCATATTAATTGAACTTGCAGCTATAGAACCACAGGAGTAGAAAAATTACTCGCGGTATTCCGCACATGTTGCAATACTACCATATTAATAACAAGTTGTAGCAATAACCTGTTCAGTGACTAAAAACGATGAACAGTTAACTATACCGAAACCTTTTTTTGGGAACCATCGGGAGTTGAACCCGAAACCGCTGGGTGGAAAACAATTATGATACAGAGGTCACTATAAGTATTTTACCACGATTGAACGGAAGACTTTACGTGCATACAATTATTTTTTGAAAATAATGCTGATTAGTTGAGTTCTGATATTTCTTAGTTATATTTTTTGAAATTGATATATTGTTGAATACTAGAATGGAAAAAAAAAATTTTACAAATGCATTTAGTTATTTTTCTTAAGTGTCTGTATTTCATGCAATGAAAATATTATTCCCTTGTCCATAAAGATGTAAATACACTTGTTCAATCACCTTTCTCAATCTTATCCTTTCAAAGACTTACGGTTTAAGTCAAAATAAGTAATAAATTATACAATACAAATATTACATTACACCTCCTCCAGAAAAATCCATAAGAAATCGAGTAAATAAATCGAAACCTGCAGTGTATTGTTAAAAATATTCGTCACTATATACAAATGTATCGTTAAAAATACTTGTCACTATATATAAAATAATGTCACTATGGACCATTTGGCACAGCTTAAGATTTATTAAAGTAATTATGATTTGCGACGAATTCCTTTCCTCATGTTTTATGACTTGTTTATTTCATTGCCCCTTCTTCATTTGAAAAATTTAAACTATTTTTACAAGTATTTCGAAAGAAAATATTCATAATGTCGGCGAACCTCTCAACAATTTCAGTTGAATTTTATATACAGATCTCGGCTTGCAATGCGAATGAAATGTACCCCGTTTCGTCACCCCGCGCTGAAGATGGGATCGCACCACTCCGCCGCAACGCGCGCAATAATTGAAGTGCATTGCCGCGGCCGGATCACGGATCACGATATGACGTGTTTTATGGGCCGCTGTTAAGAAAGATAGGTCCTGGCCTGCAAGCTGAATCACATACTGATACTGAAGCGCTTCGTGAGCTAAACTGCTTTTTAGGTGGAAGGATATGTATATGTTACATCAGATTGTTTATACATTTCAGTCAGCGTCTATCCTGTTAAAATTTTAGTAAAGTACACATAGAAGACATTAAAAATAACGATGGACTATATTTTCAAGTAATTTTAAGATAAAGTAGTTTACTTACTACCTCATTTTAAACAGTAAAGGATCATTCATTTTATTTTCTATCTCAATACAGAAGAAATTTACACATAGTAATATATCTGCCAGTGTGTATTTTATGCAATACGTAAAGACAACTTAGTAGGAAAAAAATTGCTTAAATCGTTTCAATAATTGTATAGTTTAGAAAAATCTTCAATCTATATTTAACAGTTAACTATGCTAAATTTCGTTATGAAACACAAATCAATGTCATCTGATTTTACGCATCTTCATTTGCGGCCTACTCGGTACAACAGCGAAACGAACGAGAGTTGTCAGATGTGTACCATTCACATTTAAGAGAAAATAAAAAAATCAATTATATTACTTAGAATATTTTTTCATTCTAATCACATTTGTTTTCCTTGCTTATCTTTGAACGAATTCCGTTTTTCTACTATAGTCCTACTATTATTATTTACAGATTGATTATTTTGTTAATTTTTCTACTTTAATTTAATGTATATACGAATTTAATGTACATATTATATGTAACATATATGATATTTTATAATGTTCCATAGATTAAAACAACTTTAAGCATTCATGATAAGATTGTTGATTAGAATAAATTACCGTGTATGAATAATCCTGGCATACGTTTTTTTTGTGTATTGTAGTGGATAAATTATACGTATGTATATTTTTGTTATAATTTTCTAAGATTTTTTTTGTATATTAGGGCTTTTGATTACCTGAGCCTTGACCTATTTCACACATATGCGTACTGCTCTCTGGTATATTTTTTGTATATGATTCATGTAAATATTTGTATTTTTTGTGACAAGTTATACACGTAATGCGCACTAAAAAATATAAATTAAGTATAACTTTTGTAACCTTTTTTAATGCTCGACTAAATATCATACATTGTAATCAAATAAAATATCTACTATGTATAACCATTTATGCAAAAGAATAAATAAACATTTTTTAATATTTTTTTGCAAAACATTTTACGTTTATCTGACACCTCATACGAAAGTCTTGCGAAATTATTAACAGACAATACACAAACTGTTTTTTTTTTACATTTTCATCATACAGCATACAAATTCAACAGCACATAAAATTTCACACACTCAAAGAGCAAAACCAAGACAAATGTTTCTTTAAACGATTCCAATCGACAATCCTAGAGGATTATACCGTAACCAGTAAGTGTTGGTAAATGCTTCGGCCACTCAGCGAGAGATCGATTGACTTTCTTTGTGCGCCATATCGGGCTCAGATCACGGCCCATCAATTCGACACGTTCGGCCTGCTCGAGCCGTTTTCCACATCAAACCATAATAATAATCATGATCATCGGCCGGACCAAAACGATAAGTGCTAAACACTGTAAGCAAAACACTTCACAGCGGACGAATGGTGAGGCGTCTAAATGAAATGGCCTATTCTTTGACCGAAGGGGTCTGCCACGACAGGGCATCGATACAAGATAGGGAATTGAGAGGGAAGAGAGCATCAAGAATATTATGGAGCTAAATGATGACAAAAGTGTTTTTAATGTGTGTAGTTTACAATAGAGTATTCTATGTAACATATAAAAAACCCATGGTAAAGTGATGGTGTTAGATATATTCTTTCTTCCCTAGCAGTACCATCAACACGAATTAAGATTTTAAAATAAATATCGACGTATTTATTCAAAAAGATCCCAACTCACAAAAACATTTTTGGTTTGAAATGAAATACTATTATTGAATTAATATCAATAATATACATAAAATTTCAAACAGTAAAATGTGTATTTCAGAGTTAAATTCTTTCTTAAAAATATGTCATCTCATGCAAGCCCATACAAAGCGATTTCATGTTTTGTGAACTGGGTCGCTATAAGCATATGTAGATCCTGAGGGTTTATTTATTACACATTTGTTTTTTTAAACAAAAAAGGTGTTTTTATTTATTTCATATATATAATACCTGTTTAATTTTTATACTCGTACATGAGATGAACATTAAATAAAACACATTCTCTGGTAATTGATACAAAAATATGATTTTTCTCTTAACGGTTAACAAAAGCCAACTGTTTAGTAATGTTTGTTTTTGCCTTTTTAATAACGCATTGAAGATGTCGAAATTATTTATGTATTGAAAATAATTAACATCAATTTATTCATCGACTTATACTGGTATCTATTCGCTTTTCGATCATATTGCCGAGTTTATTGACAAAGATATATAAATAAATCTTATGCAGGTTTAATGAATGAAGAAGAGTTCCAGTCTCCCAGTAGCGGTAGGTATTAACAGCGTTTCCTAGTTAATGTATCAAAGTTGACGAGTTACCGACAAAACATTTCGCTGCCACTATGGCATTATGATATTCCACCACGGTGCGGTGCAGCTGGTCCCCGGAAAGCTATATTGTTCACCTTGTCCGATAATCGTGATTCCCTGCCGATTTACGAGTTTACTGACTGCGATAGTGCCTAGTGCAATCGCCACTACCTGTTACCGTAACTACTGACTACCACCACAGTACGGCAACTTCTAATTTAGCCGGGACACAATTATTGTGCGATCGGTAACGCTGTTGTTAATTTGCAACATCACTGTATCTACACATCGGCAAGGTGAAAGGATCAATTTATTGCACGAGGAAATGGCAAGGCAAACATTTAGCGATACGGATCGCTCTCGTTTGGGAAATCGGTTGTTTATTGTGGATACAAGTCTATTTGAGCCGATCATGGTTAAGTGGCATTCAAGTTAAACTTTTGCTATGTTGAAAGAATGATTTGTGATCGAACCCTAGAAATGGGATATAAGTGTATATTTAAAGTTTACATTCTAAATTATTTTATATACGGGTATTTCCCTTCTCCTTTAGAATGAATACAAAGTATTGTCTCATTATGGTTGGTGAGTTGTCTAATAACTTCTAGGTGTTATGTGTTCCTGTCACCGCTTTGATACGACCACCAAAGTTATACCGTAGTAAATATTCTTCTCAAATGTATCTTACGGTTTGGTGTACTCCATCACAGTCCTATCAAGGTATTGTTTTAAGCCTCATTTACATATTTATATATTAAATGTGTGCAATCGAATTTCAAACATAAATCGTTCTTCATATGTACTATACAGTATTAAAATATTTTGATTAATTAAGCTGTAATTAGTATCACTAGTTAAATCGTTTAAAAAATCATTGTATTAAAATTTAGAAACAAAAGGTTACATAATTAAATTTACTATAAACTTATAATATTTTTTTTGGTTTATAGTAGTAGAAATTGTTTACTTTAATTTTACTGTTTCTGAGATAAAGAACTTGAAATTGAAATTCATTCCAATAGATGTGCACCTGGGCACTTACACGTTTTTGAGTGTGTGAAAATAGTGTTTTCTATAAAAATATCAATTTCAAAATCGTACCAGAGATGTACATTAGTTTATTATGATAATTACAAAAAAAATTGAACCAGAAACAATAATTTGAAGAAAAAAGGTGATAAGAAGACTTATAGATTTCGCATTTAATGAAATAAACAATATTCGGGTAAATTAAAAAAAAACTTTCATCAAAGGATATAAATTTAAAAGAAATGAGGAAGATTTCTACGGTTTTTTTACAAAATAAATTGACCTTATTAACGTCCGACCCAGATGAGCCACTATCCAGGATATTCCCTTGTATCAGCTTGAAAGGAATTCAATTTGCCATTAAGGACATTTTGCATAAACGTTGTGTAAGAGAGGAAATAGACGCCTCACAATATAATCGGGCCCGGCCGATTGCATTCCTCCCAAGACACGTCTCCGGGGATCGGGCTTCATTAAGATTGGGGCTCTATAAATTATTCTTATCGCATTCTTTGTAAAACAAAAGACAGCGTCTTTCAACTTTCCTTCACAAGACTTCAAAACTTCTCTTTCTCTCGCTCTTCCTTTATCGTCTGAGTAAAGTCGGAAATCTGCTCCGCTGAATACAAAGGACCTTTACCCGCGAGGACTGATAGTAGAAAAATGTATGGATTTTATTAAAATATATTTTGGACTAGATGGAAAAATATATTAAAATGTTAATAGATTACCATACTAGTAGCTTATTAACATTTAAGTTATACTATAAGCAACTAGTATGTTAATCTATTAAATATTATCACTATCATTTTTCACTAAATACGAGTAACGTTAGATACGAGTTTTAAAACCAAATAATTTGAAACATTTAAAACTAGAAAGGTTTTATAAATGATATAGTTATTTCTTTAAAATATTGTACTGTATTATTATTTTGTTGACGACCTCTATTAGATTAGACGCTTTACTTCTAACAAGGATTTAAGGGTTCGATTCCCGTTGGTACCCAAAAAAAAAATATATAAGGATCTCGTGTGTCAATGTTGTTGCCATTTCACATGCGGTAATGTTTCTAATACGCTTATGCGGTAGTCTTCGTAAACTGTGAGATACTTGCTTATTGCAGTGGTTCTTAACCTGAATGTTTGATTCTTCGTGCCGAATAAAATTTTATCTCTAGGCTACGTTCTTTAACATGTTCGTACCACCAATTCAGATTTATTGAGGGGTATCATACGAATAAATTAAATACAAAAATATTGCTTATTGTAAAACCTGGCAGGTTTATTGCTTCGTGGCAATCTCTCCGGACCAGCCAGACAGGTATTAAACAAGTCTTAAGTTAATACCTGAATGAAATTTTGAAAAATCTAGGAGCTTGGAGCCCGCATATTGGGAGATTTCTTATCAACCAGGCTTTGGAGGTCGTTATAAAATACTATTTGTTGAAAATCAATACAGGATAAAAAATTTACAGTTTTTCACCGTAATTTTAAACGAAGTGCTGATAATTAACTAAATCCAAATCAATAAAAGATACTTGATATTTCATAATATTTTCAGAATGGTTGTTACATGAATTATAAAAAAAGAAATATAAGTTATATGGTATAAATTTGCTACCAGTTTATTTATTTGTAGCAGTTGTGTGTCATTTTCTTCTAACAGAAAATTAAATGTTTTCGGCAAATCATATCATAAAACTTTTTATGTAAAATTCGTGCGTTCATTCATATAATACCCTTCAGTATATTCAAATCTGTTATTCGGAAATATTGGAAAGTGTGACTGGGAGAAAACACTGCCTTCGGTTTCATCAATCAATCAAGGTTTCAGGATTAGAACCATTGAAGTAAACACGAAACTTGCAGTTAGTTATTTGCACGTATTGGCAATACAACCGCACGTGGAGAGGCAATAACATTCGCATACGTGTATATCTAGCGCGTGAGTATTGCTACCAAACAATCTCTCATACCAAACTGGGAATCTTTTTTTATATATTTTATATAGAATGCCATCGGAAATTGTACCCCAAATCATCGAGTGGATGTCGAGAGTCTTGCCAACTAGGCAACTGAGTTCATCAGTGTGCAATGTATCTTTAATAATGGTAAAACTAGTCAATATTATACTTGTTTGAGAGAGTATATAAAAGTTGTCACTGTTTTATATTGTTTGTTTGGTTATGTTTGGCGATAAATATTATATATAACTCTTAACTTAAGAATTAAAGCCTTCTTGATACTATTCCACTCACAATAAACTTGTTTGTATCTTTAACTTTTCAGTATAAACAGACTTAAACAAAACCTTAATATTCCGATTTCAAACTGATGACACTTATACCCTTAAAATCGGCATCTTTAGTGAAAATATGTCTGAAGCGATAGGATAGAGGAAGGATCTTCGAAATATTATCCGAGCAAAACATAAAACATCCATTGACTGCCAGCAACAATGGACCTTCCGGAATATCGGCTAGTACATCTACAAAACTAATCCCCGTGGAGTTGGAAGGACTCGCATTCCACAACATACGCAGGGTTTTCCTCAATTTTCTTTCAAATATTGAGAGGGTGATGCTTTAGAAAATAGCGTTTCTGTGTTTTTTGACCTAGATTTTGTAAAATATAAAGAAAAGAAAAGTTTCTACTGGTGTTTTATTTAATAGTTTTCAACGTCATAAATTTGGTTTTGGTCAATTCAATATTACATTTTACTTGTGTACGTATTTAAAATGACATAGGTTTATTTTAACATAAGCTTTTTTTGACATGTTGACATACTCGTATTTAAAATAACGTAGGTTTTCACCTGTTTCACATTCATGCAGGTAATCATACCTACTCGTTTGTTATTTATATTCCTTACTTTTTTCTCAATTCAAATTTCTTCAACTATCTTCTTTCATTATTTTCTTGGTCATCATCTATTTTAGACATATATATTTTTTGGCTTTCACAACTCATTTTTTCAATGTGGCCCAACAATCTAAAGAGCCTTTTCTTTATTTTACTTACAACATCCGTGTCTAAAAATAGTTATGTTAAATATTGTATCACCAGAAATTCTTCGTGAGGTTTTCCACTGCATTTATTCTGCTCTTATCACTGTTTTAATGTCCAGACTAATGTGCTTTCATACATCACGGTAGATGGCACGTCACTGTGCATAATCATTTATAAAGACTTTGCAGCTGATCGATTGACAAGATAATACATATTAAATACAAACCGTACTAAGTGCACTGTCGACCTTGTTTCCCGCAGTAACATGCCTGTAAAAATGTTTCAATATCATGCAATGATTGTGTATATATCTCTTTATATTACTTTATTTCATATCAATAAAAATACGTTTTTTAGAAAATTTGAAATATCTGTAAGTATATTTTATTTAAATGATTATCGAATTTGATTTAACTAATGTTAGCGTCGATAGAAAGGCATCATGTTTAACACTAGCTTAACAGAAATTCACTAGGAATAATCAAATTGAATAATTCTGTTAAAGGTTTTTTTTTTCAATAAATTACTTGAAAAATTATAATTCAAGTACAGTGAAACTCCGTTTTTACGTGTCCGGAATTCACGTTTTCCCGCTATTTGCGTTCAATTTTTACAATCCCGTTTTATTTTAGTACATTTAGTACCCGCTTTTACGTTTTTATTTCCCGCAATTTACGTTTGAAATATTTAAAATGCAAATCAATTTATAAACATATTTAATTAAATGCGCGACAATTTAAAATATTTGAAATGAATATTAGGAAGCAGAAATATGTTGTTTCTATTTATAGACACGTGTGCACCTGCAGCGCCCATGGTCAAGGTTACACGAGTCGTGTAATATGATGCAATTGGTGGGAAATTTAGCGAATCAGAGGCAAGGTCCTGCACATTGCGTCTCGATTAAATATCGAAGGATTTACTGTATCAAATGGTTGGATAGATGCTTTCATGAAGAGGCACTCTGTGGTGATCAGTTTGCGGGGAATCTCGAAGTGTTGATTTGGAGATGGCTGAAGATTGGAAGCAGACTGATGTTCCTACTCTAATTGTGATGACATCTTAAGTTATGGATATCGATTATATAGTGGACAGTCACATCCACGAAAACTTATCCGACCAAGAATTACTCGTGAAGAAGAGGTAAACTTAATCCATCCAATTCCAAAAAAAGAGGATGCTATGAGACATATTGAGAGCCTTAAAAGCTACTTTACTAGCATTGAAAACGTACAAGACGAAACTTTCTTATCGATTTATAAGATCGAAAGATCTGTAAACCAGCACAAAAATATGTACCAAACCGATTTGCGTGATTATCTAAATAAAAAATCATTTTCAATTTTTTTTTCTAACCCCCAATCTACGTTTTTCATCTAATTACGTTTTTTTGTCAGTCCCTTCAAAAACGTAACAATGGGGTTTCACTGTATTGTACAATAAATTATTTAAAAAAAACGATAATTGTTACCTTGAAAAAAATAATAAAACTTAATTAAGAAACACGATATCTAATAGGAAGTTTGAGAACCAAAATGTGTCGATCACAGCTACTTGTAATTTAAATAACTTAATAAAGTAACTTAATCATTTTCTTTTCGTTAAGATCAAACTATGTAAGTTTGGGCAAAGGGGTTACTACTCGTACATTCTCGTAAAATACAATTACGAATTTATAAGTGCAACTTTTTTGGCCTGAAAATAATTCTTCATAAAAAATTGAAAAATAACCAAAAAATAACTAATAAATAACCAAACCAAAAAATAACTAATAAATAACCAAAATAACCAAAAAATCTTTTTTAGCTATGTGTATTTTACATGTATTGAAAATTTATTTTAACTATGTCGAATCATTTTTTACTAGATATTTTTTGCATGGGCACATATGGGATGTTCGAACTCGATATTTGTGATATAGTTGGAAAAAATATATTTTGTCGGTTTGATCCTCTTCGCGTCCAACTGTTATTTACAAGCTGGTGGAAAAAAGCGAAACTATTTAAAAAAAGGATTCTCATGCCTGGCTTAAATTGAAAGCATGCCATTTAAATCGGAGTATTTTTGCGAGCTTAACAAAAGCAGCCGACATTAAAATGCCAAGTATGTACGAAATGTGCCGGGTCCCGTAAAGACAATTTGTCTGGAGAGTTTATGAATCTAGGTGCATTTTTAATGCGGAATATATTACACTAACTTAAAATGAATCTCAGGTACAGTGATTTCTTAAGAAAATGTATATACATACATACTATAACGCCACTATCCTGCCAATATAGGCAGATAGGACAGAGCGCCAGACTTTCCTATCTCGGCACACTTCCTTGACCTCTTCTACATCCATACCTTCTCATACATTTCCTACGATTTATCTGACTTTTGTTATTTTTTTTTTCACAGGATCATTCGCTTGTTCTAATTAAATAATCCTTGATCTTCCGCTAGCATGCCTTTAACTCACATAAGCGCTTTATATTTGTTTTGTTAGTATTTCTTCATTCATTCGTTCTCCATGTCCAAACCTTCTTTCTCAAAGTGCTCTTCTTTATTTTACTCAACACGTCAGCCTTAAATTAAAATTTATTCCTAATCCATTTCTTTATAAATTTATCAAGAAAGATGATCATTAACTTATACTATATCACTAAAGTAAAATTAATTTATAAAACACTATAATTTATATAAATTTGAAATATGAAAAAAACGAAAATTACAGCACAGCTGGTATGTATACATATATATATATATATATATATATATATATATATATATATATATATATATATATATATATATATATATATATATATATATATATATATATATATATATATATATATATATATATATATATATATATATATATATATATATATATATATATATATATATATATATATATATATATATATATATATATATATATATATATATATATATACATATATATATATATATATATATATATATATATATATATATATATATATATATATATATATATATATATATATATATATATATATATATATATATATATATATATATATATATATATATATATATATATATATATATATATATATATATATATATATATATATATATATATATATATATATATATATATATATATATATATATATATATATATATATATATATATATATATATATATATATATATATATATATATATATATATATATATATATATATATATATATATATATATATATATATATATATATATATATATATATATATATATATATATATATATATATATATATATATATATATATATATATATATATATATATATATTTGTTTTAAGATTTTCACGGATGAATGAATATGTCATTTTGGTTTTACGGTTTTTCCGCTTAATTTGAGAAAATTATCTCCGAGCTTTCAACAGAATCGCATCTGTCATCTTCTTGGGAGTTATTTGCAAACTGGTGTGTGTAGTGATGTTGACTTTTGTTTTAAGTTGTCTTCTTTTTCTTTTCTTTTTTAAATCAGTTGCTCTGTCTTTCACTGGTATTATTTTCTTTTATTATTTTCAGCTAAAGGTTTCAAGTAGGACGTTATTGAATGTTTTTTGGCAGAAATATTACTTATTGTTTTGCTGTTATCCGTTGGAATTACTGTATTATACGTTTCGGGTGCATTAGGATTAAAAAGATGAATCCATACATCTGCGAGGCTTCGGGCTTCATCTCTCTGATTTAAGTTGTTCGGTCGTTTTATAATCTCTATAGCTTCTCAGAATTGTCTTTCTGAGTTTTCATTTATTCTGGCTAAGGTCTTAGATTATGTCCCTCGGTTAACTTGTGTAAAGCCAGAGTTGAATGAATATTTTTATTGTTTATGTCACGATTATGTTCTTCAATTCTAACCTCTATACGGGTTTGGTTTGGTTTGATTGGTTTGCCCTATATAAACTTTTTCACACCTTTTTTTATATATATATATATATATATATATATATATATATATATATATATATATATATATATATATATATATATATATATATATATATATATATATATATATATATATATATATATATATATATATATACATATATATATATATATATATATATATATATATATATATATATATATATATATATATATATATATATATATATATATATATATATATATATATATATATATATATATATATATATATATATATATATATATATATATATATATATATATATATATATATATATATATATATATATATATATATATACACCAGTATATACGGGTTAATTTACTTATCAAATATATTTTTTGTATATATTTCTGATCAGTAAAAATATCAAGGGCACTGGAAAAGAAAAAAATATTCAAAAAGACTTATAATATCTTAAAACGATGTGTGATTGTATCAGTTTTATTCTCAGTGCTAATGTTTTTTAATTATTTAATATTGCAACAAATGTTGTCAAGGATACTAACTAAAAGCTTTTAACAGCTGAAAAGAAACAAAGTAAAATGGAAAACTCTCCATGAAGGGTATTTATACACAGTTTATCTCGGGTCCATTGCAAATGTCAGAGGCCATTAATCCGTTGAAAAATGCGATTAACATGTATTTAAGCGGGAGTCCTGACATTTCAGCGGATTCCTGTTGATTTGACAGATATTCTCTACAGTTTTTAAAACCTCATGAGAATATACGATACTAAAAAAACCGAGCACTTTTCATTTATATGTGTAATATCCAAACATTTATATGTGTAATATCCAAAACATTTGTTTGGGTATTTTTCACATAACAGAATATTTTAATTGTTTTTTTTTTTTCGTTAACTTGTCGAGTCTCAGTTCAATATTTTTAAAATATTTTTAGGTCTAATCGATATAAAAAATGAGGTTTGAAAATTATGTAAATATGGTATCAACCCGAAATAAGCGAGTATAATATAAAAAACAATTTAATGTGGACGATACATTATTTAATAACAAGTTTTTTTCGCATTAAATATCTAAAGATTTGCTTAATTTACTTCAGTTTTTAATAGTTTCATTATATTCATAATTAAATCAACTGAAGCAAAAATAAGAATAAATTGTATTTTTTTTCTATTTTCAAATAACTTCCATGATCGAAAAACAATCTTCATAATTTTTTTCTTCTTAGATTTCTCAGGGTATCGACTCTATGAGACCCATTTGTCAACAGAAATACATTTTCCATTAAAATACTCTTGTCATGTGTTTTTTTTTTTAATTCTTTGTAGAACTTAATTAAACATGCAATGCTTACAAATTTGATGAAAATAATGACTTAAAATTTAATTAAACAAAATGGCTGATACTTATTGAAAAGTCAATTAATTAAACGCAGAAAGAAGAGCCATAATATCATCCGAGATTATTTTATTGAGTTTAAATGAAACTTTTTTTTAAATATTTTTCAGCTTTGTAACAAATGAGAATGATGAAATATGTAACTTTACTTTCTTGGTGTTCGCTAACATACGTCTACATGTAACCTTTTTACGAGTATGTGTGATTCTAAAAGCCGTGGAAATAATTTTTAAATGGTTGAATTTATATCTAAAAATTAAACTATGATTTTATTTTCAAAGGCATTTGAATAAAGTGTTAAACATGTATCAATTAACTTTTTGCAGTTACAGCAGCCTTAACTTCCTAACCGAATATGGTGTCCATTGCGTGTCATGTAACGATTGTATAATGATACACAGTGGCGCATTCTTTGTACGTATCTCTGTTAAGAATCTAAAAACTTCGTGAGACAAACATGCAAAATAATCGGCGAATCTTGTGCAAACCACCACGAATAAAAGAAACTGAAGGAACCGACTTTTTACATCTCCCCTTTTTGAATAATAAGAAATATTCAATATTCATATGATTATTTCACATTATTATTTATTTATTATTTCACTCATATAGGGAGAAAATTGTCTTGGACCATGAAAATATCATAACAATATATAATATTAATTTTAATTAAACCCAACAAACCTCACTTTATCATGACACTAGATTAAACTAAATTAATTCATTCGTATAGTACCCCTCAACATATCTTAATTGATGGTGTGGACATGTTGAAGAACGTGGCTGGGAGGCAAAATTGTTTTCGATCCGAGTAATCGAGCCGTCGGGTTAATAACTAGAGCAGGTAAGTAACTCACAGTTCACCATCGCGTGTTGTAAATACCACTACACGAGGACAGGCAATAATACTTACACAAGTCTGGTGCGAGAGATTATTACTACTAGACGATTTTTTAACCAGGTTGGTATTCATATTTAATTGTATTTTAACTACTAACTCTTTTTAACTCAATAAATCTTATTTTATAATGGAGTTCTATATAGTTTTTTTCCTTTCTTCTTAATTAGCTCACAAATCCATAGCTTTTCCAAGTTAAAAACAAAACACCTTTTTCAAAAACATTTTAAATTTGTGAAAAGAGATTGTGTGTGAAAGAAAATATATACAATACATAGTCAACTTCCACACAAAATATGTTTTTTCTTCCTTTTAGATTCAAATTATTAATATTTTATCGTTAAAATTATTCATTTCTAAAACCACGAGCCGCACTGAGTATTTTTTTTTAATTGACCATAACATTGATAAAGTTCATCATTAGCTCGAACAGGAGAGCAGGTGAAGAGAAGGGTGACCACGACACACCAGCGCTGCATCTGTATGAGGATTCTATTTACTTTGGGCGAGTGCACATACACACAAGTCCGAGGCATGTGTTGGAGAGGCTACTCAGTACCTCAGTAAAAGGAGGCGGGGTAAAACTTTACATTTTGACCAATGATTTCGCTTGTGGAGCGAACTAATTATACTGATTTATGCGACCATTGTTCATTGTTATGGAGTCTCTCTCTCGGCACTCGGCAGAAGCGCAGGCGACCCGGCCGAAGGCATCCCGAGCGCGGTGCATAACTACGCTATGTTACGTACCAGCGTCACGGACTGGACTGCCACCATCCTAACATGCTTTGCTTGTATTACACGTTATGGGTAAATTTATGTGTCAACAGGAGTTTACATCGAAATTATGGATAGAAATACATGTTTCTTTACGTTTATTGATACCGCTTTGCAAAACTATTATTTCTTATTCAGACGATTTTTCTATTTATAAATTTGCTATACCAAAAGATATATTTTATTCTAATTATAACACTGATTTTAATATATTTTGATGATAATAAAAAGACTACTGGTAGGTATATGACAATTTTTTTTAAATTTGTGATACGTGATTATGCATTATACTCGTACTTAAATTTCACTTATTTTTTTAATGACAAAATTATGAACCCTTAAGGTCCTTTAAATATCAAATGACAATTTAACGTATTAACATTTTCCAAATAAAACTCATAAATCAGGAGGCACACATATTTCAAAATACGAAAATACCGATGTGTATGCAACCTGAAAATAAAAAAAATAATCAAATACAATTAATAATATAAACTTGTGTAGGAATAATGAATATTAATTCAATTTTTTTTGGTTTCCAGTATTTTTAAAAAGAATATCAGTCTGGTTTTCACTTGTGCCCTTTTTAACATCATTCTGATTATGGTATATTTAAAATATTGTAACATGGCAATAAACCCGCGAGGTGTAACTGTTTATAACAAAAGTATAATATAATACAACGCAATACAATATTCACAACAGCAGAACCGAACAAAGTGTCATGGTTACTTGTAAGAATAACAATAATGCCGATCATTAACGAAACAATCAAATTGATTAGTAAATGTGTTGTTTATAGTTAAGGCATTAACATTGTGGAGGTTTAAATACATTGTAATTTGTTTTATCAAACACTGTTTATTCCACTTTTTGTAACGGTATACCCTACCGGTATCAAGGCTTTCACCTCATCATCAGGGAGCACAAACAAGACTTGTTTACAATGTACAATGATTAGTAAATAATAAAAAATCACTTTAAATAGGATAAAGATTCTAAAATATTTCCTCTGTAAAAAAACAAATGAGAAAAGATTATTGAACTCAATGCAGCGAACGCAAATAAATGGAAGGCCATATCGCACGCATGGCATTCTTGGGACAAAGACAATGCGCACGAGCGGCGCTCTTCCTTCGCCGTCACTTGGAGGGCATTCAGCTGTCAGGTGGACCTTCCCGCCCTCTTCCTTATACAGTAAGAGCCCTGGGCCAACCGGCAGACCAAAGCTACATCCCGAGCAAAAACAGACCTTCGACAACCAGCAGAATGAATGAGAATCCTATCACCCCAACATAATATCATTAGACTTTCTGAACTTCTTCAATTGACTCTGGTCGCAGATCTGTCAACTGAGAGGCGGTCCAGGACGTAGCTGGTGATTTGTAGTGGCGTGATAGTAAAGGACTGGAGAAATAAACAACAGTCCGCGAGAGCATTATGGATGCTAAATAATGCTGGACTGCTTCGCAGGTGGTTGGAATGCAGTCTGAGAGTTTTGCGGATTTTTTGTCCGGCAGTTGGGAATTTCTTCGAATCAGGATGGATTCATTTGAATATTGTGATACAGATAACTATAATCTTGACTTGATATACTGCAACGAGGCCAGATAATATATTCTTATAAAGAATCTATAAATAAGACGTATTTTTTAAACTATTGACTTGTCTTCGTTTATTTTTAGATGGGAACTTGTGAAGATATTGCTCATCGTTATTCTGTCAACAAAACTCGTTTCTCAACATTTAAATATTCATATTTTTTTGTTTTATGATTTCCTTAATTATTTTAATAGCTATTCCATTCGTTTAAAATTATTTTAAAAAGGTAAATAGATGCGTTATAATAGATAAAAAGTATTTTTGATTAACCAAATTGATGGACTACAGACTTGAGAATAATCACTTTAGTATCAAGAAAAAATATTTTCTTCCAAAAAAACTTAAAAACATTAAGATGTTTTGAATGGGATTTATAAAAAAAGAAGACACCTACAAGTAAAATATTTAAGGTGAATTTGATTCCTAAATGGTGCGTGGCTTTTGTCATTCATTACAATTTAATCATAACCGTCCTCGCATTTTACAGTTTATTTAGAGTTTATAATTTTAACCCTATCGTAGTTTTAACCATTTATCGAGAATTTTTTTAATAATAAAAAATATATACTCTTTCTAATGGACATATTTTATACTTAAATATAGACTCGCATAAGAAAATTAATAATATGAATCGGAGCGTTCAATATTATTGACGAGTTTGCGATTAAATCATTTAACTAAAGTATCAATAGACAATATACTATTAAGTTTTATCACCGGAGCGGTAATATGTATAAACCACATCTTGATGTCTCCTGAATTCAAAGAATTGCCTGTAGTTATTAGCATAAAATGGCAGATGTCCACATAAACCACGAACCTATACAGAGTCTCGAGAAACGTATGTGTAATGTGTGCGAATACAGGCGACAAATTAAAGAACAGCTCAAAACACAGTACATAAATTAATTTTAGCTGTATTAAATACGAATATTATTATAAAAAAATACATATTGTAAAAATAGACGACTTACCGACGTCTATAAAAATAGTAACATAGTTTAATCATCATCAACATCCCCACTACGACCCAGGATTTTTGCCTGTAACTTTTTATTTTATTGCAGGCCTTGTTTCCAAAGAAAAGGTGTTATTTTCTGATGGATTAGCTCACGACTTTACAGAAGAGCGTTTTTTAAAGATTTTCCGGAAATCAAAACTCTTCTTCTTCTGACGTTGGCGATCATTGTTGAAAAAATATCTATGTCTGTGGCAGCACGAAACAGCTTCTCAACTGTCTATTGTCTCAACCTGTTCATTTGTGGATGTTGGGTAACCAAGATAGGCGTCTTCTACAGAATCCGCGTCGACTCTAAATTTTGCACATTAATATTCAATTTAGGATGTAAAAGTATTTTTCTCCTATCATACGACCCTGAAAGAAAGATGAGTCATACGTTGAGAGGAGAAAATTGAAATAACTGTTTTTTATCCCTTTTCTACTTTACAGTATAGCCTACTTTACGTAAAAAGAAGGATTTCTAAGACCTTTCCCAAAAAAAAAAACATTATTTACATCTTGTATGAAGATTCGCATCAAAGATAAACTCATAATTTTGATGAACTATATTATTACTCTCTTAGAACTATGTTGACAAGGCGGCGTTATTCCTAGTGGTGATCCTGATTCCATACTTGTTCACACGAGGGACCTGGAAAGAAAGAAACCAGAAACCTGCCCATCCTGAATAGATATTTTAAATATGGCACTGAATATATGGTTATGATAATTTCTCTTTACAAGATGGCGCACGTCACATAACTTTTTAGACGTTATGGCGGTAATACGTATTTAACGTCGGATCACGCGGTGTAGCCTCGATAATAATTCTAAATTTTATGATGTGACAATAATATACTAACGAATTCTTTCGTTTTTTAAAAACGGATTTTTATATCGCAGTAAAATGCGTTATCGAAATATTTATTTACTAAATAACATTTTTTACACCGTAATTTTGAGAAGATTTTATTGAAACAATATCGATTATAATTATTTTGTTTTATGGTTTACATAGTTAAACCTCAGAATACTCGCAGTATTGTAAATTTTCATAAGTTTTTTTCCATACAATATAATCTTAATTGATTGTTTACATGTAGTTTTTGATATGCTTATCTATAGTGTTTATTTATACTTTAATTATTTATATATTTCCTGTCATATTGGTCGAGTTATTGTCCACAAAAATGAGATAGTTTTGGATATCCAAATAAGGATCCAAAGTAGAACCAGAGTTATAGTAGCATAAACACAAACAACTGTGCTGAAAGACCTTGTCCCGGAATGTAAGGTTATGAATATACAGCTCGATTTTCGAAACCTTAGTAACATATGGGTCTGACACGATTTTCGAAACCTTAGTAACATATGGGTCTGAAACGAAGGTCATTACCATACAGACCAACAGAGTTTTCTCAATTTTGAAAACGAATACTGCAGAAGTATTTGGTTCAAACTGGCTGCAAGATCGGGCAATTAAGGTATATTAAGAAACTTGAAAATTAATGAGATAACCATTAATTAACAGCGATATAAGATCGAAAAGGTTAACCTGAATACACAATATTATTAGATCATAGTGGAGTCAACAAAGATATGCGAGCGTATGCAAGCTCGGAACCATGGGAAAAGTTCATTTGGCCGACCAAGACGGTGACTTTTAGACAATATAAAAGTAGATTAGGAAGAAATAGAAAGCCGACAAATCGTTCAGCAGACTAAAATTTTGCATGAGTTGTGTAGAATTCTGAGGTAAGGATGAATGTTTTGATTTAATTAAATTCTTTATCTTTAATTTGATATGTATGTTGATTATTTTTATTATAACATACTCGTAGGTGTGCAAGATGCATTGGCTTCTTAGTCTAAAGTTCAAAATAAGATTTTAGTCCTTTCATCAGACTCTCAAAATCGACTTACATACTCGTATATGCCTACAAATGTACTCGTAGTTAGATCCATAGCTTTGTAACTTCTTTCTTGTTCATTTATTCCATGTGTAAAGCTATCTTATTCACCTACTATTAAAGATATTTAATCTTATCATTTGTAACACATTACAGTACAGTGGTGATTTAAAAATCTCATAAATTATAAAGCAAAAATTAACCCCGCAATGATCTTAAAATGCAAGAATGATCAATTCCACAAATTAATGTCATATAAATCATGCTGAAGTCATTTCTGTCATGCAACAACCGAGTCGTGCCACTGAAAATCTTATTCGTAGCAGTGTACAGAATCATAATGGCAGTTATTTATTCAAGACCCGTGTCAATTATCAAAAGTGCACATAATTATTGCAATTGGAAATTTAATTACGCCTTGAACCGAGTGACTAATTAACTTTTCCGATGAAACCCATGAGCTTTACACGCCTCCTGCACATCCAACTCCGGAGGAGATAATTGTAATATGAAGGTACGAAGTCGAGGAAATTAATTTTATCGATGATGCGCGAAGGCAATTGCACCGCCGAAAGGTTAAATAATAGCGAATCTTTTGAATTCACGACATTAATGATGGCATCAACAAAACAAGAATATATGAGGTCTAGTATACGAACGCCTAGTTTTTGCTTCTGTAAATAAAAAGTAAAGACACTAGAGTTTGAATTATAGGGCAACCTAAACGCATATACAGTTAAAAGTTATTTATTTTGTCGAAATGCGATTATGTTAGTTAAGATGAAAAACCTCATTTGGAAAAAATATTGCTTTTTATTAAATCCGTTTTGATTTTCTTCGTATCAAAAATATGTTGAAATATTTTTTTTTCATACACAATTAAACATCTGTGAATGTTTTCTTTATTAAAGGAAAAACATATTATATAAAAACATTATTTATTATTAAAACGCACATAGTATTGAATAACACTTCGTTATTTACAATACAACCTGGTGGGTTAATTGGCATGTAGCAAACTCTTCATATGACTCATTATATTTTTTTATTAAACAAATTTTTATAAAATGAAAAAATATGTGTTCAAATTATTGATTCGATCTTGCTCTGCACTTTCGAAAGCTAAATGAGCCAGCACTATCAGTTCTCGATAGATTATTGATAAAATAGTTGAAGAATTCTTCCTATGTCCTAACATGTCCTTACGTGGCCATACACACTATTTACTGGACTAGCCATGCGACATGTCTTGACAACAGTGTATTTTTTTCTGGTCTCGTCGACTATTCGGGTCACTTTACCAGACAAGTGTTTTACTACTTAAAGTGGAAATTTTCTTTTGCACAACAAAATTTTTATTTATTTTGCGATTAAAATACACAACTGATGTATTTAGTAGCTGCAATTTTATTCGGGAAAAAAATCATCTGTGCAAAAAATACATACGAGTACATACTTCTTTAATTTGATCGTTTTTTTTTTTCAAATATACTTTTGATATCAAAATGTGTGCCATTATATAATATTTTAAATGGAAGAGTTCAATATTTATAAGCAAAATTCAAAATGTGTGCCATTATATAATATTTGAAATGGAAGAGTTCAATATTTATAAGCAAAATTCAAAATAATTCAAACATAACGTTTAACTGTTTTTTAGATGAAAAATAATAAGTTCAAAATTGTAATTTTTAAATCGGATGGACTTGTCATAAGAAGGATAAAAGTAAGATTAATACTACAGAGACGTAAACATTAAGAAACAAATGTAAGAAAATGAGTAATAGTAGCATGAGTCATAGTACGACTAGGTGGTTGAGAATCTAGCAAGTTACCACTACAATATAATACGAGTAGGTGGTTGGGAATCTAGCAAGTTACCACTACAAGATAATACGAGTAGGTGGCTGAGAATCTAGCAAGATACCACTACAACATAATATGAGTAGGTGGTTGGGAATCTAGCAAGTTACCACTACAGCATAATACGAGTAGGTGGTTGAGAATCTAGCAAGTTACCACTACAAGATAATACGAGTAGGTGGTTGAGAATCTAGCAAGATACCACTACAACATAATACGAGTAGGTGGTTGGGAATCTAGCAATTTACCACTACAACATAATACGAGTAGGTGGTTGAGAATCTAGCAAGTTACCACTACAACATAATACGAGTAGGTGGTTGAGAATCTAGCAAGATACCACTACAACATAATATGAGTAGGTGGTTGGAAATCTAGCAAGATACCACTACAATGACAGGGCAAAATTTGGTATGATTATCATTTTGGCTATCATCTCAGTGAAACGTGGATGTGGGAAAAGACTGAAAGGAGCCGAATAAATGTTATAAAAATGCATGTACTAAGAAAAATACACTGGGTTGACAATGTATGGCAGAATAAGGATTGAAATGATCAGGGATGAATGTAAACTTAAAGCTGATGGACTAAACAAAATTAAGATGAGCACACTGAAATGGTTTAGACATGTAGAACGAATGAATGCAAACAAATAGACAGTGCAAATGTAAGTGGAAGGTTTGGTAGAGATATACCAAGGAAAGTATGGTTGCATTAGGTGTGTGATATTTGAAAGAAACAAATGCAAAAAAGTCGGGTAAATCGTTGTATGAGAAGTTGTACGAATATAAAAAAGGCGAAATATATGTGTCTCGATAGGAAAGTATGGCGCGTTCTCCTCTCTGCCTACCCCTGATAGGATAAACGGCATGATAGTGTGTATTTATGAAATTAGCTCTGCTTATATTTTTCGTTAATTAACGATGAAATACTCGTATATCCTAGAGATATTATATATAATAAATTATTTAAAAAATTGAAATTATATTTTTAATTTTACAAAATATAATCAATATATGGCAAGATCAACAACGGGCACCTCGCTGCATTAAACATGCAGTAGTATAGAGTACAATGCACAGTCCGCGTAAATACATGTTCATTGCACCGCCTACTGAGCCATCTTCAGACACGGCACGTCACCGCCTGGGAGGAGTCACCGCGGTCACGTGGCCGTACTCCGCTCCCTCGAGGCTTCTACAAATGGACATGTTCGGACTGAGAAAGGATATACTCGCACACTATCGCTGGGATAACTAAAATATTTGACGTTTTTAGATTGAAAATATGTATCTATGTATACACCAATATATGTGTATATCATATATAATAAAACTTTGAAATGGCTAAGCTGTGAGTAAATCAAACTTAATTCTTTTAGTTATTTCATTTCTTTGGTACCCATTTATATACCCGTATTGATAATAGAAGGATATATTGATTAGGAGATATTTATTTATTTATTTACATGAAAAATAATTGTACAGTTACAATTACATAGTTTACGAAAAAAACAAGACAACAAAATAAAGAAAGTAATTTCACTCAATTTATATGGATCTGTGTTTGTTGCCTTTTATTTGTCTTGTTCCCAGTAAATTAACCTTTTGTCTGTATCGTAATTAAGACATATAAACATGGAAAAAATATTAATGTTTTTATCTATTGTTGATTATACAATAATTCCCTCACAAACTCTCATCAACATGATAAATAGTGAGACTCAATTACATGTATGTATAACGAGAGTCAACCCCCCGCATATTTGATCCTTTCAGACAAACTTAGATTCCATCCCATAATGCCCCACACACAACCGACATAAACACATCACACTCAAGAGTACACACAATGTTTACTACAAGTTATCCCTCCTTCAAGCCCAAGTACTCGAACTCCTGTTCCAATAACAACCGCGATCTGATCCACTGCCTGTATATTTTGTACCCTTTGCCTTCACTGAATTCAGCATTCCCTGTTTTAAGTAAAATATATGAATCGGTTATGAAAACTCATTTTTTGTTTCGACATATTATATTACTTGAAAATAACATTATTTAAGACATTGTACTGTTCTCTTTTTAATTTAATTTGATTTCCATCGCTTTACTGACATACACATCGTGTAAAAATTTTCAACTGTTAGATATTGGTACCAGAAACCATATCATCCCTGCGATCTGTACCCGAGTAACTTCTCCAGTGTTTTATTGTAAGGTGTCTCTGGACAGGGGCATGTGCTCCGGGCTAACTGATGCAGAGATAAATCTGCAGTCAGCAAACAATGTACTAGTAAGAAAGGAAAAAGCAACTTATAATGAGGAAATCTGTAACGTGAACACAAGGCGAAATCATCAACATTGGAGAAAAATACGTAAATGATTAATCCTCTCCAAGTACGTTTTTTATAACGATTCTTATTAGTTATACAATTGATTGACCCCTTTTAATGAAATAAGCATCCTTCGAGATCTTTAAAAAAAAGTCAGTGATATCTGTCAGTGGTATCCAAAAAGTATTTTAAGTAAGAAAAAAGCTCTTAGTGTAATTTATTGAAAATAAATGAACATTTTTAATTTAATACGTATCGACAATTTACTAATATATTGAAATCATAACTGGCCAGTTTCAATCTGTTAAATTATTGGTCATTAAAATAAAATACACCATACCATTTAAATATATTCCATGGCTCAATATATATTAGCCACAATTATGTCCTGTCCATTTCAAATGGGAATTTCTATGCAGCTCAAGAATAAATTTATTTCAAAGCACCAACGTTATGATGCAAGGTACGAGATAAGGGATGAAGCAGGAAGGGAACCTAGACTAGACTTCCTTGTCGTAAATATTTTTATACATTTGCCATACTACGACAAACGAGAGACCTTTACAATATATCAGAACATTCGATCAGCTTTCTCCGGCTGAATGGAATGGATGTACGAGAAGTTGTGTTAAGGAATGTCATATCGGTTGACGTTGTTACTTTGTCACTGGCGTTGAGGAATAATATAATTGATGATAGAAATAAACTGAGGGAATGTAATGAAACTTGTCGTTTGTATTCAATAATAATCGGTTATTTATTAGCTATTCTAAGGCATGTAAACGAATGAGTGATGGCTTTGATATGGACGATGAGAAAGGAAAATGTTCAACCACTAAATTAAAGAAGACGATTAACGGAATATCTGTCAAATATTAAAAATAAATTATATTTATTCCTAATGTAATTTTAATAAATGTCAATATTAGTAAGCAATATTTTATTGAAGATTATTAAAAAATTAATAAATCAAATAATTAAAATTCTTAGCTAAGGAAAAAAATCAAAATTGCCCTTTTCTGTTACATCTTTTCACCATAAGACCGCTCTAGGAATTCGTTAAGCTTTAGTCTAACAATAGATCTAAAAAATCAGCCAGAACATGAATCCTCGGGAGTCCATTCCGGTGCTCGTTTGTTTATCTTAATGGCGTTGATTTTGTTATATCATTAACGAAAACAACAATATTTTTTTTATTAGATAACTATATACTGTAATTAAATAAAGTTTAAATAAACATGATTAACAAATTAAAATCATTTTTGATATCTACAAAACTGATAAGTGAGTGCGTGGATAACTCAATGATAAATCCAGTATTTATATCGCTCGTTAAAGATAATATCTCAAAATGTCACAATTTACACATAAGCATTTATGAGAAATAAATACAGTTCTGACATCAAGTATTATGGGAATCAAGAAGTTTCCATCTCCTTGTATGAAAAGTGAGGTGGAATTGGTCGGAGTTCTATATAATGACAAATGATCGTATCTGCAAACTCCGTTATGGCGTGGATCTGTTTAGCATAACGATTTATTGATGCACCAGCTGGATGCGAACCAGGAACTTGTATAATATGTTGTTACTAATCTGATCATATGAGTATGAATAATTTGTGACATTTCCTTAAGAGAAACTATCAAATCCCAAAATAGTCATATAGAAATCAGACTAAATCTAACAAATACATTACAAAGAAATAATGCAAATTGTATAAACTTGATAAATTGAGTTGAAAAGTAAAGTGTTATACAGTATAAAAAAACTATTCCATATGTATTTTTTTTCTGATTAAATTTCAACAAAGTAATAGTCTGCCCAGAGTCTTCCATATAGAATTTGACGTTGCATTTAATGTATTATATATATTTTTTTTATTATTTCATAGCTTGTGGAATTATAATTCATTAAGAAACCAAATCTGGTTGAGTGGAAGGAATTCTTACATAACAATAAATCTGCCAGATATATGAATACAGGTGAGTGATAGTAAATAAATAAATAAAATGCTTTATTACGAGTACATTAAACACACTTTGTACTTCACGAACACTTGTTATATCAAGAGTCAACTAATTTTCAAGTCTGTGGGTTTCTCTCCCTCACTCAGTAATGAAACATACATTGTCACCAGAAAGTGAAGTCTTTATTCTCGAAAAAATAAACTAACAAACTGATTGACAAGTAAACAATTGAAGTTTTTGTTTGACCAAAGTTTGAATAATTAAGATTTCACCACCCCGAATATAAACTACGTATTAAGTTACCCGGAAAGAAATTTCGTATTTCAAATTCATTATATTTATGTGCTCGTGGACGAAAATTTTAGATATTTTCAGTATCTGAGCAATATCTCGTGTCGTAGAACGCTGGTTATTCTGGAGCAAAGCCTTGATTAGGTCCTCACGAGTGATAATCAGCCTTTCAAGGAGATATTTTCTTTAAGCGTAGTACGAGTATTACAATTCAAATCATATTTAATACACACGATCATTGCTATATAGTACACTTTTCAAACCTTGTTTTTGGTTTGTATAGTATTTTTTACTTTTCGATATAAAACAACTTCAAGCTACAAAAAATAATTCAGTTTGTTCCATCTTCAAAATGACACAAAAAAAGCTCAAGCAAAATAGGTAAACATTGATCGAAAAAATGCGATACACTATTTATTATATTTCAAAATAGTATACATTCAATACGTTTGGAATGAAGTTAGTAACGAAAATTTTGTCAGAACAATATATATTCGAGATATACGAAAGTACTTTTCGGATAACATATTAAATTCTGATTAACAGGTAAATAATAATAAAAAATGACAAAAGTTCGAGTAATTAAAAGTTCATCACCCCGAATATAAACAACTGATGTTTTTTCGAAAAATTAATCTGTGCTACAACATTGAATTATTTCAATTTTGGACATGGCAGGGTGATGTAACTGCCTGCAACTTGATATCAGCCGAGGAGTCGTAACGCCAAATAAATCCAACAGTTAACGACCGGCCTCAAATGATGACAGCCGTCCCGTCCCGTCCCACTGGTGAGGTATCCCCATTTTAAAACTCGTAAACTTTTAACGGTGAATAACTCACGAATTATTAGCAAACAATATGTCAATCGTATTAGTTCTAAACATCTTATTAAAATACTGCTTCCTTGAATACAAAATAAACGGACTCCAGGGAAGTAACATGAAGTTCTTACTTCATTTGAGTAGAATAGACAAAGCTGGAAATCAATTGGATGATGCTTTCTGATAATAATCTTCGAAAGAAACTTTAAATGATGGAAGTTTTAATGGCGATATTGTGTACCATTATTCCAAAGAAAATGCTTACAATTGTAAGTGTTCAAGTTAATAATTATCTAAATTCGAGAATGTGAATGCTGAATATGAATATTTAAGCTGAGTATTTAGGACAAATATATTAAATTTGTGATTGAATGATACCACTCTTATCTCAGAATTGAGGGTTTTTAGCAATATATCCACAAAATGGAGGGGTTTTACCATGATTTGCACTATACAGTCTGCTTTTCCATTAAAACTATATGAATTATAGATATATTATGAAATGTAAAAAAAATATACTTTTTCTATGTAAATAAGATTTTTCAATGACGTCTTTGAAATTAAATCTCGTTTAATTTCCTCGCAAATTCAGTTATACAGACGCTATTCTTTAATTCAAAGAAGTAAGAAACATAATTCACCAGTTCCTTCAAACTTTTAAGCATTCCTGACCATACTTTGAAAAATAATAATAGTAAAAGTTTTTTAAATGAAGGTTTTTTAATCAGCCACCTAGATATAATCATAACGTTATGTAAAATATCCCCATAGTTACTCCATTTCAAATGAAAAATAATTGCAGCTCCAAGAGTACATTAGTTTATCACAGATCTGTTATTACGTATGCAAATAAATATCGTAATTTTTGACGCCTCTGAAGTGTTGGCGCTCAGTCCACTTCCTCCTCTGTCAACTTCTGCACATAACTCAAGTTTTATTGAAATGGTCTGAACCTGATTTTGTATCGGATGCTGCCTACGCTTGCATTAACCTCATTAACCATATATAAATAATTTTGTTGAACATGAATATATGGAAAATGCATAAACTTAATTTAATATACGAGTATGCACCATAAGGCCTCTTTATACGAAACAAAATGAAAAAAATACATAAATCAAATATAAACAGTTAATGAACTCTAGTAAGTCTGAATAATTTATTTAAAATAATCTCTACATAAACAAGTTTTTCTTGATAATAAGTAATGATTTAAATATGACATTTGTTACTTATTACGTTTTAGAATTTTAATGTAACCTGCGTTGAATTAAAATTATGTAAAACATCACTTTTTACATTAAAAGACCTTGTGAAGTTACATGAAATTTAGAACCTTATTTTAAATTTTGTATGAATTGTGTTGACTACAAAAATATTTTTTTCGCAAAACGTTCAAATAAAATGAGCAAAGAAAAATATTTTGTGTTTATCTTTACGCATTTAAATGAAAACGCATGATTTTTTTGTAAAAAATATTATGACTCTTGCAAAAAGTATATAATCTGAATTTCAAAAATCTATCAGTGTAAGAATCTCAAAATGGATATTAGTCTACGAGTATGTATGTATACCTATTTGTAATTTAACTACATCTTTGAAATTCAAAAGCGCAAAATCAAACAATGACACCGCAGTGACAGCAGTCAGCGTGAGTGTTCAGTGTTCAGTCCGTGTCCTTCCTGCCTTGTGCCGAGTGGCGTGTGTGCCTGCCTGTACGAGTACGAGTGCCGTGTTGTGTTGTGAGCCGTGTCCGAGTGATTGATAGATCACAGAACTAAAAATAAAAGCGATCCAGTAAAGAGCGCTTATTTCACAAGGGCTGTGTACCCAACGATAACTACAATTCGACAGCATCTGCTTTTGTATGGAATCCTTCAACAAATCTGAATAGGTAATTCGGGTATATTAAAGAGCGTGACTGAGAGATAATAATATCGTCAGCCTCAATAATTGAGCATGGGGGTTTAGAACCACCGGAGTGTGCACGGAACTCGTTGTATGTTATTGCACGGGTTGGCAACACAACTGCTAAGTAACAGCACCCACAGACTACGCTAGGAAAAAAAACACTCACAAACGTACTTGGCGCCTATGAGTATATCATAATTGCCAGACGAACTGTTTTACTAGACGAGGAACTTTTTTTTTAATAATTTTATTTGGTACAATCAGGAATTGAACCCGAAAAATAATTTGTCTCTATACAACTATAAAAACTTAAATATTAGTTTACCTAACCTGTATCTAGAACTTGGTTCTGTAAGGAAGCGAAACTTGGACTATTAACAGTCACCACGAATGAAAACTATCTTTCAAGTGCGGTATGTTATTTATGCTGAACATTTGATTTTGTGTGGCAGGATAAAATAAATTAAGAATTTCTCGATAAAGTAGATATTTTAGGTATAATGGCAACCCTCAAATTAAAAAGGCGACCATGGCTCAGCTAAGCTGTAAGAATGAGTGAAGAAATGTGCTTTATGGTGAAATAGCTGAAGCAAAAGAAACCAGGATGCCTCATGCTTAGATTTAATAACATCTGCAGAAAATATTTCTTAACGATCAGCCTAGATGTTCTGCATTGAAAGGAGCAATCCAAAATATGTACAGAGAATCGTAGTTCGAAAAAGGCTTATTGATGACCAGACTTTACCTGCAAACCTGCATAGGTAACAACTGCAAAGATATCAGTATTTAGAGGTCCCGAAAGATTATGCTCATGCTCACAGCGGATATGAGAGGGAATATGGGGCTAGTATTAAACTCAACAGCCATATTAAACATTCGTAAGAGTTGCTACGATATTAGATCGTCTATCATAAACTTGTTTTGCTAATTATTTTCGTTTATGAAGGTTATATGGAAAGTATTACGCATTTTAAGCACTGTTGTCCAAATGGCTATTTTTTAAAAAATATAATTAATTCTGCATTTACCTAATGCAATACCTACAGACCTGAATATCACAAAGCTTCGAAGAATATATGGAGATCAAGGGCTTTAGAAAAAAACTGTTTTTTTTTTAAACTTAATTAACCGGTTCATAATAAGCAAGACGGTAATTGAAAATGGGTAATTTTGTTTCAGAAAATAAGGATTATTTTAGTTTTTTAGATTTATTTCCATAAAACTTTAAGCGAATAAACACCATTGAATTTTGTAACGAAGAATCCTTCAAGGAGTAACGAAAATAAATTGTATTTGGTTTTTTTATCCTCATAAATAAGTCCAAAATAAATGTAAAGTTTAAAATTGTTTGCATACATTTGAAACATTAATAATATTTTGCAATTAAATAAATATAAATCTATAAAAAATACAAGTTATTATATTGATATGTGGGTAGCCCTGACCATGTCACAAATACCCATAGAATAAATGTATAACATAAATGATTGATGAACGTGATTGATTCAGATCCACAACTGTCACCCTGTCCGGTGCACATAATTGATAAGCGATTCGGTCCGGCAGCTCAAGGCGCACAGCATCCTCTTCTCTCGCCAGATCGACTGTGTGTCACCGAATCAAAAACTACTTACTGAATCTTTTATACTCTTGTTGAGCTCATCAAACTGAGAGACAAATTTTGTTTGGAAGTTTTTAATATGGTTTGTGTCGTACTTAGTATTAACTGTATATAATTCAATGCATTAATATTATCGAATGATGATTCTTTTTCCACACTCAAATTATTTGAAAAAAATGTAACATAGTTTTGAATTGGATTAGAAGAACGTCTTGGCTTTGTTTTGCGCGTAAATATTTTGAATTGGATTAGAAGAACGTCTTGGCTTTGTTTTGCGCGTAAATATTTTGAATTGGATTAGAAGAACGTCTTGGCTTTGTTTTGCGCGTAAATATTTTGAATTGGATTAGAAGAACGTCTTGGCTTTGTTTTGCGCGTAAATATTTTGAATTGGATTAGAAGAACGTCTTGGCTTTGTTCTACGCGTAAATATTTTAAAAATCCTAGAATACGAAAGCAAAAATGTTCATCGAAATATTTCTAAATATATAATTTTATAAATAAATTGGATTAAGAATACCATAATTTATTATATTCCTCAATTATAGTAGGAACAAACATTTAATAAAAATGTATTTTTACAGCATTTGAAAAAATATGCAACAGTTGAAGGGGCATATTATTTAAATAAGTAAGACTTTTGAAAAAAAATAATTAAAGAAGATAAATCGATATAAAAATTTATGTTATTCCGAATATCAGGTATCGTTTAAAGTGGACAAACAATCAAGTAAAGACTGCAATTCAAAAATATTCTGGGCCACTCCAAGGCTTAATTTATAAGATTATAATAAGATAGTAGGTACGAATCTTGCAACCCACTAAATAGCCATGGCTTACTAAGATTTATCTAAATGGGTTTTAAAACTTGAAAGTAGTGTTAATTTTATCAGACTTTAGAAATACTTTATAATAACAGGTGGGGGAATTGATTGATCGAGATTGACAAGTTTGCAGCTGGGTTAAAATGGGGTAGGACGAATAAATAAAGGGCAGGTGCAGATAACATTATTGTATCCTTTATAGAATACGATATTTGTTCGTTTTGTGAAGTTTAAATCATTTAGATATATTAAAATCATTGAAAATATTGTTTAAATAAATAAAAAAATCATTGTCAACTATTTTCTTTTACAAAACATATCATTACAATTAAAAACTTAATCACATGATTCATCAAGTCATATAAAGTATGTAATATTTTTTTTAAATCCACCTACATTGTAAATATAATAAAACAAAATATATCAGTAAATTTTCAATGAACTCATATCAAACAACAAAACCAATACTGATTTTTTCACATTAAAATGTTGAATATTCAACTTATTGAAAACAGTATAACACAGTTAGACCATTTTAATATTCAACTTATTGAAAACAGTATAGTATATTGTAGTTAGACTTTTTTGCTTAGAAAATATTGACTTTACTAAAAAGAAGTTTAAATATACCCTTGTGTAACAAAGCAAATAATAATAATTGTCAAATAATATTGTAAAAAATACTTCGATGTATAAAAAACATCTGCTTATTAAATCAATATGAGTCTACTTTTATTGTCTCTTCAAAGTCGTATTCTAGTTGTCGGAAAATAAACATACAAAACTGAATTTAAATGGTATTTTTGCATTACTTGAATCTGAGCCAAATACAATACGAGTGCACTATCGTATTTTTGAATAGCTTGTTTCATACAGGTACAATTTAATTTACAGGACAGTTAGCATAAATCTATATTTTTGCGGTTTTAATAGAACTAAGATATTTCTAGAAATCGTTTAATCTTTTGAACATAATCAAACCCCATTAAAACAGTGCTAGTGACGAAATCAGAAGTTTTCAATCGTTATCTTTCTTATTTAAATATCTTAATCTAAAGTTTATTTTTTATTATAACCATAAATAGATGCAAAATAATGTATCATTATAACACTAAACTTATGAATTTTGTGATTAATAAATTAGATCACTTCGTCACAGGCCTTGCCTAGTGGAATGGTTCACTTAATCCACAAAAAGGTGGGTTTTAACATTGTTATGCACTTGTACTCATAAACACTGTTCATGGTATATGCTCGGAGTATCGGTCCGATTTAAAAACACCTTACTCCTTCATTGGAATTATGAAACGGACATGAAATATTTTAGGTCACTTGTACTCGACGGTTTGTCTTTCTATTAAAAAGATGTAAATTTTAGAATGTACAATAATTTCTACAGCTTCAGAGTAAAAAAATATGAATATAATCAATTTATGTAACGGTATAACCCTACCGGTTTCAAGGTTTTCACCTCATCATTAGGGGAGCACAACCATGACTGTTTGTGCTCCCCTGATGATGAGGTGAAAACCTTGAAACCGGTAGGGTTATACCGTTACATAAAGTGGAATAATTAGTGTTTGATGAAACAAAATATAACTAATTTATATTTGTACAATTTTTAAGAAAATATGAACATTAAACCTCAAGAAATCGTTTAAGATTTTCTTTTAAATGTATTATATTAATCTAAATTTAATTTTGTTTATTTATTTATAAGTTTTCATATTTTTACACAAGACAACGGGCCTATCAACCATTTCACCGTATAAGTCAGCTGTCTCAGAGCAGGTTCATTGCCTGCTCTGAGACAGCTGACTTATACTCAGGAAATTCATTCATAAATAATTGATTTGATGATTCTGATGAAAATTACGAAGCGTTTTTCAAAAGTCATAGTTTCTTTTGTGTATGAGTTTAATGATAATTGTAATGAGAATTGGGATGTAATAGTGTAGGTGAGTTGTTTCTCGTTCATGTGATACTATACAGTATTATTGGTCATGAATGGATAGTTTTAGAGTTGATCATGGTGTGAGCAACTTCCTAACTATACATAAAAACTATTCTTGATTTGTGAGTTATGAAAAAAAAACATTAATTTACATGTTCATTCCTGCGCCGCGTCCAAACAAATAAACGTTTAGTCTTATTTTTATTATTTTTTATATGTTTGAACAATAGTGGGTGATATTGCCAAAATGTACAGATGACTTTCCCTATGAATATAAAAAAGTTATATCGTGTTAAAAATATATATCTTGGTTTTAAATAATTCAAGATAAATTATTTTCAACACCACGATTTACTGAGTTAATATTCCAAAATCATGAGTTAAGTTCGCACATAAAAAATAAATAACCCACTTAACGTTTAAAATTCGTGTACGCTTCCAAACTTTCCGAAGAGAAATTTTTAATTTCCCCAAATTGAACTGCCTCACATGGCAAGATGCACTTTATTTATATCAAAATGTGTTTCAACTATCTCAGTTAATTGAATTTGTATAGTTTAGTTCCCGGACCAACAGTCCAGAGCTACTAATTAGATAAACCAAGCTGTTAATTAGCAGTTGGGATAGCGGCGCTTTGCTCGGACAATCATTCATGACTCACAACATCGCCCAAAAATCATTTTCAAGGATAAATGTACAGGAAACGGTAAGATTTATACTCATTTATTGTATTTCTAAGTGAAATGATATTTCTTCGTATAAGTAAAATGAATAAGAGAAAGAATTTAAAAAAAAGACATTTTGTTAGTTTACATCTTCGTTGGTACTCGATAAAAAAAGAAAAAAATGGATCTTCTAAAAGCGTTTGTTTGGCAACGATACTAGTCTACTCATTACGTGTCGAGTGTAGTTGCTTGTAAATACGGTAGTATGTTATGTCCAATACGTACGATTGGGAACTGTGTGTTATTTGTCTACTCCAGTGGTTTTTAAAACGAAAGTTCGATTATTTGGATTAAAGAAAATATTATCTCCCGATCACGCTCTTCAACATGTTCACATCACCAATTCAGATGTATCAAATGGTACCATATGTATGAATTATTGTTTTTTTTTCAGACATTCAACTTGTAAATTATAAATTATTGTTTATAAATATAAGCATACAAGCAAAAGTATTTTTTTTTTCTTGTTTCATTTTACGTAAAGAAATTTGGCTACTACTTTTAAAAATCTTTATTAGACTTTTTAAACTGGATACTAAATTATTACAAATCGCCTCATACGAAATTGTTGAAAAGATTTAAAATAAAATATGTTCAATCATGTCTAATATGTTTTGTAGATTTTATAACTGACTAAAAGTATCGGTGTGTTATACAAAACAGTGTTTGAAAATGTTAAGCTATGCTGAAACACGATCAAATATTATTTATAAAAATCTTCTTTCTATAAGTCACATAAGATTAGTTTATCTTTTAAAGGACACTGAATCACAGTTAATTATTCAGACAAATTTCATAAGTACATTCTGACAAATTTATTTAAGACTCGCGTTCTTACTTCTTGTAACTAAATTGGCTCAACTTAATATTTCATTAAATGAGAGATGCAAGAACACGGGCTGAAGAGAAATTAAAGTAATCTCGAATAGCAATATGATTAAATTTGAAGATGTTTACTTATAAAGAAATGAACTTTATAAATTTCCTTGAATGTGTATCCATATACATCCGGTACCAAAAATTATCCGTAAGTTGTAAATTTGTTATGCTAGTTTTGTATTCAAATTATACTTCATATAAAAGTGGCATGATCAGATGAATCAAATTCTGAAGGAGGGAAAAGTGATAAGCATATACGAGTATAACAAGGAGTATGGATGCGGCAGAAGCGAAAGATATGTGTTAAGATATAATGAAGTGGAAATCGGTTCTCCTTGCCTACCCCAATAGTAACATGGCGTGATGATGATTATTATGATACTTGATATACTTAAAATATCAAATTTATCACCCATATAAAAAAATTGTCAAATTACTTTTTCTTATTACAAATAAAAGTTATTCAAATTTCTTTAACATATTTCTAAACTATAATCTAAACCACACAAGAACTTTCTACTTATATTCAGAGTAACATACATTCCACCTCGTTTTGAAAATCATCACGGAGTGGTCCCTCAAATAGGGAGGAATATAGAGCTATTGTATAGTTGGAAAAGATAGACACAACCCCTCCAGCGTTGTCTTTGAAGAACTAGTATATTTTATCTCTTTCCATTATAGTTCTTTACAACTCTTAATTTGGGTGATTGTTTCGTGATGGTTTGCAAAGCGAGGTTTGTTCAATTTGGTTACCTATACAAATGAAAATTATATTTTATATATTCGAGAATTCAAATTGATCGTACGTATAAAAACTAAGAAAAAATCATGATCTTATTAATATGGAAGTAATTTCATAATGCATTTCTGCTCTGTCCAGTGTTAACCGTATAACAAGCAGTTATAATAATCATGCACTTGCCTATCTACGAAGTAATGATATAAATTTACTAGTTTTTATACCGTTCTAACCACATTATTAGTATGCGTGTAAGCACATTAAAATGTCATTTTATTTATTTATTGAACATTTTATTGCACAAAGCAATATCGGCGGATTTATTACCAAACGTCAAACTCTTCCAACCAACTGAATAAGGGTGACGCAGATATATGATACTAATTGAGATGTTACAATGTCATTCAACACCGAAGATGATAAACAAATTAAAAAGAAACGAAAAACAAGTAACTCAAATATAGAAAACAAACCAACAAAGAAAAAAAATGTAAAAAAGTCAACGCTTCAAAATATGCTCAACAACTTGAAACGGAGGCGGGAGTAAGGGGTGGGAGAAGCGCATAGGATTGAGAATAAGGGAAAAAATATACCCAACATTTTTGATGAGACAACCAACGTTGTCGAAGATCAACACTTTTGATTAAATGTTTTTTCAGTATTTTTTAGGATCAAACGCTTCTAATCAAACAACTTTATTATTATTCTTTAAATTTACTACATACATTAGTATATTTCCACTATATAAAATACATAATTATGCAAAAAAGACCCAACCCACAAAAAAAATGTTTATTGGAAATATCAGAAAAGCATAGATCAATCCTGTGTATGCGAAAAAAATACGTTAAATGGGTATTTTATTGTTAATATAACATACATTCAAATTTGTTGGTATAATCAAGTTCATACAAAGAAGTGAGATATTTCGTCCATTATCTCAGCATATTCAAATGTGGATTAGGTCTTTTTTGTATAATTACGTTCAAGTGCCCTTCAACTGGACCTAAACCGGACACGGCTTACCAACTGAAGCAGTTAAGATTAGGATAATATCTTTTGTAATAATATACGTGAGAGATTTAGCAGCGCACCTCGGCGCTGGGGGCCGTAAAGTGCGATACATCCCTGACAGGCTGACAGCGGGCGCTATTATTGATGGAAGCATTTCAGGGGCTATTTAGATATGGAATAGGCAGTGACACGTCACCCCGGGACAGACAGATAACAGCCCGTGGAAGGTGTATCAGTAAATAAATAAGAACAGAACTAGACGGAAAATAATCACGAGTCATGGAAAACGGATAAGTCATTCTTCGGGTTCAACATAATTGGATAAATCCTTTTAGATGTACTATGAACTATCGAGTTTATAAGACAAATATTTCTTGAAATTTATTCATGGTTTTTCTCACTTATCAATTTATTTTGAAGATATACTTCTCAATAGGATTTTGGAAGTTTAATATCACAAAGTGGATTTTACTTCTTTTAAATTAAAGCAGTGCTTAATACAG
Source organism: Odontocerum albicorne (assembly GCA_949825065.1). Lineage (NCBI taxonomy): Eukaryota > Metazoa > Arthropoda > Insecta > Trichoptera > Odontoceridae > Odontocerum > Odontocerum albicorne. Next base: position 25,470,498 of record OX463840.1, read on the forward strand.
CACCGACCACTTAAGTTGAAACCTATTACATTTTTTTCATAAGACATGTTAAGTTGACAAAACACACCCCGCAGTTTGAAGATAAGTTGTTAAGGGTAGTCCTGTTACGTTTCTCACTTGGTCAGTCCAACGCATTGGTGCTTTTCCTCTTGTGCGTCATCCTTCCACGATTCCAGTAACCATAAGTCGTCTCTCCAAACAGTCTTCTTGGCCACGAGCAATGTGTCCAAAGAATTGGAAGACTCGTCGTAGGCATATTATCGTAAATCTTTCAGTGACACTCAGTTTTTCGAAAATACAGCCTTCAATGGAATTTGTGATGAAAACAATAGTAACATTAAACATTACAAAGAAAGTTGCATTCAATGGCGAAAAATTCGTACCATTTCATTAAATTACGATATAAACTACGATAAAATAATTTAATGAAGAAGATACAAAATTAATTTGTATCCGTGCACATACGTTATTAAATTAATATAAATTAACGACTTATTATTATTATTGAAGTATCATTATTATCTACCATAAATCTGAGGTGATATTCAAGGTATTCAAAAGAGCCGAAGAGAATTGGTGAGAAAATACTTTTCACGACATCGATTGACGTAAAAAATGTTCGGGAACCTTTCACTATCTGCCCCGTACGAGATCGCTTTAATAAGTTTTCATTTAAAATGACAACGCACTTAAGATGGGATAGGACGGTATGTCACACACTATCTGGGCTTGTCCAATAAAATTCGCCGATTTATTCAGTCGGATTACACTCGCAAAACGATACGCGACATTCTACAATAATACGACGGACGTTTCAACGTTCGCGAAAACTAATAAAAAATCGACCGGATCTGAGCCGTATTGGTGATAATACTCGATTAACTGTGATAATGTTCTTTAGTTGAAATAAGAATAAATATTCTACATATTTTGGAAATCCAGAGAGTAGAATTTCCTACGGGTAAAAACGATAACGCGAATTAATTACGATAACATTCATAGATTCTTATTTATTATTCTACATCCCAAATTACATCAAAGCAAGTTGTTAAAAAAACTAGTAAAATATTTTTGTCATGAAATACACAATTATAAAAAGCGATACATATTAAAATATAATCAAATTCATTAAAATATATAAAACTGTAGTTAAATAAATGTCATATATCATAATAAAATTTCCAGAGAAGTTCAATGTAATGTAGTATTTAAATAATTATTTTCCGAAACTGTCTTAAAAGAAATCTTAAAATTTGTTATTCAATACAAAATACTCTGAAAAAACATTTTTTAGATATCATAGTGCATTACTTTATTACACTTTCATTGTATACAGTACAATCTAGTAGGTTTGGTTTATTCGTACGTGGAAAACCTTCCGCCAACCAAAAAGGTGTTGAACAAAGCCTGAACTCACAATTACCTTAATTAAAAAAACAGAGTGGAACCCTTCAGAAAAAAATCTGTATACCATCGCGAATCGAACCAGCAACCCCTGAGCTAGAAGATTGGCAAGTATAGGTCGTCTTATCGTACTTATATAGAGTATATTGATAATATTTGAAAATCGTTAAATTTCTCATTTTTACTATGCAGGATATTGATTGAATTTATTTTTATTGTCTTGAATGTATTAACTGAACTATTACCAATCCACCCCAGTCACCCTCATATTGATAACAGTGCGACAAGTCCGCGATCTCCCTAAATCCACAACTGCGACATACAAATGATCGCAGAATACGGTCTCAACTGTGTCGCCATCTCATTTTAATTCAAGACGAGTGTCGCCGATAAAAAAGATAGAATTATCGGAGCACTCCTGAAACTGTATCGAATACAATATTTTGCGATTGGTATAAATATTATTGTTAAAGGTACATAAATGTTAAAATGCGCGACTCTTATGTATGTATACAGAAAGGAAACATGATGTGAGTCGGGAACAAATTGAAGTTTCGATCATTTAACAATGTCTTTCGGAAGAATACATAGAAACATAAAATTTTATGTTTCGCACAACTCATGTTTTGTGGAAGTATTATTTTGTTTATATTGACTTTTTCTGAAATTATTTATAAACGACATATTTGTGAGAGATTTTTGTATGACTTGTTATAAATATTGCCTTCAAACGTGAAATGGGTTATTAACTAGTTAAAATTGTATCGTATCCATATACATATTTTATGTTTAAGAGATTGAACATTTTTTTATTGAAATTATTTAAATTTGTTTTAACAAAATGTAATAAGATAATGGAATTTTCTGGTAAGAGAGAATTTATATCAAATTTAGATTATTTTCTGACAAGATTTATACATCTTCTTCATTAACATTTCTAGAGTAAGGGAAAAAAACTAACTAGGCTGATCTATTCTAAAGCAATAAGGTTTTATAGAACTAAATTTATTTTATTTTAAGTGGGGCTTAACAGTTGCATCAAAATTAACCAGAACAACCGATTCTAGGCACAACAACTTCAATAAGCCAAAATTAGATTAATGAAAAAGGAAAAATAGCATTGCACATGAGTTCTACTTGAATGCTGGAAAGCTGCGTATCTTGAAATTCTGCTTATCTAATCTAAAATGAAATCCAAAGCCTATTGTTATTATTATTTTGTAGTCTTAGAGTGTAAATATAATCTTAAATCCATGTTAAATAGAAAAGAGAGATGGGGTGATCTACGAAATATGTTTCATTTATCAACGATAATAATTTAAGAACTATCAAAGAGTAAACTCCTTACCTGAAGATCAAGTTGACCTCAGAAATAATCATCTCATACATAATCAAAAAGAGTCAAGTATATTCAAAATTAAAATTTATTTATTTTACATTCATATTTCAAACTACTACCTGAATACTTTAAAATCCTACATTGCGTACCAATGACAAAATTTATAGCTAGGGTACATAGGTATATTCAAGCTTTTATGTATGTTGAAAGCAAATCCACCTTCACTCATTTCTAGAGATAGAGAGATGAATTTAGTGTGAATCTCGAAGCTAGAAATGAAAGATGGTATGGTTAATGAAGTACTTTTCATTTGTCAATGATAATTCAAGAACTATCAAACATTATTCTCTCAACCACAAGAACAAAAATAGCCCAGAAAATAGTATCTCACATATAATCAGAAAGGGTCAATGATATTCAGAATTAAAATATAGTAAATTTATAGTCATAATTTAAACAAGTATCTGAACGTGCATACTAAAGTCCAGACTTTAGAGCTAGGGTATATATTCAAGCCTTTGTGTATGTAGAAAGCTCAATCCACGTTCACTCAATTGTAGAGATCAAGAGAGGGACGCGGTGTGGCACGAAGCATCTTCCAGTTGTCAGCGGAGTCGAGATTTGCTCGGATGTTATTGCCGCATAAATTTAGCATAAAATGGAAAACATACATCGGCCCTCCTCCATCGGACGGAGAGGACGCGGGACGGGCGTGTTATCAAGAAATAGGAATTTCAATAAGGTGCGACGCCGACGTGAGCCCCTCGTTCATGTCAGCCGGGGCGATTCGCATAAATACGCTTTTTCCATATAGGAAATGACAAAAGTAAGCACACTTTATGTAAGGACAAATGAATAAATCTATCTCAAGATGACTGGGCTATATGGTTGGATTTAACCCGAAACTAACAGTAACACTTGAAAAAAAATCGGAAAGTTTAAATGAATCCTGTATTTTTAATTATCACCCACTAGTACGAGTATACTCGTATACGCTCGTATTTCCTTTAGTTTTGTTTTATTTACAGCATTGATTAGAAGTTTAATGACATGGTTACTTGTTTTTAACTGTTTTGTATAACTTATGTGATAGAAGTAAATTTTAATTCACTAAAACATGTCATAAATAGCCAAAAAAGGCAAAAAATTGGTTCATCAAAAATTATTTTGTGTTTAAGATTACGAACACTTCCGATGGAAAATGACACCATTTGGATCTAATCATTGATTTTATATGATAATAATACGGGATCATTCCGTCCAAAGAGATATGACGTGGAAAGACACGACGTGGAGATTAATGTTATTAGTAGAATAACAAAGAAATGAATCGTTAAATTATCTAATATGGAATTCAACAAAATAAAATATGAAATCCTATATAAATTAATATAATAAATGAAATGTTTTATTTTTATGACTTTTACAAACATTTATCAATAAGTCAGACTAAAACGGAATTATTTTATCATGGTAAATTTCAGGATAGTCAGTGTTATTTCTTAGTTTATTTACAAACATTTTAACATTGTTAATTATTTTGCTTGAGTCGTTCTCAAACAGATTGAGAGTCATGATAATGACAGATTTGAGTTTTTCTTACGCTTATATTATGGGATTTTCAAAATTACCTTTTAACTAGTCTTAGATAAAAAAAAAGCGTGCTTAAATATTACCTGGTATGGATATATTTCCATTCCTTTATTCAAATATATACAGCACTGGTCATTCTAATTCAGAAAGTCCCTATTTATTCACGAGGGAGATTACGAACAGAAGCGAGAGATATGAGAACTGAACGGAGCCAATTAAAAAAAGTAATATGCTCTGGCTGCAGATTGGGAGTACTGTATTGGTCAAGAGATTGTCAGCGTAAACTGGAAAGAGCTGCATTCTTATCCCTCGCTCCTATGCAAATGGCACATAAAGGACTTGTGAAGAGTGCGCTCGGCTCTACATATAACAACCTCCCATAGAATGCGCACGACACACTAAAACAAGGCTTAATTTAAAGCATCCCATAAGATTACACAGAAGATAGAAGTGTATGGTAAGGGAGCATGGCATGTTATACTGCCCACTGGTGAAGACAAGGTCTGCGGTACATCACTGTTGCATTTGCACGCAGATCGCATATCAAAAACAGGAGCAAATTTGATCATAGAATTATGTCGATTAAGAGAGACAAAGGAATTGACCATTTGTTAAATAAATAATAATACACATATATATATAATCAAGAATTTCATTGTGACTTATTTTGTACTTTTTAAATAATACTCGAATACTTTGTAATGAGTTATACATACGGTATGGAGAAATGTGTTCGATACTACAATATAAGGTGAAATGCACCAATTTTTACATATTAAAAAGGAGTTTTAAAAAAAATCTAATTTAGGATAGAAAGTAGTACAAATTATTATTCAGAGTTTTTGAAACAAAAGAACATTGGAGTCTAATTTTTATTTTGTACCGCATTTAATGGACATAAATCTTTCACAAAATAAACATTTTCTACATTAAAAACACCGATTATTTTTTACTGATATTTTACAGCAATTTTAGGTTTTCGTAGTTAATTTAGCAATTTAATATGTTTGTAACATTTAGGAAGTCAATAATATTTTTTTTCGAATATACAATTTTATCAAAAATACGGGGCTATTAAAATGTAATGATTTCTTTGATAAAAAGGTCAACATTACAACTTTTAATTAAGAAATATTTTTTTCTCCGTTGTACGCCACACTTGAAATGTATTCAATTAAATATATACTACCAGCATATATGTTTGAATTGTTTAAATATAAACACTTTAAATGTAAGCACTACAACCTGGCGAGTTTAGCGCCATATGACAATCTCTTTCAACCAGCCAGAAAGATGTTGAGGCCTAAAATAAACAGTGGACTAAAACCCTTTTAAAATAAATTGTGTTCCAACACGAATCGAATCTGTCCCCCCCAGGTTAGAAGACAAGCGTCTTACTAACTAGAACACAGAGGTCTTAAAAAATCGTCGTTAAATAAATGTAACTAAAACTCCTTTCAATAATAACAATTTAGTGACAAAATCGATACTGTAAATATATTTATCCTTGATGCAAAACATTTCTTGCTACCTTTGAAATTGTCAAGCTTTCTGCTAAAGAATCTCTTTGATCCAAGTCTCATGTACGAAATTCAAACTGTCTTTTTGTTGGATGTCGTAGAACCAATAACACAATCATAATTTCTGCTTTAGATGACAAAATGTCCACCGCTGTCGCGGTAATGCATAACTCACGAGGTCCTCTCAGACTTGAAGGTCCGGAGCCTGTGGCCGGCCCAATATATCTTCCACCAGGATTGGAAGAAAAGGGAACCTTTGATACATTGTGCCGGTATTGTTTCACGGAGCGCATACTCGGAGACGTATACGCACATAAATTAGAATGAGTCCCCGTTTCAAAGCGAAGCAGAATAAAAAGGCTTCAGGGGGGATCAAAGGTGAACGGATAAAGTAGACGCTCGGACCGAAATGGCGAGCACGAAGAAGGCTTTTGTTCGATGAGATCTCGAATGGTAATTCCGTGTGCATGCGTCCTGCGGTGCGTCAACCTCGCGTCCAATATGCACTCTAAACAGTAGCGTAGTGATGAGACCCACAAGATACAACCATCTTGATAAGGTAGTAGTGATAAAAGGTATTGTAATAACGTTAAATAAATCCATGAGAATTCTCATTAATTCTTGTTGAAATTATACATACATACGTTACATGTCATCAAGTCGTGCCACTTGCAAAATGAGCAGAAAGGACAGATCTATATGTTTGTCCAAGCACACAATATTCGCCTCTTCCATATTCATACATCTCGTCATGCACAATATTTTATTACTCATACTTCACACTTTACATTGTGTAAAAATCTGATCTATTTGATCCAGACACGTTTTCCTCGGCCTATCTCTTCCACACACGCATTGAACTTCTGACTTGTATTCTCGTTTAGTCATTCTTTCTTTCATTCTCTCCACATGTCCAAACTATCTTAATGTTCCTTTTTTCTTCTTACTTAAAATATTCATTTTATCCAATGCTTTAATTTCTCATGTCTTCGTTTCGCCTTCATTTATACATATCCAGCTTACATTTTTTTATTATTGCATGCATCTTCACATCATTAATATTACTTGTATCCCTATTCTACCAAATCCAGGTTTTTTTTCCACACGTCAAGGTGGGCATCAAAACATTTTAATGTATTGACATTATTCTTATTAGTGAGATGTGAATCAACATTTAATTGTGGTTTTAAATAGTAATTTTCTAGTTTCTTCAGCTAAAAAACAAGATATTTTGTATATTTTGGCATTAAAACTCAAATAATCTAAAAAGTGCCATTAAGTTCATATAACATTTAAAAGTATCAAGAAATACTATTAATTTTTATTACCTCAGATAATACACTATGCACTTGGCTATTCATGTAAGTTTAATTCCTTAGCACATATTTTATTACCTCAGATAAAACACTATGCACTTGGCACTTGGCTATTCATATAAGTTTAATTCCTTAGCAGATATTTTATTATCTCAGATAAAACACTATGCACTTGGCACTTGGCTATTCATGTAAGTTTAATTCCTTAGCAGATATTTTATTATCTCAGATAAAACACTATGCACTTGGCACTTGGCTATTCATGTAAGTTTAATTCCTTAGCAGATATTTTCTTTTGGTAATTAATCTACACAACCCAAAAGCAAACGAATATATTTATTATTTTAGAAAAATAATTTTTACCCAATTCATTTTCATTGAAAAACACATCCATATTTTTTTTCCAAAATTCGCGATTATTTAGAAAAAAAAATAGTAACGTCGTTGTCCATTCCATTGGGGGAATCTGCGCTAAATGCCCCGTGATGTTTGCTATCAGGGCGCTATCGGTCGCTGGGATCTCCGGTAGCCGCTGTTCTGACTGTTGGCTGGGATAAATAAGGAAGGGTCTCAGAATGGTTACTCTCCAATGCTCTAATAATGCAGCATTAACCTTCTCGATGCTACTGCTTCAAAAATTAATATTTTCTGCGGAATGACTTTAAACAAATTAATGCATAATTGTTTTAGTCAGCTTTTAATTATTCGATGTTTCTGGGACTCCAAACAATTTGGTTCTTAGCTATGCTTAAATCCATGCAAAGGTTTATTTATTCTAAAAAAAATCATGGTGCAACTCGGAGATAAATTAGGCATGTTGAAAGAATCACGTATAACGATTAAAAATATATATAGTTTAACAACGAGGCATGGTATAATAAGATAATAAATAATATGGCTGACCCTAGTAAATACTTGTGATTTCAAAAGAAGTGAATGTAGCATAGCTTATCACGTTAATCAAATACACTATTTGAAAGAGAACATAGATATAGGAGCGAACTTGTGCGCCGCAATAAAAAAAACACTGTACTTACTGTATTACACTTTTGTTGTACACAGGATAGCCTCGCAGGTTTATCGCCAAGGGACAATCTCTTCTGACCGATTAGAAATATGTTATTTAGGCCTTAAATAAAAATCTGACTGAAACCTTCTTTAAAAAATGTGACTAATACCGCGAATCAAGCTCGCAATCTCCGGGTAGGAAGACAGGCGTCTCATCAACTCGACAGTGGTCATCATGATGTTCGGTTTCCGCTGTCTGCCTTATCTAAGACACGCCATGATATTACGTAGTATCCAAAAACTGTATTTTGAACAGCAAAACGAGTTAAAAGTTCCTGACAATAATAAGATAGTCGATGTATCAATTAGAATAATTATATTAAAAAAGTATTGGTGTACAACCGTATCGTAAAAATACTACATATTAGTTTACCTTGCCATGTTTTTACCTGTACCTGACAGGAAAGGGTTAAAATAGTTGCACCAAACTGCACACCCGTGTTAATTCTTCTCCTACCCCATAATTGTGTCTCGTAATATACTAACGCACTTACTGCACTATCACCCAGAGTAGGCTGCAAGTCCACTAAACGACGTAAAGTGACGATTTATGAAAACTAACTGCTGTTTGAATGGCAAAAACGTGTAGTAAATAAGAACGATATACTTGAGGATATAAAGTTGTGGATTCTTGAGATACTAAACAAAGGAGATTAATTGTTTGATTTTATTACCCATCGAATAATATAATGAATGAATTTGAGAAAGTGAATATCAATTTAGAAATAGATATTGAATATATGAAATATCCGTAAACAGCTTTTCAAATTAAATTCCTAATAATTAAAACTTACAGTTTTTCATCTGTTTCTTGAAATGAAATTTTAATAAATACCAGCGTTCGTTAGAAAACCACTGTAAATTAGGTAATTCAACTTAAGTGGCAGTGTTTCATTGAGGTTTTTTTTCATTGTCATAATATAAGTGCAGACAGTTACATCGTGTATATTAATAAGTATAGAACAACTGAAAAACATTTCTTCTAAAGCATTTACTTTGAGTTTAAAAAGTTCAGATTATTTTTCAAAAGGCTTATTATAACACGATACTTTTTCACAGTTGATTATTCTTCTATATTGATTAAAATCACTTTCCTTTCCATCGTTTTCAATAACATAAGAAATATGAAAAGTAATTTTGAAATCTTAAAGTAGAATGGAATATAGAGTGCGAGTACTGACAAGATCAGAATATGTAAATGACAATGGCGTGGTCAGCATTGAACCTTAAAGTAGAATGGAATATAGAGTGCGAATACTGACAAGATCAGAATATGTAAATGACAATGGCGTGGTCAGCATTGAACCTTAAAGTAGAATGGAATATAGAGTGCGAGTACTGGCAAGATCAGAATATGTAAATGACAATGGCGTGGTCAGCATTGAACCTTAAAGTAGAATGGAATATAGAGTGCGAGTACTGGCAAGATCAGAATATGTAAATGACAATGGCATGGTCAGCATTGAACCTTTAAGATTTCAAATAATAAGAATTTCGTTACTCAATTTTATATAATCAAATTATTTTAAGAATAATTATAACCTCACTTAATAATAAGCTCACATAACTTTTCAAAATATTTAAAACACTTACATGTTTACGTGGCATAAATAACATATGTATTTTAAATATGATTCATAGTTATACTGTTATTTTTATTTGCATAGTTAAGGTAATCTGGTTATTTAATTAATAATGTTTGCTAATTGCACCGATTATTGTATCGTTACTCAGTGTGCAGTAATCACATGACAAGTTTAAGTGAAATAATTGCATGCTAACGCTTTATTAAGCGGCTCGCAGCCATACGAATTCGCTGCTTCATTTGCATCCTAAACGAGCCATTGGATTGAAACGTAAAGTAACAAATCACGCACGGCATAAGTAAGACTGTCAGCTTCAAAAGCTTAGATGATTGACTATATTACGATTTACACGTAAAATAGTATACTGTTTGGTAATAGATGGCGTGTTCTTCTGGTAATTTTATTACAATTGCAGGCATTGGTTGAGTATTCCTCTAATCAAGTAAATATCTTCTCCTGCTTTGAAAATACATTTATGCGAGTAACCTATAAAAAAACCCTTCGCTAGTTCAAATTATAAGAATTATTATTGATTGGTCGTCAATATTTAAAATAAACTAAAAAATATATTTCCTCTTAAAATGTTCAAAATGATCCGTACCGGTTTTAAACTAACGATCCGTCTCATGGCCATGCGAGAATTTTTATCATTTTAAGATTTATAACTTTAAAAAAAAAGTAGAAATGTTTCATATTTCTCTCCACTAATTTCTAAACACGATCATGGGTACAAAATATTATGAAATAAAATTCAATTGGTTGGATGTATTTTTTTCAAATAAAGATGTTGCGTAAATAAGTTAACATAAATTAAATACATTTTTAAAACTTTCAACTTTCAAATTATCTGTATATGACTGAAAAGAGACATTCACTGTCTAATATTTTTAAGGGTTAAAGAATTTTTTTAAGGGTTAAAGAGAAATAATGCTTTTTGGGTAGTGTATTCCCAGATGATGGAAAAGTTAAGAGGGATATCGAATGACGTGTAGCAAGTCAATAAGGCACTAAAACATACGAGTATTTACTCAAACCGGATAATATCAAAGTCTGCTACAATGATAGGCCACAAAAGTATTTTGGTGCCATCTTTGATGTCTGGGAAAGAAACGTGGACGTGGAAAAAGTCTGAGAGGAGTCAACTAGACGCCGTAGAGATGCGTGCGTTGAGAATAATACATAGAGTGACAATGTATGACAGAAAATGAAATAATGCTGTAAGGGATAAATGTGAACTTAAGGCTGATGTGTAAAGTAAGATGAATAAGAGTACGTTGAGATGATTTGGCTATGTAGAACGAATGAATGAAGAAAGACTAATAAAACAGATATATAGTGCGGATGTGAGTGGAAGGCGTATGAGGGCCAAGGAAAGTATTGTTGGAAAGGGAATGATATTCTGAAAGAAGGAAAAGTAGAACGTCAGAGAAAACATAGAAGTCGTGTGAGAAGGTGTATGGATGTAGAAGAGGCTAAGTATGTGTGTATGGCGCTTTGTCCTCTCTGCCTACCCCGACAGGGAAATGGTATGTATGCATATTTCCAAGAGTAAAACTAAATGCAAAATTGTTCAAACGATGATAATCCCAATTTTGAACACAATAATTCAGTTACTGATTCAAGTGTAACGATACACATCACAAAATAAGATTGTTTTACTATGTACGCTTTTAATTTTTAAATCAAATGATTTAAATTTTAATACACTATGATATTTTCATGTTTAAAAATATACTTGAATTATTTACTGTAATATTATTTGTAAAATTGTTTTAGTATTTTTAATGATTTTTCTGACTTCCGTGGCCTAGATAGCAAAATGCTTATCTTTTCATTCGGAGGTTTTGAATTCAATTGAAACCCAATAGAACCCAAAAAACGTCACAGGCTGGTTTTAGACATTAGATCTTGAATCATTTGTCTGTCAGGAATTTCGTCTAGAAAGTAATCCTTCCAAATTGTTCTTACTGCGTACAATAAAGTGTAGTAAAATAAAATTTACATTTATATGAAAGCAGCAAATGCAAGATATCAATGACATAAATGTTTCATCTATACTTCGGGATGCACAAGGTCTTAGACATGAATCCACGACTGTCGTACTGAATTATAACGTCAAAAACGTACTCAGCGCTGTCGTCAGTTTGCTCAAAAATTACATTCGCTAGTGAAACAAAAAAGTTTCGGAATAAAGTTGGGAGTTTTCCAGTTTAATTTGAGATTCTTTCAGTCATTAGCGTCCCCAGGGGCGTACCAGTCACGGGGGCGGGCGGAGGGGGTGCCCCGATTCCACCCAGCCCACCGCCTGCACCGGCCGCATACTGCAACAGATTTCACGGGGAATTCAATAAAACCTTCGAGAGTAACACAACCTTTAAATATATGTATGTGTTCAATTTCGGATAACTTAAAAAATACTACAATTGGACGTTTTATGTTATATCTCATTGAAACTTTAATAAAAGCTGCCAAAATGCATTTTTTCAAACATACTTATAATTTTAAATCGTTTTAAATAAAAGTGTACTCGTACAGTACTTGACTTATGCCAGTCTTACTAATTTTACACTTACATGAAATTGACTAAATATTAGATATATTACTAAGAAACTTTTTTAAAAGGTAGTTATTTTACCCTCAATAGAAGATTTGCATAATAAGCATAAAATAAGAATTCATACACATTTTTATAAGATCTTCAGAATTGCGCTTATCATAGAGTAGAGGTCACAAGAAGTAAGAATAGGAAGCGAAATTCATTTGACTGAAAAAAAAAAAACAACGGTATTTCACCAACATTTAATAAAAGTATTATTTCAAATCCACGTGAGAACCTGTCTCGTAGATATTTTGAATAACTTCAAAAAATCTAAATCATTACTGTTTATATTTTAATATCACACAAACAAATCTCTTAATTAATTCGAAAATTCAAACTAAATCAAGATTTCCAATGTTAATAAAAAAATATTCTCTCTTTTTTTCACTTCATCTCCAACCCTGCAAGAAATCGCGGTCTCCCTGATTAGAGCCAATTGCAATGCGACGGACGTACGCCGTCTGCAGTCTTCAAACAAAACCCATGCGATCCTCATTGTCTTTCTGGCACCTAGCAACTACCTCCCCCTGATTCTATTCGCCATCATTTGATTTAATTTGAATATATTACTATATATTAGCTGTTCAATATAGTTTTCACAATACAATTGAAACTTCAACGTGTTACCATTAAGAATATTTTTAATTCATTTTTTTATGAATTACGTTAAATATAACCTGAGAATATATTATATCCTCCTAGAAAGGACAACGAGTGGTATTGCCTTTATACAATAACTAATTACTCAATCAAATATATTTTGAGGCAGAGCTGTGAGCAATGACGATACAAGAGTTATGGGAGATTTAAGACTTATTCCGCCAACCTTGCCATCCGGTCTAATCGACTAGCATGGTTTGGTCATATATACCGGCAGGCAATGACCAAGTCATTTGAATTGTACATGTGGCTAAACCAAATAAAGCACGAATCTTGGGTAGACCCAGATTGCGCTACATGGACATTGTGTTCGTTAGGCTAAATAAACTGGAGGAAAAAGAAGTATGGGAGGAAATTTTTAAGATGGAAAGGCTTCGTCTTAGAAGTTAAATCTTTCAGCTATCTGAAGTAAGTATGCGTTATAACGCAAAAAGTTTACAAACGTCATCCAATTAATAAGTTAGAACGGAGCTATTAGGTGTGAATTGAAAATTTAAACTTTCAATATTTGTATCTATGGTAGACATAAAATATCAACAATCACAACCGTTTGAAACGTTAATTTCCAAGAAATGTTTGAAGCCTCATAGACTCGTTACACAAGGTGGTGAGTGTGGGTAGGAAGGTTTCGTGGGGCAGACGTCAAGGGGTTGGGTAATTGAGGGGTTGCGGTAGGCTCCCCTGATTTTTCATTTTGTCAAAGGACATTTGTTAAGGCTGCACCGCTGCAGAACTTGTATTGGATTTGCCGTGAAAGTTTTTAGTCAAATTTCCTTCGACGATACGTCTTGCATAGTAAGAGTATTTGGGAATATAATTCAATGGAAATAGTTTTCCAAGTAATCAAAACGAACGTTTTCATTAAATACAATGAAATAAAGAGAGAAATAAATGCCTGTTGTTTCTCATGGTAAAAGACTTTGGGATCATGTAAATATTTATAGATTCACGTTTATTCAATTTTGAAGTTGATTTCAACTGAGAAATATGAAGTTAACATTTAAGAGCATGCGACTCAAATACACGAAAATAATTATAAACTCGTGTATACGTTAAATTCGCAGATCTATCTGAAAATAAAGAAGTTTGTCGTTGTGAAAAAAAAATAATTTAAAAGCAGATAGCTTATTATTGTCGCAAATAATTCACACTATTCTTATTTGTATTAACGGATGTTGCATTATTTTGATTTTCGTAAATAAAATACGCGTACTGTAATAATTCAATTATAAATATAAAATAATTTCTTTTTATCCACGTTCTGGGTTGTAGGGTTGAATCAACGATAGTTGCGAGTGGAGATATAACAGTTTTGACACTTAGCTGTCAGTTGATGTGTTGGGGTAGTATTTGTTTATTGATCAACAGTACGATGCACCTTATAACAATATGTATAAAACATATAACTAACATATGTTAGTAAGTATTTTATTAATTACAAAATATAAATATTCTTTAAATAAAAAAATAATTACATTAAAACCAAAATTCAAAGGTAAAATCAAAACAAAACCATTTATAAAGCATATTAGTATGCAAGTATATATGTAGACAAATAAAAATTCTTAAAAAAGTACAAAAAAAAATAACAAAATACAGTGTTCTCAATACGATTCAGGACCGCCTCAAGGCTCTTAGTACTCATGCAGAAAGAAAAGTACAGTTGCATACAAACAAAATAATAAAAAATCAATATATTTCTTGCTGTTTTTTAATTTAATCTTTTCGTTTTGCAGAATACTTGGATACGTTTTTTGTTTGTTTCTCCTCAAGCAGCGTTTTACAACAGTTAAGAAACGTTATAAAAAGGCTGAATTAGTATATAAAAATCTAAACACTTTTTTATTTTACTTATGTAAACATAAAACACCAATGTATTGATTTATTTTCATACTTTTGAAAGCTTTAAATTTTTTCATGTTGACCACCTTATCTATAACTGTATTTTTACGAAATGAACAACTCAACATCCTAAGGTACTTGTGTCCACTAACGTAATCAAAGTATTTGCATTTTGCCAACACCAAGGCGCCTTCACGAGGAGTAAAAGTAGGTATCTGCACCAGGACGAAGGGCGGTTTACACAATGGATGGGGGAGTCGCAGGAATACCTCACAGCATACTGATTATCAATTATTGTCCAAGTCCAATATCTGCTTCGAACTCAGACAGTGGCGGTCTAAATCTTCTCTTAGTTATTTGCAAATTCAAAAGGGTTACATTTGCTAACAGATTTTTTTATATTTTTAACGTGCATTTTTTATTTTTCTAATATTGACTAACCTTTTAAATTATGATTGAATATTTATTTAAGTTTTATAACGTTGAACTTGCTTAAGAATATATGTAAAAAAGGTTTGTATTATTATGTTGAATTGCACTTTCATTGTACACATTATAACTCGTTAAGAACATTACGATGTGGCAATGTATTTCAACCAACTAAAAATGTGTTAAATCTCCGGGCCGGAAGACACGTGTTTAACCAACTAGGCCACGGTGGTCATCTGTATGTATTGTGAAGTAAGATAATACGTAAAAATGAAAAAAAAATTGAAGAAAAAAAACATATACTTATGCAAGTATGTAGAAATTCAGATAAATGGTGTGATAGAAACGTTTTTAAAAAAATATTTATCATTAAATTGAATCAAAATTCTGTTTACCCACAATATTTCATCTTATCAATATAGGAACCTAACACCTGATAAAAAGACAATAGTTACACCATTGTTTTAAAAAAATATTTCAGTACCTGTTGATTTATTTAGTGATGAATGGAACACTCACTCCTTAGGGTTTAAGTATGCCTATAAGGTACACTACATATTTAGTGATGAATGGAACACTCACTCCTAAGGGTTTAAGTATGTCTATAAGGTAAATTACATTTTTAAACATTGTATGGCATATTATGCCGTAGTTTTAGTAATACGAGTATACCATCTACATTTGAGTTACTTGTGAAAAATATTTTCTACGGTTTTTGTATCCAGTCTAGAAATTTAATATATGTCATATATTATACAATATCCTACCAAGTAAGATCTTAGGAGTCGTAGATTCTATACCATTGCATGAATAATAGCAAGAGCTGTCAGTTTGATGGTCACCATTTGTGGAGAATGTGATTAGGAAGCGGTGGGTGGCACAGCGGGCGGTACTCTGAGGGCAGGTGGTCCTCCGTTGATCTCAGGAGATGACACCTGATTTGATGAGAACTACTGGCACACATAATATAGGACATACATTTAGCTACATGTCCTCTTCACTCGTGTGGTCACAAACCACGTGTCATGAAGGTGGAACCACCTGAATGAACCATATATCTAATAAAGTGACAGTTTGAATACAAAAATATGTTTATTATTTACAGTAGGTAGTAGCAGTATAATCTGTAGATTAAACCATATTATTTCAAAACGAATTTGTAACAATCAGGATAACAGGTATACTAAGAGATGTATAAAAATACATATATATTTCCGTTGCGTAAAAAAATTGTACTGCACCTACAAAAAAAATTATTCTTGTAGTTATCAGATTTGGTTTTATATTTTATATTTATATATTCTTAAGAGAAGTTGAGAAAAAACATCATTAAAAATATCAACTTCACAAATATTAAAATGATGTATTTTTTTAAATCCTTTTTTGAAGATGACAAATACTCGTAGAACTAGTTATCTCTAAAGAATTTTTAATTAAAACATTTTTCACTTAAATTTTTTTTCAAAAAGTGTTAAAAAATACCAGTTTTGATTTAACTTTTTTTTTAATTAATGTCGTTTGGTTTCATAATACTTTTTAAAATGTCGATTTACATTATTTTTTTTTAGATCAAGTAAGTAAAAGTGAACTTAAAAATAGATTGGAATCATTAATCAGTGCTTGTATTCGGCACAACACACAGTTCGTTAAAAAGACACTGACCAAATTCACTAATTATCTCGGAGAGTTCTTCTTTACGTTAAGGTTCCTAAAGGATCATGTTTTAACAGAACCAAATTAGAAACAATGTTGATAACAAATAAATATTAAATATGATTGAAAATATAATTAAACTATTCTAAAGACCAAGCAGACAGAGCTTTTATGATGTTAGTGAATTGCTATGATATACTTTTTCTTGGTATATTGACCAGATGTTCTAAAGCACTTCACGCCCTTAGATCCTTCCCATTTAGCTTTTATTTTTTTATATGAGAATAAACGTAACTTGGTTAAGTATAAATAAGTCTAGTGTATTTAAATAAAACTGTACTTTTTATATTGAAATATACAAAACACTCCCCTGACTAATGCCCATCTACTGTATGCCCATCCTAAGGCAGGAATAGAGATATTTTTTAATTGTATTGTAGTTTTTTGTTTTCGAAGTATTTTTATTTTATTTCAAGTGTATATACATATGAATGCACATCCATTAATTTGTCGTAAACCAGATATTAATTTTTATTTTTTCTTCCCAAAGATCATTGTTTCCATTAATATAAATTTTATAAACTTACTGTGGTATTTGTTTCTCGATTTATAAACATGATAGAAGCGAAGCATGCATCTTTATTTTTTTGTTTTTAATGCCTTATTATAAAAGTTTCTAAGTCCCTTAAAAAGGCTTCGGGGTTTTCTAAACAAGCCCCATTTGACGTAGCATTATATTTAATAATTTTATTGCAATAACCTTGATATGTGCCCATACTCCACAGGCAGCATTACTAGTAACAGTGTTCTAGTAAATATTAAACTAGTTCTTCATTATTGACATCCAGGTTGTTAACTCACTTTTGGACCTTATTCCCCCTGAATGAATTTATTGAGGCTTGAAAGGTTTCTTTTAATTTTGATCAAAATAGAAACGCTCTTGGTTATATTTTATTACATATTAGATGTTGTTCTATAATTAAAAATAGTAATAGTTAAAATATTCAAGAAGCAAAGTTTTTAAAATATAAAATCGGAACTAAGAAATTCGTGTTAGTACCATGCACCAATGAAAAAAACATCGCTCTTTATGTGATATTTTTTACAAAATGGCGTCATGCAAATCATTATTATGTTCAATAAATAAAATACAAGAATCCGTCCCTTAGCATTGATGATATGCAATGATCAGATCCGAACTCGAGATGCAAGGGGCATCGCCCAGTTTGGACTCGCTTTTAATTAAGTTACACTTGTAATTTACATGGTGGCACGGCGGAACACTGCTGGAATGGAGATGGCCGGGCTCAGTACCAGATAACACGCGAAAATAATGCCTTTGTCCAGGAAAATAGATCTAGAAGAGTCGCCTTCAGAAGGGAAGCTCTTTTCCAATATGAAAGAAACACATGTTATATAAAGATGATCTGATAAAACCATCGGCTATCAGTGCGTTATACAAGTATTTGAGCCATAAATATTGCTGTTATGTTATCTTCTATAATTTAGTGTTCTTTGTAAATACATGTTCCTTATCAAGAGATCTTTTATTTCCAACAAACTAAAGCATCGTTGTAAATATTATTATTCTGTATGTAAGGAACTACAATATTAAACAAACTTAAAAAATACCAACTTTTTAGATAAGCCATTTTTGGTTATTCGATACACGTTTAATTCGATGTAGTCTATGAAAAAAAACTTATTTTTACTTTCATGATACGTCTTAAACAAAGTATTTTCAACCGAATAATTTGAACCCAACAACTACGAACTGCGTTATATAGTTTGGATCGAAAATGGGAATATCGATATTCACTACTGTAAAAGTCAACAGCAATGTCTAGTTCAACTTCTCAACTAACCATATTTACAAAATTTGAAGGCCAATAAAATACACGATGTCAGATACACACATTTTTATAATTTTTTTACTGCGAATGACAATTTATAAAAAGAAAAGTAAATTTTTACCTTTTTATACATTATTATTACTTAACTTAGGTGCACTCATTTAGTCTTTTTTATATTTATCTCATAAATTCGCTCATTCTATTTATTCTGTGAGTTTCTATTGAAATGATCAGTTACTAAACAAAAGTCCACTATTAATTTGGCACATAAACAAACATATGTAAAGCAACAAAAAATAATGCGTTTTTGTGCATAGATGACCTCATACATTATCACTAGGAGAAAAATAACCCTAGCGTCAATCCAGAGGCAAATTTCCTCCCGTCACTAGCAGCCGCCCCTGGGGCGTCGAACAGGAGGGGCGCAGGGTGCTGTGCTTTGTCGCCGATAGAGAATAAGCTGAGGGCGCGCCACCGCCTAGAGCTCCATTATTACAAGGGGTCACTCACGAGTTGATCTCTTTGATCTCAAACAAAACATACGTTATATTTGTTTTTCCAAAACATTTAATAAATCTGAAATGGAGATGTGTAATCATATTGCACATTGTGGTTTTGCCATTGGACATATTAACGAATTCAAAGGTGAACATGACATTTTCTACCCCAGCAATAATGATGAGTTTAGTATTACAAAGAGTTTTAATGAAAGATGGGGTAGAAACGTAGAGTAAATAATATTTTACTGAATTTACTCAGAGCGTTAATTGAGGGAAGAAAAAAATAAATTTAATAACACTCTAATTTAAATAGCACGTTGCTCACTAAATAGAGAAAATAAAAAAAACCGGTCAGAAATTTTATGTAATTAAAAAAACTAATTAAACTTTCGGATCAATACTCAAATCTAATGGAAAAATCGTAAGTTAATTATGTTTGCCTAATTAGATTCTGATCTTTACTCCCAACACCCTTGATGGTCTACACAAGTAATTGTCAACGAAGCAGCGATATACTGCTCTAAAATCGACTTCCACATGTTTCCCAGCAGCTATTAACACGGGCTCTGCCTCCCTAAGGGCCATTACCATAACTTCCTCATACATTCCCCACTCCATTCCTTCCTTCTCACCTTCCTCTCTCCTCTTCCCTCTTCCCTTCCACTGTATGGCCGGTGTTCTTCTCACGGAATATTTGATGAGAACTATTTATACCGAATAAGTCTGTCACTGGACTTCGTTGTCTTAAATTAAATAAAATATAATTTAGAATTATGTGGAGTAAGATGAACGGCTAAAATTTACAAACCTTAGTTAATTAGCGTTAAAGGTTAGAAATACTACTTTTTATCAATTCAGAAAAGAGCCGTATCAATTAAAACTGTTAATTTATAGTAAATATATTTATTCCTATTATTAGTTATCCACATTTTCTCAAACATATTGCATGAAATTCCTTTAAAATTAGGTATTTTGTTTATTTTAATTCAAAATAGCAATACAAAAGTGAAGATAAAAGAATAACGTTTTTTTAATCAGGCTTGAGATCAATTTTAAAGAGATTATAAAATATTTAATTCTACTTTTTTTAAATAATAAATATGATCTCTCTTTTATTCATAGATGAAAACTTAAATGAAATGTAAAAAATATATTTTCCGGAATTAAAGAATTTTACGAATTCTCAGAAAAAAATATATTTAAATAGTTTTGTAATCAAATAGTAAGCTACGGAATGGATCAATAATACACCAAGATAACAAAGTAATACCACTGTATCATATAGCAAAGACGCTACTCTGTCGCTATCGCTGGACATAAATTTGTCACAAACACATTTTTACTGTTGCATTTTCCTCTCGGACACAACACACATTTCATCCACCAAAGGGACATATTTTTATATCGGCCATCTCATTCCCTGGAGGCATATCTTAATACGCTCAATTGAGATACGAGATACCGGGTTGAAATATATGTAAATACATATCACATTCCCAGCGTTATCTTCGCGTTACTTTTGGTTCATTTTCTCAGTAATTGACCACTTTTTGGAGTAATAATCGTTAATCTTGATAAGAATGTCCAACGCTCGGAGGTCCGTGGATGTTTAGGGATTTAAGCCTTCTCCTTTCGACCAACGGTTGACCCGTCATTACTGGGGCTTCCATTTTGGATTGGTCAATAAAATTGATTGGTTTGCGTGATTAACTTTTACAACTGGGACCGCTCCAATTATGCAAAGTGCAATTTGCACTTTGATGCAATTTGAATTTTGTTTCACTCAGTCGTATTGAGGATATAAATTATTGTGTGTGTTCGTTATTTATTACTAATGACTGCTGAATAAGAAGAATTAGTTCGAAATTTTGGTTTTCATATTTCGTCCACATATAAAGATTAATTTAATTTTTATCTCATTACTTATAATGTGCAAAATGGTAAAAAAATATTAGTTTCAGGCTCAATTGTTTTATATTTATCGAAATATTTTTAAAATATATTATTGTATTATAATAATCTGATCCTTTATCGTCCGGTTTTTTATGATGTCATTTTAATGTATCTTCTTAGTATTTAATTTTTTTAAATATATTTTATAAGAAATGTAGACTAAAACTCTAATTACCACATTCTGCAGACCACCAAGATGAATCAACTCACCTAAAACAAAAGAAAAAAATAATCATCAGTTTATAAATATATGGCACTGTGCAATATCCAATTTTAAATATTTTTCATTCGGAAAATATAATCTAAATAACGAAAAACACAATGTCGAATTTTATTTAATGTACACGTATATCAGCAACACATCAAATAAAATAGGATTCAATCAGTTTTATACAAAAAACATATATCAAATAAAGAGAGTTAAAATGCAAAATTGTGGATACAAGAATAAACGAATAAGTTAAAAATTGAGCAGAGGAGACTGTCTTGTTTAGTCTATCCTAGAATCGGAAAGAGAGGTTTAACAGATTCAACTTAGTTTATCTATTCAAGTGTATTGTGAGTCGGGAAACTTTAAATGTATGGAAAATGTAAACAAATTGTGGTGACCAACCGATAATTAAGTTGTTGGAGACTATTTCATTTAAAATTTGAACTACTTATTATGTATTACTCGTATTTTGTAAAGCGAATGAAAAATGTTTTTGGAATTTAAGAATTGTTTAATATTTGTTACAAAAATAGTGTAAAATAGGTCAAAATTTATCAATTTGCATTTTATTATTAGTTATGTTTACAAAAAAATATCGTAATTACAATATTTAAGACTCAGTGTTAATGACTGCGTATATTACATACTTTTTTCTGCATCAAAACTTTTTATTTCGTAAAAAATTTAGGGAAACCAAAAACACTGACGAGTTTTTTTTAAATCGTTGCTTGATAGTATTAAACGAGATAATTTCATAAATGTGTTTTAGTATAAAAAAAATCTATTGTGTATCTTAATTTATTTATTGATTAAATAATATTCAATATAAAATGGATTTCTATAGTTGATGTATAATATTTGTAAAAGTTGTATCATTTTATCAAAATTTTGGTCACTTGACAATAATACGAGTACACAGCAAGACTGTCGTAGAAGGCGGCTCGCAGGGTGGCACGGGGGAGCGAGGGACGACCCAGCCGGACACTTGGAACGAATTATGACGGTCATTATTAGAACGTGGACGGAATTAAATTGCCGTGTACACTCCTCCCTTGGAGTTCTCTTACGGCCATAGTCGGCATGGCCAACGGCTCGGCGGATAGCAGTCGGACGGTCAAAGCATCGGGGCAGAATAGGCACTCGAAATCGGAATACTTTGCATTGAAGATAGGAGACAAGCCATGAGTGACAAAATAAAGGAAAAAATAGACTTTATCTTATGATTCAAATATACATTTGATGCAACTTCATCTTATGGCATTAAAAATGATGAGATTTTTGTAAAGTATATTATCGAAAAACTTAAATGAAAAATCAGCTAAGAAAGGTGGCTTTAATCTATAGATCTACATACTAAAGTAAAAACATGCGCACAGTTTTTATTTTGTATTGTATTGAATTGCCCTTTCATTCGTTTGTAGTACAACCTGGCATTATTTCCATGCTCCAATCTCTATCAATCAACCGGGAAGATGTGGAAAAGACCATTAGTAAAAACCATGCTGGAATCCCTTTTTAAAAATCTGGACTTCTACAAGAAACGAACCCGTAACCCCCAGGCTGGAAGACAAGCGTCTTAGGTCACAGAAGTCGTTAGTTATTTATGACTCAGAATTCTGATTTGTTTGTTATATGTGATTTTAACATGACTATTTTTTATAAGAATCGAACCCGCAAGCCCCGGGCTGGTAGACACACAAGGCCACGATAATCGTTAGTTTTATTATGACTAAGAATTTAATATTTCCAGTTTTTACAAAAAAAAAAATATAAAATTAAATTATTCTGCTTGTATGGATAAATATTTTTTAGTGAACTAAATGAATTATGGTAAATACGAATACTAGCAAAATAATTACGAAAATATGATGTAAAACTATTTATATTTTTAACTGCGATCTTCCATTCATATATTAATAATAGTTCTAAGAACTTAAAATTAAATTTATGTAAATTAGAAACAAAAAGAGGCGTGTGCTATACCTGCCAAATATACGATGAGACCGTGGTACTTGAGATATGCTGTTTTTATGAGCTGCAGACTAGAGTAGGATGCAGCAGTAGTACTACTACTAAATGTGCAATGGCAGACAACGGAAGTAAACGGATGAGCTGTCCCGTGGGAATGCTGAAGGAACTGAAAGCTTTGCACTGTTCAGGATCGTAAAACCGATGGAATGGCCATTGGAAATGCCGTCAATACCTTTCCTCTGTCGTGATCCTTTGTGGCCACCCATTACCGTTATCGTTCTTTTGCATGAAGTAATAAATATTTCTGTCAACCCAAATATATGCAAAATAACAGCTCAATTGGAACGGTTTAAATAAATGTGTCCCGATAAATAAACGATGATAATCAATGAAATAAAAATTGATTCAAAATATTCTCAAACGTTTGATTTTTGTTTATGGATTAGGCATGCAATAATTATACATAACGAAACATTAAGAAATAAGGATGCTATTCCATCGAGAATTATTCAAATACGAGTAAATCAAAGGATGCGCTGAAGACGCATTTTATGAAGTTAGAATGTTAAAAGTATTTGTGTTCGAAATGCTGTTTTTTATTGTTTAAATATTGTATAAATATGACGAATCCAGTGAAATATCAATGTAGTTTACATAAGAGTTTATATATTTTTGTTTTTGTAGGTATACATTCTTTTTAACTGAGTAAATATGTGAACGTCCCCTGATATTCTATTGTAAATTCTTGGGAATTGTTTCATTCTGATGGTGAATTCAGAATTTCTCACGAAAAAATATTTGCTGCTCATGTTCGACAAGCTAAAAACGAAGCGAACCGTTTAAAGACATTACGCCTTAAAGAGGCTCGGTATTGGTTGTAAGGGCGGCGGCGACGATGGAGAATTTCCCTTTAATGCCCACCCTTCGAGTTTGTACTAAAAAATAAACATTGCGCAACGATCCTTGGCCACCATAACAGTCTAAAGACAGATGCTGTTCGCAGAATTGCTCATCACATTACCGGAAAATATCACGTTTTATTTCAGCAAAGCGGAGCGAACGTTGGACTTGGGTTAGTACTTGGCCTCCGTATTTATGTTCAGCCATAACGCTCCAAGAACAAGCGTTACCGGCGCACAAAGCCGGACGAGTTATCGTTATATTTGCCGGGCAGCGGTAATATCGTTATTTTTAAGTGTCCATCCGGCAGCTGCGAGAATAAATACAAGTGAATTAACATTAGGGTTTTAATGTTCCGGCACAGGCACACACGAAGTTGCTAGGAAACTGCTCTCGCAGTGGGCCTGCCCACCACCGTGAAATGGTTGACGGCCGTCACACTCTTAGATAACACCATTTTGAACATTCCTTTTTGCTATTACACGCTGCTGACAAAATATATCAAATTTCCATAAATGTTTATTATTGCGTGAAAATTTAATTCATATTATGATAGGTAAAATAAGCAAGGTCGAACATTTAAAGATTGTTTTAAATGTGGGTAAGAATTTTTAAAAACGAATACAGAGGTGATTCCAAGGTTAATAGTAAATTTGAACCAAATATAAATAACTTAATTGAATGCAGTTCACGATGTTTAGTTAATAATTTATCCTGTATTCGAAGATTTACATACGAATCAAATCTTCTTTATATTTATTTATTCATTTACGGTCAATTTCAACCATGAACAATGTTTACAAAACATTATCAAAATTCAGATTGCGAATGCATACAGAAATACCAGGGGATACAATAAACTCATAAATGTCAAAATATTAACATGATTCATATAATCTGCTGTCAAAAAGAAGTACATACATACTCGTAGTTTCGCACGCAACCGGCCAGGGCTCAGATGGTCCAGACCACATATGGCACAAGGAAAAAAAATAACACAACACATTTCAACGAACACACTTATATACCTCAACACTCACTCCTTACTCTTATTGATAATAAAATATATTTTATATCAAATTTTAACATTTCTGAATGAACGTTTAATCAAATCAAGTTAAAATATAGTTTGTAATTCTGTTTCATAAATGTAGTAAGAAGTGTAAACGTTTTATGAAAAATATAAATTCTATGATGCGATTTATTGATGGGATCCTTAATTTTTTTTTGTGAGCTAAATGTACAGTATGGTAGAAAGCTTTCGTTGCAAATAATACAACCTAGCGGATTTATTACCATGCATCAATTTATTTTACCCTAACAAAAATATGTTAAAATGTTTTAAGTTAAAAAGCCAAACGGCCATTTTCTTCGATCATCGGAAATCAATCCCAAAACCATAATGAAAATCAAAAGTCCTACCAACTAGGCCACGTAGGTGGTCAACACGAGCATATTTGAAAACATTTACAAACAAACCAACTGTAATTCAATAATTTTAATTACGAGTAAATGAGTATTCTGCTCTGTTGTAGTTTTAACCAAAATTAAATAAAAATAACGCTATGCAAAATGGAAAATGGCGAACAATACGTTTCATTTTGTGGACGAGATGTAGAAAAAGTGAGTTCAGTTAGTTAGAAATGGGTTAATTGTGCAGATCAACTAAATTGGAATGAATGTAATTCACAGAATATAATCAAATGACTCGGGGGAGATAAAATATTCATAATAATGTTAGTAGATGTGAGTGTAAGGATATTTGCCGGACGGAAATTTCAAATTATCGTTTCCTGTTCCATGGGGCAGCTTTTCTTTTTAAAATGGTTTTCCATTACTATGCTGGATGCAATATTATTTGTATTTAAAAGAAAAATGAGTGGTCTAATTGGTAAAACGCTCGCTATATGATTTTTGAGTTGGAACAACGATGTTACCAAAAAGGATCACTGTCTGATTAAAAGATTGTCGAAGAGGTTATAGTTTCATTTTGCTATATGTCGTCAGGACAAAATTTTATTTGTTAACTTCACTGTCTGGTTAAAAGATTATTGAAGACGTTCTAGTTTAATTTTACTTTATGGGATATATGTCGATAGGACAAAATTTTGGTTGCTGACTTCGATCCAAATGTACTAATTGTATATTATTTTGAAAGGTTATAGTTAAGCGCATTTTTTAACCCAAATTGCTTGAGTGATTTTTATGCCATCCCTTTAAAGACGAAATAAAATTTGTTGCTTTTTTGATACATGATGTTTTTTTACTACCGCAAAGGAACAATTGCTTAATTAACCAAAAAAGATATATACAGTATATGACGACGATGTAGTTGTGATGTGTCAAATGTGGTTTAAAAAAATATGTAATAGTGATGCGATACTCGAAGATGGAATCCGCTCTGGAAGGGCAATTAGTATTGATGACGACCAAATCAAAGCATTGACCGAGAATTACCAGCGTTCTGCGACACGAGAGATTGTTGACATAATGAAATATTGAAAACCACCATCTGCGATCATTTGTAGTAATTTTGTGTTTGAATCTAACCTTGCGCTTGAATCTAACCAAAATACGAAATTACTTTCCAAACAATCCAAAATCTTCGGCAGTGTTACCAATGCGCACAGTGATGAATTGCAAAGTTGGTGCCTTTATCCAGCAGTTCTGAACCTAAAAGCTCGACAAAGGGAACCGAGCCTGCTCTATAACCAATATATCAGTAAACAAATTCTGATATGTTGGTTATATAATGAATATATAAATATTTTCATAAAATTACGTGATTTTTAAGGGCTTTACCCTAAAATACCACACTTCTCAAGGTTAATTTATCCCTTGGAAGCTCGTTTCATCAGGTGACGCCCGTGACTTCCAGGCTCCCGTCGCGTAATTTCATATATAACCATGTCAATTAAGAAGAAAAAAAGAAATATGTAGATTTTAAAATAATAAAAATGGTATTGTTTCAAAATGTGAAAAACAGTAAGGAATCTCGACTAAATATATTCCAAATACTCGTATGGTATACTCAAAAGTAGTTACTTAGTGGCTTGACATAGCATTAGTTCATTTTACTTGATGGATTAACGATCAGCTTGGTAACGATGAACAAAGGGTTCTAACGAGTGAAAAAAATAGAAGCTATTTGTGGTTATCGTATTCAATAAAGAGTCAAATATAACAAAATATTGAAATTAAAATAAATAAAACAGATATATAGTATGTATATCATATATGTATACTCGTATATAATGAATCATGAACGTATTCACGAAAAAGAAAATGTATCATCAATCGTTAGCTGGAAAAAAGAGGAATTGTAAATAAAAGTATCTTGAGGCCAATAATAAGATGTCAAAAATTCTAGACCACCTTTCAGAGTCTATCAACATCACTTAATATATGTTTACCCTTCCTATCTCAACGTCATCCCCCTTAACCCACAACTACCCACTGCTAAATTTATTTTCTTAACTTTAGACACATGTATGGAAAACCAGTAACCAACATTTTGGTTCAAGAATCCTCTTATATCGAGGGAATAAAACGCAACTTTATTTGTCAACCTCAGAGGCGTATACAATTAATTCTCCAAATACTCTTCCTTTATAATTCGATTCATAAGATTAAGATTAAATTGTTCCAGAATTATATTAGACCCAGGTTTCAACCATCCTTTCATATAATTAACGAGATATTTGCGAATAGAGTTTTTGCTTAAATCTAAAGATGCGTTAAAAGGAAAAAATGACACTTTTTGATTTGCAACTTATGCTGCAGATTAAATCAGGAAAGCTTTTATTTGGTTACTTTAACTCAGAGATGGACATAATTCATCACTTTAAAGATTTATAATATATTGTTTTCGTGGGTATTTATAATATTTTCTAAGAAAAATAATCATTGTTTAGAATATCTACTTTAGATATTGCTCTACCCCATGGAGAGCTACCATGGATCCGATAAATCACCCACCCTGCTCCAACAGTCTTCCTAAGATCATTTCTTTACCTGTCTGGAGGTCGTACTACCGACCAGAATGTAGATTGCGGCCTCCGTTCTAGTAGTCTCTTTATCTAATCATCGTCCACTTGTCTAGCCACTAACATAGTTCTATTTACTTCCATTTAAATCTTGATCCATATCTAGAGTTCACCTATGACATTGTGTGATCTTCGAGATTTATTCTAACATCCACTGCTCTTAGAGTAAAACACAACTTATTGGCAGATTGGCTCATCAGAGTAGTGACTTTCGCTCCATACGTTAGCACAGGGATGATGCACAAATACCTTTCGTTTGAAATATAAATATTAGCTTGTTAACGTAAAAATAAGTATTTGATGATTGTATTAAAATGCACATAACAAATAAGAATCACTGAATAGCCTAAAACTGTATATATTGAAAATAATTCTCTTGATTCACAAACCTGCTAAAGCTAATATCATAACTTAGTAAGTTTATCAAACTAGGAAAATAGTTGAAAAAAATTACTCAGTGTAAAATGATGAACAACTCCTTAAGCCAAAAACGACTTATTTTTTTACCTTCCAGAGTATCAACATAATGTCAGCAAAGTGGAAATAATTTACCATTTTAGAGCAAAAATATACACGAAAAGAATGGCTCCTTCCCGAGCGTTGCTGATTCTAAGAGTGTTGTTGCACATTGAGAAAAAATGGTATGGGGTCCATTTATCCATAGGTCGTTGTGTTGAAGTATAGAATTCTTAATGTTTAGCATCACACCAATTTGAGAATGGTTAATTTTTGTTTGTGACATGTTCCTATTAATGTTTTTTAATTTTTGTCCTTTAAACTAAAAATGTGTAAATCTCGTCTGCTTCTCGGAATTACATTTTTGTGTTCTATTTAGTGATGTGACTATATAATTGACAGATGTGATAAGCCGTTTGACTTTTAACATAAATTTCCTGTTAGTTGACCAGCATGACTATGGTATCTAACCATAAAAGTTTAACTGTTGCTTTTGTTACTCTAATATATTTCTTATGCAAGAAAATTAATTAACAAAAAAATCTCCCTTAAATTGGAAATGTGTGACAAATTGGAAAAAACAAAATTTGCAGTAAATGCATTATTCATTCACGCTCGGCAAGAAATCGGTTTGAAAAAAAATACTTTGCAACTTCCAACTTTTCCATTAACACCGGAAATTTAAAACTTGTGAGACGTTTCAATCGTTTTTGAACTTATTTATAGCATCTAAAAGTTTTGAAGTTGCGTTACGAATGGATTTCATATTAATAAAATACAGTGTGATAAATTAAAATCGCAACCTAGTGCATATTTAAATTTTAAAATCAGATTTTTTAACTATTTTTATTCATATTAATTCGAAAAGATGCTGATGAATATTTTTGTTGATAGACGAGTTACATACATACCATCGATCCATTTTCCTATTGGAATAGGTACAGAGGATAAAGTGCCAAACTTTTCTATCGTGCCACACTTCCGTCATTTTCTCGACAACCATATAGATAAGGGATGATTGAAATCATTCTACAGCATATATTTTGATCAAAATCGTATCTAACATAAGTTAAAATTTCTCTCATATTGCGCACATGTTTTTTTCTAAACCTTTCAGTATATTCGATATAAGTTGATTTCACATTTATTATGCTTTCATTGAAGACAAAAGTAATAAAAAATAATATATTTTATATTAAAACAAAGTTATTAATAAAGCATTTAAAATAGTAACTTGATAAAGGTCTTGAGAAACCTGATAAAGGTCTTGCACCAAATAGATCCTCTCACTTAATAACCGTTTAATGTATCAAGATGTTTGATATATCCACTAAAAAAACGGTTAACTCTCAGAATCCCAGTTAATCATTATTAACCACGTGATTCAAATGACAGTGTGAAAGGTAACATTAGTAACAACTATGGTATGTATCTTAAAAATACATATCATTACACCGGTCCCTAGCATATAGAACAGATCTCCATACTTTTCCATCCAAACATGTAACGTTCGCCTCCTCTACAATCATACGTAATCTTCTATTATCATACTTCTCACTTTATCTTCTTTCGAAATCTGGTCCACTTGATTCACTTTACTTCCCACTTGTTTTACTCAGTCTACCTCTTCCACTCACAACTTTTACTTCTCACTTGTATACGTGATTAGTCAGTCAGTCTTTCGACGTTCGTTCTCTCTTTATTTTAACGCCCCTTTTTTGGTAATGCTTAAAACATCATGTTTATTTGTGTATTAATGTCTGATGTCTTCATTTCACTTTCTTTCAAACACTGGCATTCCATTCTTTTTTCTATACACATCTCCACATCATTGCATTTTATCCAAGTCCAAGCTACATTTCCATACGTCAAAGTAGGCACCAACACACTATTATGCATTGTCATATTTTTTACTTGTGGTAAACCACGATGGTTTCATATTACCTTAAGTGCTCCGTTTACCTTGTTTCTTGTCGCTATCCTTATTTCAATATCCCTTTTAACTCTCTCATCACATGTAAAAATACTGACTACCCAGATAATAAAAACCATCTAGTTGTTCCAGCTTCTCTGATTTGATCAAAACACTGCAAACAAACATTTTACAAAACATGTCACACAGATCACTGACGATCTCCGTGGCCTAGTTAGTAAGAAGTTTGATTTCTATCCTGGGGTTTCGGGTTCGATTCCCGTTGGTACCCAATTTCGTTAAAAAAATTGAAAGGTTCGTCAGGTAACAGTACTCGTACGCAAAGTGTGTGTGCGATCTATTTACGTTCAGTATTATTTATTACCAATACGTACAGTGACGAACCGCGAATTACGTGTCCTATCTAGATGTGAAGGTTTGATTACTGAGACCGAATACAATATTTTCTACCCACCGCGTTCTTCAATATATCCGAATCACCGATTTGGATAAGTTGAAAGATACCATAAGATAGAAAATAAGAATACAACTCACTTATTATATTCCTTAAATTAATTAAATTTTCAGCAAGTATGACCATATCATCTCCATACAAAAGTCTACAAATACATTTATAATACTGTATTAAATTATGTCTTGGGGTTTATATGAGAAAATTATATTATCTTCTTTGGCAATTTAAGGGTTCCACTGACTCCGCCCCTGTTCATCTTGTCTGAAGAGAGTGACTAAATTAATTGACGGGAATGTCACATCTAATTACGTACATCATTAGGATTAGGTTCCGCTGGTAGACAAGTTCTTCTCACAACTTCTAAGTTAGAATGACATGGGTGAGTAGTTACTAGATAAAGGAAGTAACGTAACTTATAAACGAATTCAAATAAATGTTATGGAAAACTTTAAAAAATATACATTATATGCTCGTACATTAATTATATACAATACAACAAAAATATGGCGGACTTACAGTGGTGTCGAATTTTTTTATAAGAAACAATAAACAAAATATGAATATTTTTGTTTGATTACAGTTGGGAATCGAAATAGAAAGCTATATACAAAGCATAACGCCATATCTCTTTTAGGGTAGCAAGAAAGGACAAATCTCCACGCCTTTCTATCCATGCACACGGATCTTACCTTTCCATCAATTAAAATTTCTTCAACTATCTCGTTCTCGGTCTTTGCTTTTCCTCAGCTCCATTTATTTCAACCATACACATATATTTGTTTCGTAAGTATTTCGCAATTTCTTCTTTCGATAGAATCAAATTTTTCTCAGATCCCAATCTAAATTTTGCTTACTATAGTTGTCAATTACAAACAGTTATCCTTTATCTGATATCTTTTTACTTTATCAAATATTATAATAGCACATATTTTATGCAATGCACGCATTTCATCTGATCATAGCCCCCCATTTCAATATTCATGCTTAGCTTCAATAAATCAAAGTTAGCACGAGTGTCAAAGAACCACAGGTAGAAAATGAAACTTGTAACTAGAAGGTTCATAAATTCAGTTACTAAATTGATTGATTGGTATAGATGTTATAATGTCCTTAAAGAAAACTTATTGTTCTGTCTTTTTATTAACTAATAATTTGACTTTAAACGATAAATTTATCATACATAGGTACATTAAATACAAAAATTATAAATTGTAGGTTAAAGTTTCAATTAAACACCTTTTTTATTCATATTTTCTACTCATCGTTTGAGAGTCACTGGCTTTCATTTTTGTATTGTGCTGTCTTTAAGACGATATTTCATTTTCAACGCAGACTATTTTTGTTATTTCTTTGCATTTTTTCAATCAGTATTTCAGAAATAAATTCATCTATATGTATATTTTTTTAATAACAAATAAACTAGACACACAAAACAGATTAAATAATTTAATACATAGTTTTTAATTTTAAAAAAGCTTAATTAAAAATTATCCAAAATTGATAGAACATGGCAAAGATACTTTTAAGCTTCACAATACAACTCGATTCGGGATTGAAAAATAACTTGTGAAAATCCTTCTTTTATAAAAATTTCCCCTCCTCTAGAACTCACCCCTTCCCTGAATCCTGTCACCCCCGCCCCGCCCGGGTGACAAGTGACAATTTGTCACTCAGCCAATCTGTCTGAGCCGACACCGAACTCAACTTCTTTATTTACCACAGACAGTACCACTCTATCTACTCAGTTCATTTTTAATACATTTAGATTGATTGTCACACCTTTTTTGCGAACAGGAGGCTATAGCGGGTTAATATTTTTTATACTATAAAAAGGGATAACCAATTTGGAGTCAATATAGATTTTGTTATATTAAAGATTTGGTTTCGATTGAATTGGTAAATTGAGTGTCAGGAATCAGCAACTGTTTTTATTTTAAATGTGCATTTTTGTGAAGGTAATTGAATGCAGTGAAACCCGTCGATGAATTAACATGTGCCAAGTTCTTTCCACTAACCTAAAATACGATTAAAAGGCCTTAAGAGAAAATCAAACTAGAACCCTATATAATTGGACACCAAAGGAAATTTAACCTATAGCTCCCAGGTCGGAATGCAGGCGTTTTGTCAACATTACGAAGATCGTTTTTTAAAAACGATTAATTCTTATAATTACATTTTTATGTACCTACAAATTTAAATACTATTTGCATATTACTATTTTAATTAACTCTTTATTTTTAAATATGTTCTTATGAAATATTACTCTTGACATCTTGAGACTTTTTTAAACTCGTAAGAAAATGAAAATTCAATATAATGTTACTTTTCAAAATATATCTCGGCCTCCTCGATAACAAGTTACAAAAATGCTTGTTCTACAGTCAAGTTACTTTACTAACACACTATATTAAAGATATACTTTCCATTTAATGTAGTCAAACATAAACTACAATATAAAAAGCACCAAACGATCACGAAGGAATATTTTCCAATACCAGATTATTTATCTAGGTACCACATCTCTCCACAGCCTAAAATGGCAGACCACATTTATATCTGCAACAAAACCGGTGATGTACAGCACCTATTTTAGAGCGACATTTTCAACAATCACGAAATACAGTAAACACCGCGTCAAATATATTTCGGCAAGTGCCGCGCCACAATACACGAAATTATTGTACAATAACGTGTCATGGACCACTCAGGTTTTATTTATTCTGCCTGCTCGTCACTGCAGCAACCCGCTGTGGGTGTTCTAGCTATTTGCACACAATATAACGGAATTGAGGAAGCAGGAATATTTCTAAAAAATCTATGTTAGAAAATATGTAATATAGAAGCAGTAAAGTAGAAGGATAATTGTTCTACAGGTTACGAATTTAATTTGAGGTAAATTTGTATTTATTGAAAATTTTATTGCATATTTTTTCTAGATAAGAAAATTAAATAATAATAAACATAGGTTTATTGATAGCAACATACTGTGTGCATATATATCCTGAAATTACACATTTATTTCAAAGAAATGAAAAAGAAAATAAATTTAAGCCAAGCTATCAAAAAGTCTGAGCACTTCTCATAACATCCCCTAGTCGAGACATACCCCCCCACCAATAGAGAGCGAACTCGGCCGCGAAGAAATAAGATGTTTTTCAGACTGCATGTGTAAATTATAATACATAAATGATAATAAATAAGCATTTAAAACAATTACACTCTCAATAAATATGTACGACAATTGTAAAAAATATAAATGCACAAACAAACAACCCCAAATTTGCTGCAGCGTAAAGAGAGTAAGTACACTTGCCTTTGGATTTTTCTTACTTCATTTAAATTGAGAATTCTAGTTTTACGGACACAAGTAGTTTTCAATATTGGATTTCAGTAGTTGTTTAATGTCAAAGAAAATAGGAAAAAATCAATGAGTATCGAAATTAAATTGTGTTAAATCCATTGTAACCTTCGTTGTGAATCCTGGCAAATTTATTTCCATATGGCGATTTCTTCCAACCAAGCAAAAATATGTCAAAAATGATTTAAATAAAAACTAGACTGACACCCTATATAATAAAGTTGGGTATCAACGGAAATCGAATCTAAAACTCCCGGACTGGAAGGTCAAATAGGTGATGGAGGATGTCACGGAAACAAATAGGTGACGGAGGATGTCACGGAAACAAATAGGTGACGGAGGATGTCACGGAAACAAATAGGTGACGGAGGATGTCACGGAAACAAATAGGTGACGGAGGATGTCACGGAAACAAATAGGTGACGGAGGATGTCACGGAAACATTATTTATTAAGGAAATAAACATAATTAGATTGGAAGTTTTATCTGTAAGCCTATTTTTCAATAATCATCAAATACAGCTTATGTATAATAAAAACATATCAGATTTTATTTAAAATTTAATAATGTCTCTTAGATGGATTCATAACAAATTTAGTGTCCAAATGACATTTGGTCCTTTAACACAATTAACTGTTTTTTTACACTTTTGTGTCTAAACGATTTTGTGGGCACATTCAAATATTAAACAAATAAAATGAAAACCATAAAGTTAACTTTATCCAACATCCAATTTCACCTTAAGGGTTGTAATGTTTAGCATCCCTGACCTAGCCAATCGTCGCCCATCGGTGTCTGTATGTGTGTGAACAGAACAATAAAACAAAAACACCGACCGCGGCCGCACAATCACCCATAAATAAAGTCGGAAAATCATCAACCGTCATAAAATAAATTACTCCGAGCCGTAATGTCCCGCGATGACTGTGTTTTGCCCAACCGAATGCACTCACTTCGGATTGTTTTCGGGATATTAATGTCCAATCTGGGTGAATTTATTAAGAGCCCTAAACAGGCTTTATGACTGATCATTTTGTTTTTTGTAGGCGCGCTTTTGACAATACTTGTGTATATCGCGTTGTTAAAGCGGGCATGTTGTCACTTACGCTGGATTTATTGTATGACAAGTGTGTATGCAGTTGTTAACAATTATTACGTACATATTTGAAATACGT
Source organism: Odontocerum albicorne (assembly GCA_949825065.1). NCBI lineage: Eukaryota > Metazoa > Arthropoda > Insecta > Trichoptera > Odontoceridae > Odontocerum > Odontocerum albicorne. Next base: position 25,506,317 of record OX463840.1, read on the forward strand.
AAAAGAAAGATTTAAGTAATTTTTTAGGGAAATTTATAAGGCATATTTATTTTGCGGAAGAACTCTCTATATTTTACACATAAATCAAATAGTTAAAATTAATACTCGTAAATGTGTGTAGGTTATCATAAATATTGAATTTCAAATAAAAGATATTGAAAGTCAAAGGACTCGTAAAGGAAAGAGCTGTCTGGAATATTTAGTGGATGCTGGATGATATAAAAAGAAAGGTGTTCGACTCGTCTTGTTAATACATTTATACATTATAAATGTGATTATATAATGACCCAATGTTCGACTCTTCTTGTTAATACATTTATACATTATAAATGTGATTATATAATGACCCAATGTTCGACTCGTCTTGTTAATACATTTATACATTATAAATGTGATTATATAATGACCCAATGTTCGACTCGTCTTGTTAATACATTTATACATTATAAATGTGATTATATAATGACCCAATGTTCGACTCGTCTTGTTAATACATTTATACATTATAAATGTGATTATATAATGACCCAATGGACGAAGATGCGCGTTGTTTAAAATAATGCTATCCATCAGTTTTTCTATGAACATCATATCTGTAGTGCAAGCGAGATGTTTGTTGAAAATAGAACATATTCATTTAAAGCCTCAATACTATATTACTGAATTAAAAAATGTAATTATTAAAACAACATCTAACTGGGTAGTATGGCCATTTTTATTATTGACGCGAAAAACTACCCCTTCCAACATAAAAGAGAGTAAATAGAAGGAAACCTAAATTTTAGCAATTGGTATTTTTTATAACTTTATTTCTAAATGTAATATTTTTGCCTACATATATTACTGTGTTCAATACTGTTTCAGGTACAGGTAGTCGTCGACTTACAGCCTACGCGACTTACAGCCTACGCGACTTACGACTGTTCGACTTTACGACCACAATCCGCGATCGGTATTATAAGCATTTTTTAAACCCTTCCGAGATGTCTACAACAAGGAAATGTGAATTTCTCAACGTGCCAAGAAACAATGAAAGACTATTGGTTTGAAAACAAAAATGATGGTTATTAAGCAGTACGAAGAGGAAAAAAACTATCTACCGGAGCAAATTTTTAATGGGGAAGAAACGGAATTATTATGTAAACGAATGCCAACACGCGCTTACATCCATATAGAAGCCAAAATCATGCCTGAATTAAAAACTTAAAAAATAGATTGACTGCTGCTTGGCGGAAACATCGCGGATTTCAAACTCAAGCCTTTAGTAATTTATCAATCAGAAAACCCGCAAGCATTCAAAAATGTAAACAAGCACACACTGCCCGTGTACTTTCGTTCCAATAAAAAAGGTGGGAGGCTGTGACAAAGAAGTGCATGAATGGTATCTGGGAAAATTGTGATGAGCGTTACGCAAATACTTGTAGAATTCGATAGTGAACAAGAACTTGAAGTTATAGAAAAAATAGTAAAATTGGCGAAAGATCTGTCTTTAGAGTGTAAGGTAGAGGACATCGAGGAATTACTAGATCATGAGTCTGGAGAACTTACGAATGAAGAACTTATTGAACGGGATGAAGAAAAAGTAGCGGAAGAAGAAAGAAGAGAAGCAGAAAAAGAACAGGAGGAGGAGCCAGAAAGAAAATTCATCGTTAAGGGACTATCCGAAGGTTTACATCTTCTGAATAAACTTCTTCCATTTTTGAAGAAATGGACCCAAACATCGAACGATTTGCAAGGATTGAACGGATGGCACACGGTGTGGTTCGCCCATGTCGTGAAATATGCGAGGAGAAGAAGAAACAAACAATCTAGACAAACAAGCGGCCAATATTTTTTTTATATGTATTATTGTATATAAAAGACGGCCTCCGTGGCCTGGTGGTAAGACACTTGTCTGCCGATCCGGAGGTTGCGGGTTCGATCCCCGCTGGAACCCAGATTTTTGTAAATAGGATTCCAGTCTGGTTAACACTTACGGTCTATAAAAACATCTTTCTGTTTGGTTGGAAGAGATTGCCACTTGGCAATAAACTCGCCAGGTTAAAAAAAACCAACAACTGTATTTTCATGTTTTATTAATACATATAACATTTAACCAATTTTACTGTACATAGCATATTTGTTTAATTAATCCTAACAAATGTAAAAATAAAAAACAAAGCAATACGTAAAGATATCCAAATATCAGGAATGCTAATGATAAAGAAAACAAAGACAAACTCGAAAAATAATAAAAAAAGAAACCTCATAAACGACAGTGGTGATACACTGATTATAATAAGAACATAGAAAACAGTCTTATGTTATGATATCATCACGCACTATAATTCACATGTGTACCGAAATTATTGCATAAACCGACTTACGACCAGATCAACTTACGACATGTTTATTGGACCCGATTGTGGTCGTAAGTCGACGACTACCTGTATTAGATTTCACGTATTTTTAGTTTTACTATCTCTTATAATTTTTTATACTTTTATGTATGGGAGTGAAACATGAACGTTGAAAAGACTGATAAGAACCGAATAAATACTGTACAAATGTGTGAATTTAGAAGAATACATGAGGTGTATGACAAAATACGGGGGGAAGAGTTAAAAGGTGAATGTGAACTGCAGTTTGATCTATTGATTAAGATGAAGAAGAAAACTCTGAGATGATTTGGGCGCGTGGAATGAATGAATGAAGAAAGTCTAACAAAGTATATAGTAAAATTGGGAATGGAAGGCGTGTTAGTGGGGAAAAATTGTAACTGGATCAAGTGAATGATTGTAAAGAAGAAATATAAGAAGTAGGAGCTGTGCGAAATATGTGTCGAGATACGAAAGTCTAGCACTTTTTCCTCTCTGCCTACTCCAGCAAGGAAACGGCGTGATAGTATTTATGTATGTAAGATTTAACATTAAAGTGAAGAGAAAAAAGAAAAATAGGCTTGTCAATGAAAATGTTACATCGCGGTAGAGAAAATTGATCTTAGGAGTAATATGAAACAATTTTTGTTATGAATTCTAAGAAAGTGTGTTTGTTTAATAAAAATAAATCGTTACTTAGCAAATTTCGCAGACAGTAAACGACACCTGAAAAAGATTTGTAACAATATAGTGTAGAACCGTAAAATTATATGAAGGAAAAGGTAAAAATATAGCGTTCGGATATGGTCTGAAATATGAACGGTAGAGTGACGTGATAACGATGAATTACACTCGCATGCCCCTCCTGTCAGTTGTGGTATCATTTTAAATGTTAATGCAAAGTGATTTATTATGATTTTTTGTTGATTAACTTTGATCTCCTGGATTTGATAATGTGAAATGATTCTAGGCTATAAACGCCAGGAAAGACGTAGAAAACGAAACTATTACAAATGTTTACTTTTAAATCAATTCGGTGTAAATAACAATAACATTTTAAGTTCTGGAATTGATTTTTAGTACTTTACTTTAAAAGAGTTGTCATGCTTGTTACTGAAAATTTACCGATATATCTTGTTAGATATGTCACTCATTCATTTATTTCAGTTTAATGTATCTTTACTTATCGATGGATATTTTACCGATATATCTCGTTAGATATGTCACTAATTCATTCATTTTAGTTTAATGTACCTTTACTTATTAATGAAAATTTTACCGATATATCTTGTTAGATATCGCTTGTTCATTCATTTCCGTTTAATGTACCTTCACTTATCAATGGAAATTTCACCGATATATCTTGTAAGATATGATATGTCACTTATTTATTCATTTCAGTTTAATGTACCTTAACTTATCAATGGTAATTTTTTTAGATTAATAGTACTTTTCATTTATAATTATATTCAAAAAATAAAAGCTACCTGTAAAAATTATGATAAAAGAAATTATAAAATACAAGACATACATAAAAACATACCTTAACGCCATTTCCATGTTAGCGTAGGCAGAGAGGAAAGAACGCCAAACCTTCCTATAATATCATACTTCCTTCGTATTTTCTATATCAAAATTGCATTCCCTTAGTCCAACTATACTTTTCTTGTCAGTTTTCTACCATTCAATACGTCCAAACCACCTCAACATGCTTTTTTGAACCTACTTAACACATGTGTTAAGTAGGTTCAGTTAATCAGTTAATCATTAATAATAAAAAAAAATATTCACGTGATTCATTAATACACCATATGACAGGTTTAAACTATATTTAAAAACTAAGCACATAAAAATATCCAACGTGTTTTGAAAAATATATTCATTACAAATTATCAGTCAAAAAAGAAGTAATAAAAAGGAATCGTAGTTTAAATGCTCATGATGCTTAAAAATTATTTTGTTTTTCATTTGGTCAATGTTACTGACCTGGAACTACAATATACTTATTTTTATTTGCTTAAAATTTGCTCCACTGAATATAATTTAACCGTGCAACAATCGAGTAAACGGGTGTTTATAAAACTGGCTAACCCATCGAAATGTGAAAATGAATTTTTCTAATTTTCAACAATGAGTTTCGCATGCATTTGCATAACGATTCCACAATTTTTATAATAACGTTTGTTTTGCATGGCAGCGACAACAACCGAATTTCCACCGCAATTATAATAAAATGTGGAAAACACGTTTCACCTCACCGCATTCATCAGATACAACGCAGCGGCTACGTTGCTACCGCTGGCGATGCTGCTGTTGGGGGGGCTTACTGCGAGGCGGCACGTTGGCGTGCAGGGGCCCGTGTGGGAGGGTGGGTCGCCTGCCGCCTACTCTGTCACTGGACAAGGCGGAAAAATTACATCCGTAATTATTTACTCTTTATTATCCAACTGAATATGTGTCGTTTAACCTGAAAATTTTGTTGAATAGAGAAAAATGTTTTTAAGTAAACTTCTTTGGTCAGTTGAACACAATAGGTTTTAATCATAATCATCGTTACGCCATGCCTCTATAGGAATATGCAGAGAGAATAGTTCTCCTTTTTTTTTTCTGGCATGCATCTTTCTTTTCTACGACGTCCATACACAACAGTATGCGTACTATCTTATTATAAACGATTTTCATTCCTTCCTTTTTCGGGGTTTAATTTATTTATCGTGTTACGTTTTCATCATCTCGATCTTTTCAAACGTCTAGTACCTTCTTTACACCTTGAATATGATAGATATTTTTCAGAAATATTTTAGCATTCATGCTTTCTACGTGACCGAACTATTTCAATGCTCACAGTGAATCATCAAAATGGTTATGCTGTAATAAAAGTGTACTTCTAGGAATCAAAATAAATAAATATTTTGAAATGTATAATTTTATATCCTTTAGGAATTAGAAATAATCAACAACAATGTTTTTTACAACTTAAATTTTTGTGAAGAAAATGTGATAACTATTTATTATATTAAATAATACACAAAATACTTTTTCTATTCCAATTGAATTGATATGAACGACCTTTGTGACTTGGTAAGTAAAACGCTTGTCTTTCAATCTGAGAATCGCGGGTTCAATTCCCATTGTTTATATATTAAAAAAAAACGAGTTTCTGTCTGGTACTCACAACATATGAACTTCTTTTTTGGTTGATGGGTATTGCCACATGGCAATACAACTGTCATGTACTTTACAACAAAAGGGAAAAATAATACAATGTCTATTAGCCTTTTCTATAATGGAAAAAAAATTATACCATAATTTTTGTATCAAGTTTCATGTTTTCTCTTAAAAATATTCCTTAAAAATAAAAAAATATATATTCTCATCCTTAGAATTATAATTTCTTCCATAAAGTCTACAAGAGTGTATAATACAGCACGAGTCATATGAAATATATATTCTCATCCTTAGAATTATAATTTCTTCCATAAAGTCTACAAGAGTGTATACTACAGCACGAGTCATATGAAAAATACATTAGCAATTAATTAGACACAGAGTTTAGTTAATATATATAATAATAAAAGTATTATTATGTATAAAAATAAGAAAAAAACATTTGATATGAAATAAAACAAATATATATTTGATTCTGACAATTCAATTGTTTTTTATTCAATCTTTAACCTTATTATCTATTCTCAAATGTTTATCAAAATGTATGCCTTGAATTGAACTAAAACAGAGCGGGGATAACATCACTACACTTTTAACTTAAAATAAATTATTTGAATAAATTATTGTTAGAACGTTTTTGGATAATTAACTGACAATAAACAGACACAATTAAAATGTTTGTTAATAAACCTAGATGATTTGCAATTGAGTTTAAAATAGATGATTATTGTTTTGCTTAATTTCCAAACGCAAGTTCGTTATATACCTATACTCGTATACGTACTGACGGATTATAATTATGACTTTGCAGTGCATAGTGAAAATTCACGAACGAGTTTTGAATATTTGGAAATTCTACCTGATATGTCACGCACATATCAGTCTGCGTTTATCCGATACCAAAACCGCAGCAACATCGCATTATGATAATACACATTCCCGGATATCCATAATACGGTATAATTCCGTGCGAATGACAGTCTGGCATGGGTTCATTCGCGCTATTGCAGGCTCTCCTAATAAGTAATTAAAAAAATATACAATTTATATCCTAATAATCTGCATTACTAAGTTTATTTATTCTACTAATTAATTTATTTTGCTTCTTGGAATCGATACTCCTTAATTAATAAATAAAACTTCTTAATATTATTTTATTTTCTTCCATAATACAACATTTACAATTTACATTGTTTTAACGGAAAGGTGAATTGTTGATTACGATTAGATAATATTTTTAACTATCTTCTTTTTCACTTAAAAAATATTCTACATTAATACACAAGTAAAAATACTCACAAGTTTTATTTTTATATGTAATTGACAACCAAAAAAAATATTTTTTATATGTATAAAGTGAATGTGTCATTAATACACTGCAATATTTCGAGTTGAAATGAAAAATACTCAATAGGAATAAATCTGCCATTAAAACAGTACATGAATTAAAAAAAAACGATACCTGATGGACTTGTTTACACAAAAAAGATCCAACCCATATTTTATATGTTTTGGTAGAATGGCCTGGAAAACAACTTCAGTTACGTTAATGATATAAGTAAAAGGTTAGGCATTATATAGTAACAAACGGCAATAGAGAATCGATTTTGGAGAAATCACAGAGATTTTGGACGTGAAAAAGATATGCTGCAGATGGATAGAAGTGATGACAGATCCTGAGACAGTCAACACCCATCCTGATTGATACTAATTCGATGTTTCAAATTATTCAATATTATTAAGTAAAGTACTCCTAACCCTCGTTGCCTTCCTTCAAACGACGACTTCAAAATATTAGATCTTTCTATGACAAAATGTGTTACTCCATAATTCCTATTTTTTGCCCTTTTTCATCTTCTCACATTTGCCTATCTTTTATGACATTTGCAATTTTTTTTGTTTTTCTTCTTTTTTTCGTTTGTTTTTTTAATACTTTAAGTGTAAAGTTTTCTTTTTGAAAATTACGTTGTAACTTCTCACCTAGAAATTGTCCCTAAACTGCGTAACTCTTGTTCAGTTGGTTTGATGAGAAGTTTAGTTGGTTGGAAATAAATTTAAATGTTTTAATATAATTTGTAAATAAACAAATAAGTTACTTGGTATCTTTTTGCACATACAAATCAATATATGACGGAAAGTTCGCACTACGCGGTGTTTATTCACAATCCTGCAACGGTGGCAGTTAACGGTGGTTCAAAACACGGTTAATTTTTTACAGTGTTATCTTTATTATTGGTTCGATTTGCTTTGTCATTCTATCTGTGCTTTGCCCCTCAAACAGCAGATATCAGTTTTTTAAACATGTGTATAAAATATCGGACATGTTTTTTTATTTCAATGCAAATGTCAAGAGTCTTCACGATTGCATACATGGTGGAGGTTATCTGTTGTTTTTTTTTGCGGAACAGAACATATCGAAATATTAAAAAAATATTTATTTTTTTTTTTTTTACTGGTAAATAACAAGAAAACTATGGTATGCAAACTAGAATCACAATCTTCATTCTCTATCAGTCGAATAATAACCCAAAGGACGCTAAAAATTCTCACGATGTTTTAATATCCCTATAACCCCAAATGCACCGAAAGAATGTATATAAGATAGTATATATACATACTACATTCGTTTATAGTACTACTGTCCTATATATAATACATAAATACTACGTTGTCGTAAAGACAGCTTTCAAACAGCTCGAGATAAGTGAAAAATAGAGAAGAATCCCTGATTAAGTTAAATTATCCTTTATCATCTACTGTCGGCAGATCCATCGAGCCTAGGCGCAATCGGAGATATTGAAGCGGTCAGCGGTGATTGGGAGCAAACACGGCCACCTCCTCTAGAAGGGTGGCTGGATCAGGCGGGCGGGAGCGGGAGCGGGAGCACGGCCGCCCATAATGATATCAGCGGATCAAGACGTGAGCGCAATACCGCCGCTGTATGTCTTGTGTCAATCAGTTCGGGCGGCGCGTGACCGGCATAAGAAGCTCGACAGGGTCCTCCGGACAGGGCTGTCTGCGGTGCCTACCGCGCCTCAGGACGACCTCGGAGATCGGAATCGAATTAAATCCCTATATAATAGTTAAATTCGTTTATTTCTAATGTTTATTAGAAGATAGCTCATAAATAGTATTTGGATTTTTTATTATTTGATAAGTCAAATAAAGTAACTTTAGAAAACTATAAAATTCATTAGATAAATTTTAATCTGTAGCCCAAAGCAAAGTGACACATGATAAACTTGTCAAAAAATGGTGAGAATTAAAAAAAAATGGGTGTCGAGATGAATTCAGATAATTTAGCGGTTTAAGAAGAGCTTCATTAATACATTTTAATCAAAATATACCTTTCATTGCATACGTTTTTGGATATTTTTTAATATGTTAAAATTGATTAATTGTGAAATTTAAAAAACACCCGACTATAATTATAGTATTATGGTATACCTTTAATGTCATATTTTACCATAAAATTAATGTCGTATGTGTACATTGGAAACACTTAAAAAGTCAATCGTTCCCTAGACTAGATTGTTGGAGCTGGCCATGGCCATGCTGTATAATACTCGTATGTGGAATAATACTAGCCATAATACTTGTACTTCATAATCCAGTTGTAAGGCGCTCGTCTTATCTCTTCATCTGAAGGATTTAGATTTAATTTCCAAGAGTACTAGAAAAGTGCGCCAGTCTCATAAAATCATTCGACAGCTTTGTATGTGTTGTAACGCATTATATTGTATTGTATATCATTGTTCTTTTTCCGCTTCGCTCGGCTTGGTTTTGGAACGATGTTCTAACGAGCACCTCAATCGGATGTGTTTCGATTTTTCAAATTTTTAGAAAAAACTTAAAAAGCATTATTTATTTCAAAATGTTCTCTTTTCCTAGTCTCCAACTACCGTGCAACAGTCAACTTTTGTTCCTTTTTTCCTTGAGATTTATTTTTTGTTTAAAATTGTGTAATTTTTAATATTATTATCATTCACTCAATTTAAGACACGATCATGGAAACCGATATTATTTTTTAAACAAAAGGTGGTTGGTTGGAAGAAAGCAATAAATTCACCAGATGTATTTATTATACATGAAACTGTTAAAATAAAAATATACGTGTTCATGGTGGGTTGGAAAAATTGCCTCAGGCAGCGTGTCAACGGAAGTGTAATACAAATGATTGTAACGTGGTAAATTGATTTGGTAATTATATAAAATCCTGGCATATTTTTTGACAGTTTCTACCCTTAGTAAGCGACGAAAATAATATAAACAAATTATATTTTATCTATGATAAGAAATAAATAATTACATAAAATCAATGAAAGCAATTCTTTCTCAGGGTTGGTGTGTCACCTACGCCCGGCCCAGCGGCCACCCCCGCCGTCAAGGGATGACGGGGGTACTGATTGGCGGTCACGGTTTTGATTTGACCGGACTGTCTTTGATGTGAGCCCCGATATTATGGTGAAATACGCTGATGTGATATTCGACGTGGGACGTCGCCTCGGAATACAAAACGAACCAGTTGACGTGATTCCATCTCCACTTGAACAAAATATCTCCTCCGTAGTTGCGTGCCGCCCGCACGACCCAATAAAATATATTCATATTTGGAGGGTTTAATTCCGAAACGCTTCAATTAAGTTTGAAAAAACTAGCCATAATATGAAATGAATATTTTAAAAAACTAACAGTTATGATTAACGAATTTCTGTCTTTATGGTGTTGAAGTATAGACTTATGTGGTATTATCGAAGAATGCTGAGAGTCTAATGAGTTGACGAAGTCCTATTATGATTCCTACGTAAACATCTCATTATTGAAGAACTCGTGGTACCATAACATATATTTGATCAGAGCTTCTGTCTCAAATGACAAGATAGTCATGATGATTGCTTGCCTCCGAAGAATAGAAGAATTTTATAGAAGGAGAATATCAAACTTTACTTATATGTCGTTTAAGAATCGATAACAGTAGAAAATATCACAAAAAATAAAGTGTACCCAAAATCATGTTTATTTAATTAAGATAATATACAGCGTTATCTATTATTGGCACATTGTATTTCAAAATACATTAATAAAGCCAATAAATGCGTACAAAGTAAAGAACTTATTTTATACTCTATGTTACATATTATGTCAAAAGAACAAGAAAAGCTATCGTAGAAGAATTACACAATTGGTAAAACATCATACATTCCTAATTAACATCACATTGAATCAATTTAACAACCCGTTGACTCTATTATATATGTATATATTTGACTAATTTTTACAAGCATCAGTACTTTTCTAGGTATACCTTGGTATTGTCTAGATTTTTTTTCATATGAAATGTTTGTAATAAAAGGGAGGAAGATAAGGTTCGTACGTAATCCTTATTTTGACGTCAATAATCTAGTGCAACTGAAATCATTTTTCAAAGTCACAGTAAAAAATCAGCTCGAACTCTATTTCATTGTCCATAGATATCAAAGATTTTTGTAAGTTTCAAAATTAAAAGAAATAAATAAATCTCAAGTTTTGGACTGGAATCGTTCCAGCACGTAACTCCTCATCGAGTCGACCCCGCTTCTACAATACGAGTATGTGTCATTGAGGATTCCATCTTACAAAAAATGCGTATTATGGAAGTATGGAAAACTTCCAACCAAATAGTAAAAAAATAATATCTGAGCATATAAGTACTCGTATAAAAAAATCATAATGTCACGTACTCGTACTTCATTCATATTTGACAGGATAAGCTTATTACACATATTAAGCATATACATATGAGCAGAAAGATATACCTATTTACATTGATATATTTTTATTTATATCTTTGTTAAAAATTCTGGAACAGCATTTAATCTGAAAATGGTATAAACCAGTGGTCGCCAAACGGTCACTCGCGAGCGGTATTTCGGTAGCTCGCGTAGGATATTTTATCATATTTATAAATTTGCCTCTCAAACTTTATTATTGGACTCCGAAATGAAATATTTATCGAACTAAATTTCAACGAAATGCTTAACAAGTTGCCGTTGTAATATGAATTTCTAAGTAAAATAGAGAAGCAGTTAGCGATGTATTACGATGGGAACTACGCCATACATTTTGTCTCTCTCTCTCGCAGATTCACACAGTTCCACGCGACCGTCAAAGCTTGACGTTTACAAAGTTACCATTCATTTTGTTTATTTCACCCTGTCAACAAAAAAATAATAACAATAAAAAAGTTAAAACCTATCATTACCAATATCACACAGAATGGGAAGAGGATTATTTCTTCATTGAAATTAAAGAAAAATGTGTTAGTTTATTGTGCCATGCATTGAAAAAGTTGTGGAGGAAAGTGAATGCCACTAATTATTTTTACTTTTACTCACTCATTTCAAGATATTTTTCAACTATTATTTTTTTATAAATAAATAATTAAAGTACACATTTTATGTTTTATTGGAAGTCCGATGTCCTAATTTATTTTAATTAATACAATAATTTTGTGTATGGTGCGATAAAGGACGATGATAAAAAAATTATAAAGATGGAATATGTATAAGTATGTTAGCTCACCAGACAATTTCAATTTCCGAAAGTAGGTCACATCTTTATTGAGTTTGGCGACCGCTGGTATAAACACTTAACTAGAGAAACACAAGCAACACAAAAATGAATATACAGTCAAACCTCGGGTCACGAACGCCTCTAGTCACGAACCAATCGGTTTACGAACACAATTTCCGAACAAATATTGACTCGACCTGCGTACAATGGCTCGGCTCACGAATTAGTTGTAACGGCGCATTACGTAATTACGCATTAGTTGTTCTCAGGCGCGCGCGTTGTGAACATTGTTTGTCGTTGCGTTCGTTGTTCTTGTGTTTTTTTTTTGCTTTTTATATATATAATATACAGTATATATAAAATATATTTTGCATTAAATTAACCCTCATTATGGCTCCCAAGAAAATTAATTTTGGTATGCGAACATTTCGGCTCGCGAACAGAATAAAAAAAACGAATTAAGTTCGTAACCCGAGGTACCACTGTATATGTATATATTAAACAGAAAGCATCAAAGATCAAATGTGAAATAAATATGTGTTACTATCAGATATGCGTATCGAAAGATCTACAAATGTTGCTTTGTAATTCGTTTGGTGAGTTTTCTGCGATTTTCTTACCAAATATTTTTTCTGAACACATACAGATGCGAGAAAATACCTAATCTAATCAATGGGTGCAGTCACTATCTTCCTATCCCTACACTCAACTTATGTGTACATATATTTATTTTCTTTTAAATCTGTCAGTAATAGGGGGTTCGAATCCTAAGTAAGAACGCTCTTGAGAAGAATATGTTCTCTAAACGGCGTTGTATAAATTGCCCTTTTATTATTGTTATATTATTATTATTAGAGTGAACTTGGAAAAATATTTCTCAACGTGTGTATACCGGTACAAACATTTTAATGCACTATTTTTTAAAGACTATTTTTTAGACACCATTTTAAATTTAGTAAATTATCACTTTTTTAAGAGTTTGTAATTAATTACTATACTACAGTATTCAAAAACTTCCGGTCCCACATAGACTCACTTCATGGTTCGATTACCATAAGAGTTTCAGACTTTTTTACTATCGTTAGCTAATTGCATGTGCAAGGGACAAAGCAATCTAATGCATGTTGGAATTCATTTTCCAACATTTTTGAAAACTAAATCATGGGTTGAAAACTAAAGCGTGTGCAACTTTACAGAGCACTTGAAGCCAACCCTTTTTTGGAGACTTTATCAAAATTTATAATTTTATATAAACACACATATCATAAACTATACTACACCTAAAGCCGAATATGTTGCTATCACACATTGAAAGATCCACAAAGATTTATTTGTAATTCGTCATCCCTTGGTAAGGTTTCTGCGGTTTTATTACAATCTATATTTGTCTGAACATATGCAGATACGGGGATATACCTTACCTAATGGTTACAGCCACTACCTTCTTATCTTACACCTAACTAATGTATATTGATTTGGTAGTATTTTTAATCTGTCAATAAGAGTGGGTTCGTGTCCCGAACTGGAGCGCCCTTGAGAAGAGTTTGCTATCTAAACAGAGCTATATATCATAAATTGTCCTTTTATGTTTTTAAAAGCCGATATTGGGACACAAATCACTTTAGTTTGGAGGGATTGCCTTTAAAAAAATAATGAGATATTATTCCATTTATTTGTTGACAATTAAAGATATTTGGTGTAAAAAACATGTTTTGCAACTGAGGAATTTCTCCCTAATTGCATTGATTTGTTTTATCTTCATAAAAGGAAATTCAGAATATTGTTCTTTTTTCAAAGAACAAAAACTAGCCCATCCACATTAACTTAAATAAAAATATATATTTCTTGTTTCACAAATCTTACTCCTGTAGTTTTACTTAAAATTCCCTGCAGATTTGATCGAAATAATCCCAAGTTGGCCACACATACTCAGTGAGAGGAAGACATAAAATTCCCGTTACATAAAGCATATCAAATAGCTGGAGAGTCCGAGTCTCCTTTGAGTTGGTTCGACATGCCAGCTCACATCAGTTGGTAGTCTCTCAGTGAGGCGGAGGTGGCCTCCCAGAGGACGCTCAGAGCGTGACCTGCCAAATACCTTGACTTACTCACTAACCACGAGAGCATAGCCTCACCTCAGTCTTGAGTTAACAGTCTGGTCAAACATATCTATCTTTCTGGAGACCCATACACGTCATTTGATATAAAAGTTTTTAGATTTTCCACATACTTTTGTATTTTTTTCTAATGAAAAAACATTTTAATGTATATGTTTTCCAATTTATAAAAAATAATGTGATTTTTAATATTCTAAATTTGATAAGTATAAAATGTAATTGTTCAAAGTCAAGTGATCGGAAATAATAATATTTTTCCGTCAATTAATGAATAAAAAACTTTTTTATAATTTTTTTATACACATTTGCCTGTTTGATACTGTTTGTATAATTATATCCATATATATCCAATTAGAACACTAAATATTCATATCAATTTCATAAATTTTTCTCTAGCCTATTATTTTATTTTTCAAAATTTGTTAATTTTATGAGTGAGCCATTTAAAGTAAAAAAACATGTGAGCCATTTATAGTAATAAAAGAAGAAAATTTCCAATAAAACGATTTAAAAAAATAGTGCTATAGTAAATAAGTAAATAAATTTATTTTTTTAAGTAACCACTTAAAGACTACATAAGAAGTATTAGTTACATGCGGAGATAAAGAAAAATATGGAATAAATTATTTTTTAAGCATGTTGAAATTAATAAGGCGTATATTCTTACATCAATATATACGAGTATGTACTCATTCCCCAATCGAATAGAAATGAATACGGTTTTTATATAAGGTAAAAAAACTTGGAATTAAAATAAAACATTGATTTTCCTACTTATATATAATAGGTTTATCTCCATTATAAAAAATAAAACATTAACGCTGATTACCAAATGTTTGAATATTTAATCTACTAGAAAACAGGTCTAATGTTAAAAACAAAAATCAACTTTTTTCAGACAAACTAAGCTATTAGGCCAGATTTTTTACTTTTGCATGTTTACATATAGTACTAAATAAAACAAACATCAACCTAATTTACATTTAAGTTATTTGCAGTATAATATAAATTCACCACATCTAAGTATAAAAATTGAGAAATATTATTCTGATTTTTTACCCTTCCCCATTATTTCATTCAATCTTATGGGACTGTTCACTTATGACAGGTTCCCGTACAATAGTGGAGAACCTCAAACACAGCCTAGAGAAGCAGATCGTTCTCCTAATCAGTAGTTCCCTCACACGACTCCCCAGGACCCGGCCTGCGTGGGGAACTTGACTGGGGGAGAGAAGTGATGACCTACGGGGAATCCAACAGGCAAACTTCATTACGGAGACGTTGACGACAACGCTTCGGACATCGGGGAGACAATTATTGATTATCGTTGGCTGTCAGTGTAAACAGATAACAACTTTCGATGGTAAAGTTGAAGTGTAACAATTTCATGATTGTCACATTTTATGGGATTAAGTCAACATCGTGTGTTAAATTTTTCATGTTAAATTTCTCAGTTTATGATTTATTTTTCAATTATAAATATAATATATGCTTATCATATCTACTACTTTGATAAATTCAACATTTATACGCATATAAATCTGATATAAATTTGATACTCTGAAAAATCCATATTTAAATTTTATTTCTTTTTATAACAAACTGGTTTGAAGTTATACTCGTACTAATAGTGTTCCGTATTTTGCTGAAATGAATCCAATCAGCGTGATATTGAGTTTATTTCAAAGCTTTAAATTCAACTTCTTGAATTATTGAGCTAATTTTCGTTTATATGTAACGAGCAGTCGGTCTCTTGCTTAATTGCGTAACATTTATTCGCTAAATGATTCATATAGCAAGTAACAAGTGTTACCTACATGTTAAAATTATTCCTAACATTTTCCTTCCATTGTATATTTAATCAATAGCTTAAACCTACTAAAAACCATAATAATCTTTAAAAAACATTGAATATCATGTAACCTGAAAAAAAATTCTTTTGGAGCAACTGTCAAAATTAATAAGGAATCAGTTTTTACTAACATATCGGTATATCCATCCCTCCAATGTAACACATCGAATCCGGACTTGGTCATACATAAAGAAAAGCAATTGCACTCTTTTTTTCATCCAATCGTCTAAAGGCGATAGAAAAAAATGTTGTGAAATAAACTTGGAAATACAGCATCGGCTAGGCCCCCGCAATAAAGCGGCCCTTACAGCACATAAAAGAGGCGCCCTTAGATACACACGGCGGGTGTGAAACGAGAAAACCTAAAATAATCTAATATTTATTTTTAATACGGCAAGTCAACAAGGTACCCCATTGCGGGAAAACGCTGACCTCCGCCACAATCTGTTTACTGTATAGACTGTGGACAGGGGATGGTAAACCTTTGGCATGCCTGCCTTATGACTAACACAGATATCAAGCGATACGAGTTTGAGATTGGGTGAGTACCATAAATTATTTCAATTCGATCTACTCGTATATCATACGTTAAAACAAGGGTTCTTAAATATAGTAAGGATTAGAAAAATGTGTCCGAATTTGATAGATTTGAGTCAGTGCATTCACCAGGGCATATAATGACGGTCTCTCCAATTCTGCGATGAGCGGTGAAATATTTAAATTTTGTACAAATTAGTCATAGATGACAAAAAAATACTTATACCACGAAGTTTAGTCATTAAAATTAATCCTAGAATGTTTTTCTCACATTGTGAAATATTTCAAGAAGATTTAACATAAAAAAGCCTTTTGAAGGCTAAAACGTTCCTAAACTTCAAAGCTTCAGTGAAAGTCTATTCTATCATCGATTTATTCAACTGGAATTATTTACCCAAGCCTCAATCTCCTCGAAAATTCCGTGTTTTAGCACTTCTCAATTAAAACTTCTGGGTGGATGTAAAAACTATCATACATGTATGACAAAGAACACGTCAATAATAATAGGAGTAAATGTGAATTATTCAATTACCACGTAGATAAATAAACCAACCAATACTATGTTAAAATACGAGTATGTATACATATAGTATAATATACAAAAAAATCAATCTGTTTCACACTTCTTCATAATATGTCACATATGCATTTATAAAGTAAACACATTTAACTTGATTCACTTGAATTTATTAAAACACTAGGACAAATAACACTTTCATCTTCTTTCGATCTCAGTATAATCTACGAAAACCAATTGGCGAAAAATATTATAGGGGAAAAATTATCGAAATAAGACTTAAGGTACACGCATTCGTTTTAAAGGGATCATTTCAAATGCACACCTTGGGTAAAATTGAATCATTACAAAAATGTTTCAAGTTGCAATGGGGCAAAATGCACGTTAAAAAATGTTATGCCACCAAAGAAATCTTCATATTTCATTTCAAGTATATTTGTAATCAAATTTGTTGACTATCTCTGACATGAACTACTAACAAATATGCATCCATACGATGACCAGCTCAGCCCTGAACAGAAAGGTATACTTTCTATCAAGCATATCGCGAATGATCCCTGAAATGTTAGCAGGGAAGTTTTGCTCGTTCCCTAACTGAAAGTTGAGTTTTGATATGTTTCCCTTACCGAGGGAACAGGGGGACACGGAAAAAAGGGGGCACATCCGAACACCTCAGGGGGTGATTTGGCCGCGCGGGCTGATAGCCTATTTGTTTTATTAACTTAAGCCGCACCGACATGGAATATTGAGGAAACGTGTCATTTTAGCAGAAAACACCTATGTATAAAGTCAACACAGTATAAAATATCTTACGTTGCACATTTTTTGCTAGTTTAAACCTTATCGAAAAAGCTATGGAAACCTAAATATTGTAAGGTGCCGCTTTTGCTAATATACTCCTTGCGTCATCATTCATGTAAGTTTATTATTCTATTTTAAATTTCGTTTACCCCTAACAAACTTAATAGAATACAAAATAATGCGTAATTTCAAGGCTTTTGCACTTAATTCATATTTTGACTATTAATACCAAAAATAATAATTAACATTAATATTATTATTTAAATACACTTGATTGTTTTAAACTGTAAATAAAAAGCCTGTATTAAAATATTATTATGATATATTTTCAAAGAAAAGTACTAAGTCAACGGCATTTTTCTGGGACTAATTTATTGAGTGGTAATTGTGTTCACTTAAAATATGATTTATTTAGATTGTTCCGATTTTTTCGCATATTTTTTTTGTGGATTTTTTAGTAAAATAATATTTTAAAAAACATTTCAGTAAAGTGCCTCTCAAGGTGATGAGAGTATGAGAACCATAAATAGTTGTTTTGGCTTTAAGGTAAACAGAGTTATTCCGAGCTCAAGTGTTAAGCGTGGTCAGATCACAGAATAGGCCACAGAGGTACCCTCAGGAGCGAAGAATCCTTAAGGGGGAGAAGACCTCCGCAATCAGTGTCCACCCAGCATACCCAATGACCTGCGAAGGAGTACCATATGTAGTTTCCAGACGATAATCGTCGCACTTTCCAAATGAGATTTTCCAAGTCTAGGAAAGTTTTGTCCCATTTCATCGGTTCCAATTTATCCAATACGTGCGGGAGAGGTTTTTTACACATCGTTTTGTACCATTTCACAATATTTTTTCTCTGCTTCTTGAATCTTTGAATGTTTTCGTACACCTAAACCCGCTGTGTCCTTTGAAATGATGTGTTTATAAAAAAATCATTTCAATTGTCTAGTATTTAGATTGGATTTCTTTTCATTATCAATTTTTTGAACATATATTATCTAATTTAGTTTATTATTTTGAACTTCACTTTTAAACATTTTATTCCTCTCTCCAAACATGTATCAGTAAATTAAAATTACATTTTGTAGTTTCACTTAAAACTTTCATTATCAAAAAGATTCTTCTCATTTTTATGTTACAGCCGTGAGAAGAGAAATACATAGATTCATCAAGTAAATATTAAATGCAATTGAGGTGCACGACCGCGCGGTAGCGCACTGGATTCCCGTGCGGAAGGTCGTCGGCTCGAACCCCGCGCTGTGCTACTCCCCTCGAACAACACAGGCCCTTTTTCCGCCGAATGTTCAAGCGTATAAGGATACCTATGACTTCAGTCATATCTATTTAAAAAAAATGAAAATATGTTTCAACGGTAATTTCAGTTTTGTATTATGAATTTTAGAAACATAGGTAGATTGAAAATCGAAAGATCTATATAAAGTGTAAACATGATTATGACAAAACAGGCTCCAAACATGCTAAAATACATACAACATATTATCGATCTCAAAATCAATTCAGGTGAATCTTCGTGCATTTCTAACTTTTTCCTGAGAGTGAGAGCTTTAACTGGGAGTACAGAATGCCGAAGGCCAGGCCGATGGGCGAGGGTTGAGAGTAGAAAGTGACTGACATGGATCACAGTAACAAAGGGCGCTGGAATAATGAGTGTCGCGCTGTGATTGATGGATCATTTTTTATAACAGAAATTCATTTCTATGGCATATGCGTGTTTTATTAACGCTCTGTAGTGGATTTGAAATTAAAAAAATATGTGGACAAAACATGGTATAATATATAGTTATTCTCATTGAAGTAAAATATTAAAAGAGTTTTAAGTACATACTTTATGGAGTACAATAAAAGTTTCCATTTTGAGTGTATTATTTTTGTTTATTGTAAACTTAAAACTGTTTTAAAAAAACATGAAATAAAACTAATTTTATTTTCTTATTTTTTTTCTTGCAAAAAAATGTTTATAATATTTAAATTATTTTGACGATTATTTAATGAAAAAAGCTCATTTCAATACATTATTTTTGTTCGTAGTTTATTGTATTGATAAAAAAATTAACTAGTTTGAAATAATAAATTGAATTGAAACATGCAGCTGTAAGAAATCACATAATAAGAAGCGACAAAAGGAAACACATCATGCAGATATATATGCAAGATTGAGAAAACCTTTCTAGTGGTATCTTTAGTTATTTAGAATTGCACAAAAACGAAAATATGATGTATAATACGAGTACTTAACCTCAAATGATGAACTATTCAAATCAATGAATGATATGTATAATTTGTAGGGGGGGGGGGGGGGGTAAAAGTATAACGTGTTTCAAAAACTTTTGTCTTTGCAATTATTTAATTTTGTACCAAGAAAATTTAAAAAACAAAAAAAAACTCCGACACCAAAAACCTTTGTCCAAAAACGTATCCGGTAAATCATTCCCGATCAAGATATTATTTTAGGTGGACTGTCATTTTGCCAAAAAATTAAAGCCGAACAGAGAAATGTATGTCATTCGTGTTAGACAAAAAATGTTGCTATATCTCTATGTCATTGATTTATGTTCATCAGATTTTACAGGGATTTGATGGATGGTCCGCGCCCAGAGCCCGTCAGCGCCGCTGGACCGAGACATGAGAAGAAAACATAACAACACACTAAATCTGTAGTTATACAAGAGTTCACCTTTGTATTTCCTTTATTTGAAGCAAATATATTTTATTAAATACTGTATTTAATTAAAAGCCATAATTTAAGAAAAACTGTCTTTATTTGACATTATATTTTCATGTACGTGTCGTCGAATTAACATCGAAGATTATAACAAACTAATCGAGACATTTCTAAAAATATCAATTCAAAATATATTAGTTATACTCGTAGATTATACAATATAAAACCTTACATAAAAAAACTAAAATATAATTTCTTAAGTAGCCTGAATTTTTAAAAAAACATGTACCTAAATAAACGTCAAAAAGATAAAAAAAATTTTTTTAATATATGATATATTATATAAACACACATATCGCTATATATGAAGAACAATAGTTAACAGTTGTCAAAATATATAAAAATTGGTGATGGAGTCAAAACTCGTGAAAATATTAATTATTTATTCATAATAATCTCAAACTGCTCAAAAAAAAAATGATGATCAAATTAAACAGTATTTTTCTGTGTGATATTATGTTAAATAAAATAAGTCCAATATTAGGCAGAAAGACTATAAAACGCTCTGTTTTTAATTTGAATACTACTCCAATATTATTTTCATCTACAAATATAAACTATTGGTTTTCGTAAAACTGGCCATTTGCAAAAGCACAAGATAGAGAACAACGCCAGTTGTCAACGATGATGTAAGCAAAAGTGTAAGAAATGTCATTTTTCATAGGCCCGCAAAAAACATATTATCCATTTATCTCCGGTGACGTGACTCAAACCGCAAAAAAAACGTGTCAACTGTCGTATGACGAATAAAAAATAATCGCCCGAACAGAGCGGAACGGAAAAGCGAGGAAGGAGCGATCTAGAACTCTGTTGCAAGATGTTGAAAAAAATCTGTTCCTATATAGCATGCGGCTCTTCTATTCCACCATTATTGGTTTTCTCGTATATTTCGTTTATGGATATAGGAATTTAACATATATACTCGTATATATTACCTTATAGTAGGAAAAATATCTAACATTTTTAATGAGATATAAACAGACAATATCTACAGCAAGAACACTGTAATATTAACAAATTCTGTTTTTTTCTTCTATTTATTTACTTGCAATCGGTTTGTTGAAACTAATAATTTGTAATAATCTTTATTTGTATCAACAACGCTGGTACCAAATTTCATTAAAATACAACAAAAAAATCTAGTTAGATTGAAACAAATGTCAGCTTAATCTTTCTTAGTTAATTACGGGACTGATAAATCTAGCGTCCTTAGTCACGAATACAATGTTGAATAATATAAGTTATGTAGTCGTATTACTAATTATGTTATAACAAAAGTAAAAATTAATATTTGAATACATATAATTTAAATTTTCTGGATGTATTATATATTCATTAGTTTGAAAAGCCAATTTGCCTTTCTTCTTTTTAAAAAAGAAGACTACCGTTTTGTGTCAGTTGTAGTCAAGTCGGATTATCGTGATGAAGACTATCTATGTTAGGAGACGAAAGTTCTTGAATTACTTTATTGATACACCATAATCATCAAATTAATTCAAATGACACACATAGCTCTTAGAAATCAAGATCTCAAAGAACGAGCAACTGAACTGAACAAGCTTGTTAGAGGAACTTGCTGATGGATGGGGACGTAAAAAAATGCGTCTTGGATAGTCGAATGCGACTTATTTGTAATCGATCTGTCATCAGTGGGGGTCATAATTGCGAGTGCCAACTACAGAGGCGGGCTCAGGACTGTTGCCAACAATTAATATTAATAAAAAACGTTAAAAAAGAGATATTTTTACCGTAATAATACGCTAATATTTAATTAAGCCAAATATGAAGATCTTCTAATGTAACATACAAATTATTGAAACATGTAGGTATAATTTATATACGTTTGATACAAATGTCACCTCGGAAAATAACATCTCCAGGATTTATTTCAGAAAAGCGAGATATTTCAATTCCATGTAAAAACCATTCGAAAGATCGCAACTTGGTACTAGATTTTTATTTATATTTTGAGTATACAATATTGAAGGAAGTAACTGACGGCTCACAGAGATATATGTTTCGATTAATATAATTGTTTTGGTTGGCGACATGAAATTTTATTATTTTTAATTAGAATGATGTTAAAAGTAACATAATTTTATTTTTATACAGATTGTTTCAACATTCCTAAAATATTGTAGCTTTTTCGTTTTATAAAACACAGCAGTTTAAATTTATTTTATTGTACAACACTTTTGTACATACAATATGATTTTATGTGTACAATACGGCCTGGTGGTCTTATTGCCACGTGTCAATCTCTTTCAACTAACTATAAAAATACAAAAAAGACCTTAACTGAAAAGAAACTTAAATCCTGTTAAAATAAAGGTTCCAACGAGAATCAAACAAAAGACAGGCGACTTACCAACTGAGCCACGGAGGTCGTTTAAAAAACTCGTATTATACAGTCTCAAGTGAAAACCAGACAGGAACCATATGTTTTAACATAGGATACCAACGGGAATCGAATCCAAAATCTCCGGGCTGAAAGACAGGCGTTTTATCAACTAGTCATATGTTAAAACAAAATATATTCTACGAGTATGTAAGGATATTTAAACGTAATTTATCTTTAAAAACCATTTATAATTTTTCTTGCATAACCTAATAAATTGCTCTACATATCGTCAAAATTTTAACGATAAAAATGATTCTATCAGCCTTGTTCTATCAGCATTGTCTTAATAATTACCGCTTGAATACCCGATACGTCTATATATTTGCCACAAGTCAATCGTCTGCACAAATACTATTTTCATAATACGCCGCAGCGCACACAAAGAAAAATATATGAGAGCTAATTTTACGTTCGAAAGCCTTTGCTTCATGGCTGTTCCCCCTTCCCCTCTCTCTCTCTCTCCATCCTCGTTCACCGCACACTCCGAGTCCCACCAGGGGGGTCACAAGTCACTCCTGACGTCTCAATCACTCACTCATTCACCAAGTTAACCCAACCCGTATTATATTGATGCAGTCATCTCGAACCTTATACAAACAACGTCCTAAGAGACATGTTTGGGTACTGTCAAGAATATTAGGAAATATATCCGTTAATACAGGGAACTATAACGACTATATTTGTATGAATAATTTTGGTGGTGTTATTGTATTCCGATGGAGCGCTTCATCACGCGTCGTCTTAATAATGGACGTCATGGTGAGATGAAATATGCACTGTTGATTCAATTATGGAAGACAGACGTGTGGATCACGTGTGGCGCCTGTTAAGCGTCTCTTGGACTGGATGCTATATTGTGCTATATTATGCTCTGCTACACTATGTACTGTAGATGTAGCTGTTAGTAGAGCGTAGACAATATGAACATCATGTCAGAGACAATAATGCTTTGTTGATAGTTTATGTGTTTAACTGATAATCGATTCTGAATTTAGGATGTGCATGCATGATGTTATTATGAACGTTTCTGTTACTGAGCGCAAAATTATTAGAAATTTGATTTATACGTTTTAAACGCTCGATCTTATACTTTTGAAGTTATGGATGAAAAAAAGAGATTTTTAAACATTATTAAATGTTTTTATGGAGATAAAATTGTTATATCAGCATCGCTCATTGGTTATGGAAATAAACTTATAACGTAAATGTTACATCAATTTTCCATTTATTTTAAATAAGAGTAAATGTATATTTTTTTCTTTATATTAACTATTCGGGGGATTCACAGTCTCGGCCTGACATGGATGGATGTGAAGCTATGGACTTATCTAGAATGAGCTATTTTATGACATTCATATATTCTACGAGGGTCATCTAGAAAGTAAGGTTACAAGGGCTCCTGAGGCCGGGGGAAAATTTTTGTTTCGAAGTTGGCGCACCTGGCGTGTTGGAGGGATCCTAACGGTCAGTTTGTTTGGTCCCGCGCGTTTGTCGGCCATTTTGTTCATTAACAGTAAATTCTTCCGATGGACAGGTCGTCGCGCGCTCCCGCCACCTCCCGTCCGTGCGAGATCCACGCGGTCATCCATTTTCTTACTTTACAGAACAATACCACCGCGAATATCCATCGGAAGCTCGTGGAAGTTTATGGTAGTGATGTGATGAGTCGACAACATGTCACGAAGTGGGTTGGGTTGTTCGGAGAAGGCCGTACTGATACTCACGACGAGGCAAAGCAGTGATTTCTGACGAATTTGTGCAAAAAATTGAAGAACAAGTGTGATATGACGACCTTCACGAAGAATTTCCTGACATTTCTTGAAGTATCTTTGGTGATATTGTGTCGGAAAAACTTGGTGACAAGAAGTTGTGTGTGAGATGGGTGCCCAGAATGCTTACACCGGAGCACCGTCAAAATCGCGTGACCGCGGCGCGTGAATTTTTGGATTGTTTTGCACAGGAGGGAGAAGCTTTTCTGGACTCTATCGTAACGGGGAATAAGACGTGGGTGTGTCACTACACCCCAACAATTGTGTTACACCCCAACAATTGTGTTACACCCCAACAAGTGTGTCACTATACCCTGATTCCAACGATCAGAAGGTCGAGGAAGCTGTGAAGAAGTGGTTGAAAGAGCTGGCGGCGGAGGTCTATGACACTGGCATACAAAAGCTGGTGCCCCGACTACAGAAATGTATCGATCTCGACGGCGATTACGTTGAAAATAGTTTAATATATTTCTGAAGTATCCTGTGAATTTCAATTAAATATAAGCATTTTTCGATCCTATATAAATGTTGTAACCTTACTTTCTGGACGACCCTCGTAGATGGTACGTTTAAGGGTGATGATGAAACTGTCTTGTATCACATTTTTGCTATCTACAGTAAAACTCGATGTTATATCATATAGCGACCAAAAAGATTTTAAATAGGCCTTAGGTGTGAAAATAGGCAAAAACCTTCCCGCGATCAAGATACACGTCTTATCAAAATCCATCGAAAATTTCAACAAAGTTAAAGGCTTTTTTTTCATCATATTTCTATGAATTAAACAAGTAAAGTGTTGTATCATAATACTCGTACATACATATGTTATATTGTATTTCTGGGAATATTTTATTTCACGCTTAACCTGTTTTTAAATTATATTCTAAATATGCTATAAAAAATAAAGATCTAAGTAAAAACTTTTTTTTTTTGAAAATTTTATAAAACATAAGCAAAACAAAATCTTTATCTATGGCATCTATACAAAATCAATAAACTAAGACACAACAATGCCAAAGATCTTTGAATATATTAAGCGATCAAGAAAATTAAAATGCCACAGCGAAATGCGAAAAGGGTGGAAACACATCCGCCCTAGAGCATCCGAACCCTTCGGCAATCAGGCTCCAAAGCGACACGACCAGGACAAGAAAAGGCCGCATAACACAGCATCCAGCGTCATCCTCACACAGCCACGATATTTATTACACCACCAGTACGCAATTCTTGATAGCAGCGGACCATTGACGGCGCAGTCGTGACCTGCTCTCCATTGTAAATGTACTGATAAAGTGCAACTGTATGCTCCAAGTAGGACCTTTGTATGATGATGCGAACTCTTCTTTTTATCATTCCTCGCTCTTCGGTCTCTTTCTCAAGTCACTTCTCTTCGGTTGGACTGCAAATTTTTAATCTCGCAGCAGCAGTGGGCGGCGTGTTGAGATGGCATCGCAGTCCAGTTCTCGCTGTATATATAAGATGCGAGATAATTTGATGTCGATGTGTGGCTACTTTGTTTGGCCACGTGTGTGGTGTGGATTAGATACAGGTTACATTAAAATAAAAGGCACAGAGTCGAATTGCTCGTAGCGACTTCAATAGCATTCCTATATTATCCTTATCTGTATGCTTGCTGTGTTTAATATATTGACAAATGTACACTTTGTCGATATTTAACATGAAAACAAGGCGTTTCTTTAGTCACTAAATGGAGAAAAAAGTCATATTTAATTAATGTTTTCCAAGTTTTTTTTATATACCCGTACGCACGAGAATTATGTTCGAACTGGTACCGATATACACGCTTCTAAGGATTTGGGACACTCGTATTAGAATATTTTTAGAGGGAAAAGTTGCAAGGATATCTTTACCTGATAAAAAACTTTGTAACAATGTAGAAACAAAATTAAATCTTGAGTTAACGAATAAATTATTAGGTGTTAACATAAGTTGTGTCCGTTTTTTTTTCAATTTAAAAATGAGCACCAAGAGTAAAACAAAATGGTAAAGGTTATACGTCATTCGAAAGAAAAATGTCTGTTTTACAAGATATTATATTTACTTTTACGTAACACATATTATTTTATTTGACTACAACCCTTCAAAATGGAATGTCAAGTAGACGAAAGTGAGCATTTTCGACCCCTCCTTCTGTTCGCGTTCAATCGAGGGAATAAAGCTGTCAAAGCTGCTCGCGATATTTTCGAAATGTACGGTGAAGATGCTATGAATGAAAAGACAGCTCGTCGATGGTTTTTGCGTTTCAAATACGGTAATTTCGACCTGAAAGACATGGAGCATTCCGGAGGACCAGTGGACTTCGAAGAGAATCGCTTAAACCATATTATTCATGAAGATCCCTTTCAAACATTTTTCCTCACCATTTTTTTTTCATCACCAGTAATGATGCGGTAAAGGAACCTTTGCTTGTGGCCATACGTAGCTCGTTGACACGCGAGCAAACCAGCAGAAATTGTCGAACGTTGATTTTTGTTGTTTTCACTCAAAACATGTGGAACCCAAGCGTCGAACTTATGGACTTTTTCCATTGATTTAAGATAGCAGTATACAGTCATGTGACTACAATTCATCTGCCCAGCCAATTCTACGCTGGTTTGAAGGGGATCTTCATGAATAATATGGTTTAAGCGGTCCTCAACGAAGTCCACTGGAGGTGTCGAAAATGCTCCCTTTCGTCTACTTGACATTCCATTTTGAAGGCTTGTAATCAAATAAAATAATATATGTAACGTAAAAGCAAACGCAATATCTTGTAGAGCAGAAAATTTTCTTTCGAATGACTTATAATCTTTACCATTTTGTTACTTTTGGTGCTCATTTTTAAATTGGAAAAAAACGGGCACAACTTATGTTAACACCCAATATTTAACTAAAAGTTAATAAAGGAGAAAAAAATGCACTTGTAAACGATGAAATTTCTCAGCAAACATGTTTTGGAATTAAGGAATAACTTGATCCGTTGATGGATAAAGTCTTATTTACTGACATATTATTGTAGTATAATCTGGCGGGCTTATTGTCAGGAAGCAATATATTTAAATGAACCAGACAATAAATACACAAGGGAAGTTATATGATCACAAAATTATTGTGAATTTCTAAAAACATCTAAAAAGTTTATGAAAAAAATATCATTGATACTCGTAAAAAGGAATTATGGAAAAAGTAATTTTGATAGTGATAGAATAAAAATTGAAATATATATATTCATTTAATTAAAAAAAATAATAATATTGTAAACGGTTATTTTTTTTAAAACGTGTGATTAAATTGATTCATAAATATAAATAAACTCTACATGCACTTTAAAACTGAGCGACTCTATTATGCATTGACGAATGAATACTCGTACAAAGGACACCCTGTGTCTCCAGACGGAGTAGATGCAGATAAAAGCTTCTCAATAATGTACAGAACGGTAAAAGTCGCCGGAATGGACCTACGAAGAGTCGTTTTGCTCAGTCTACAGCGCCCAAACTGCTTTGGCCAAATCAAAGGAGACTTTCTATACGGACTACTTGCAGAATATCTCTCCTTGAGGAATAAAAATCAAGTTTACCAAATATATGGCAGAGATAGGGAAATATTTTCCTTGTCTGCAAAGTAATCATAAGTTATTTTTACATTTAGATCACATCTATCGGTATTTTGCGGGACAAGAAACCAAAGGAGTACATTTTCTAAAACAATTATTTAATGCTTAGTAAATAAATAAAAAAAATATCAAAACAAAAGAAATTATTGATTCATTTAGAAACAAAACATTTTATAAATTGTCCTTTATTATTATTATCAATAATAATAACAACGTAGATTTCACTTATACTAAGAACTTCACGTTAACTTTCTCAAAATTTATCATGTGTAACATAAAAACTCGAATATGTACTTGTATAAAAATTAGATAAAGAAATCAGACCAAAAATAACATTAATAAATAAATATATTCTATGAATAGAAGAAAGTGTACAGGTGGTCCAAAGCAGTGGCTTCAAATTCATACTCTTTATTCTCGTATAAGTGGAGGTTCAAGAGTCTGGTGTCGAGTGGGAAACTGAAGAGAAGAAACGTGTCAATCAACGGTGATTGAGCACGCAGCTCAACACTGAGAGGAAGACAGGAGACATCAATGGACTTTTTTGTTCTTGTTTGATGGTCGCTGTAGCACCCCAGTGGAACGGTGATTATTGATGATAATTTATTCAATGAAACCATATGATATGATAATTTTAAATAATTCTGGTAAAAAATATATAAGGGAGGATTGTTCAGCATAATTTTTTATTTTCGTTTTTTTAGATTATTGGTATTTTAAAAATAAAAGAATTTTGTTTGGTATTTATTATAAAGGTTAAAGTAAGAAGTAATTCATAGAAGAAATAAAATATGTACGTTAATATCTTAATATAAAAAAAAATTTTTTTTTTTTTCGGGGTTTGTTTTTAATTAGTGTGCAAATAAAAGGAAAAAATAAAATAATTCCAAACAAGTGAAAGTTTGTGTATTAACAAGTGAAGGTTTGTGTATTAACAAGTGAAGGCTTGTGTATTAATAACGTAAGGGTATACTATATTTAGTAAAAACTTTGGTATTCCTGATTTTACTATCTTTATTTTGGTAAATTTTTGTCAAAGAAATACGAGTGACTTTAATACATATAGTTGAGTTCAATACATATACAATAGTTGAGTTCATAAAAAAAGTCGTTTTTGTCAAAGAAACACGAGTGACTTTAATACATATAGTTGAGTTTAATACATATAGTTGAATTCATAAAAAAAGTCGAACATATTGCTAAAGAACGACAATTGTCGTAAACAGTGGCTAGACTCCGAGGGATGTATAGCATAAAGAAAATTTAAATTCAAAATACAAAAAAACTTATTTATACGAATATAACACAAAATTATTTGAACCAATTTACTTCAGACATGTTTAAATCCTTAATTAGTATTTTTATCAATTCGACAAATAAGTAATCCTTATTTCTTGCTGGAATTCGTTTTTCAAACAATCAAGATTCTATCCTTATATAATCAGAGTTTGTGTTTTTTTTAAATCTTATTAAATCCCTTAAGTACTATGGATAAATCCCTTAAAACGCAATGAAACGTTTTTTTAAATCTTATTAAATCCCTTAAGTACTATGATAAATCCCTTAAAACGCAATGAAACGTCTTGTCATAAGAATATGAGATTTTTCCTCTCCACGACCTTGACATTTTAAAGTTGTTTTGTGCATATACACAGTAAACCAGTACATTTGCACAAATATTCACAGGCCGCATTCATTCACAAAATGGAATCATAGTCTTCTTCGAATGTTTTCTTATATTATATGATAACAACAATAATTTAGGATTGTTTCGTTATATAATAGCACATTAACAGCGATATATTTTCTAGTTTATAAAAGACAGTTCTTAAACAAACATTAAGACGTCAATACTAAAAACAAGTCTACTATTCGGCGGTACATTGACAGGCTTATTACGATTCAATAATGACACTGAATTATAGATTCTATAGGGGCTATGATATTTATAAAACTCTTACATTTTTTTATATGCCCTTAAGTTTGATACTAGATTGTGAATATTACTACAATAATTCATGATTTTTCTTCATAATCTCAAACATGACTATTCTCCTTTCGTTTGTTTCTAAAGAAAATACATATAAGTCACGTTCAAAGTATGAGTATTCGCATGCGTTCAAAGGTGGTTTTGATATGTTTAAAATCGGTTTTACTTTTATTATTTCTGTTGCGTCTCTGCCGGTTATCATACGATTGAATTATTCAAGTTTTTTAGCCACATTTGTGTTGACGTGAAGTGATCACTGGAACCCGTATGAGTGATCACCTGTCCCCCGGAACATAATCATTGGTTTTACGATGCATTAATGAACGCGTATCTATTATTACTGCACACTAAATTCTCGATTGATCAGCAGTGCTTTATAGGAAATAATCAATACCTTTGATTTGATTTGTTGCAATTAATTTGATGTTTTGTCTCACGAACTGTATCTTGAAACTTTTGTTAATTTTTATTGTCATGTGGACCAGACAGTCTGAGAATACTTCTGTCTTCAATTTTTTTTATTTAGTATTTGAAATTTTGAATCAAGATCCAGTTAAAATGATGGCACTGAACACAGGACAGAATATACGCCATACTTTGATTTGAGAATTTTTCGAGCAGCGTACCCGACAGTCATAACCCTTGTAGTCGCATACTTAAAACTATGATAACAGTCAACCCAGACTGCATAGACATATATTATAACCCTTCAGAGAATTCTGCCTCGGTCTGAGTTGTCTTTGGATGTCGGTTCTCATTTCGAGATCTTTCTGCATTTAGGAGTTTTCATCTAATATATAACATTTTATTCGTATGGTGTCTTTAAATATATAGGAACTGATGATTCAGAAAAAAATATGAGCGGAAAATAATGGCCTGGAGACCACATTGTCTTCGGACCCATCAATCGAGCTTTCGGGTTAAGACCCACAGTAATAGGCACGGAATTCGCGTTTCACTATCGCGTGCATTGTTAATATTGCACGTGAAGAGGTAACAATATTCGTCAAAATCTTGTGTGTGTTTGTATTATTACGAGACGAACTCTTTTACCTGACCGAGACCCTTTTTTTCGTGGAGAATCGGGAATCGATCCCGGGTGCAAGTCAAGCTTCTTACCAACTAGGGCACGGAATTTGTCTGTATTGAATAATTACGTGTTTCATATGTGACATAATAATAAAACAATTAAATCGTCTATTCAGATTCTTGGGAAAAATATCCATAAATAATATTTTCTGTTCAGGTTTTGGTTATTTTGATCCTTGAAAACTTGGCGATATTTATCCAGTGTAGATAAACACAAAAATGTATTATTCGTCTTTAATTTTCTCGTCCCTCAAACCCGTCAATTTTGAGATATTATTTCAACAGTCACCAGTCATGTCACTTTTTGTCAACATTCATTTATTTAAATATTCAAATCGAAATTCATCCACACAAACCACTCGACAAATATCAAACTCTTGACGCATAAATTTGGTAATGATTGACATTCAATCTAAAACGTTTTTCATGTGGCGAGGACAAATAAATCTTGTAGCAGGTAAAATATTAAACACATATTTTTTATGGAAAATAATTAGATTCTGATGCGGTATTATATTACAAGTATGATAAAAAAAACACTATTCAATATTTTCTTAGTAATATAATATAGTCTACTTAATTTGAGTTATTTAAATCAACTTATACTCTCTTTAAAACCAAAACATATATTATTTTCACGAAATTAATATAGGAAATAATGCAACAGTACGCTTTCTGTAAAATTACTTTTAGAATTACTTTTGAACCACAAATGAGCTCCAGCAATATTTGACCATCACCTAAGAAAATGTATAAAATTACATTCTTCTGATACGAAGAATGCACTGATCCTTCGATTACAAGATACAATTTGCATATAATGCACGCAAAAATGTCCGGCAACATTTGGCCTTTAAAATAATGACTCACCGAACGAGTTTATCGGAATTTCTTTCGATTAGTGAATTTGGAACGAGTGGGCGGAATAGTGAAACTAAGAAAGCTTCTGACACATCGAAAAGTTCACGGAAAGTGATGGATGGGTAACGCGACACGTCTGCTAAAGGATGATGTCAATGATTTTGATGAAGAGGAAGGCGACCGATATGAAGTAAATTAGGTAACAGAGAAAGAGCTCTCAACTTGCAAGGGGCGATGACGAGTCGCCATGATTGCTCACAAATCAGAAGTTTGAAGTTGAAACAGCATCGTTAAAGCAAACTACTCGACAATGTGGGACTTGTAGATAGCTCGAGGGTGGTCCGCGTATAGACAGACGCCTTTCAATTCAGACTTGGTGAAATCTTGGAGTGCTCAATTATTATATATGCTTGCTAGTCAGTTGTTCGAATAATATTGAGAGGAAGTTATGAATTACGTTTGACATACGTTTCTGGAGAACATGTTCAGATCTGTTAAATATGAATTTCAATCATTTAAGGCAAAGGCAGTTTATTTCATAGTTTATTGACTTAAAGTATTTCAACTGTTAAAATAAATTAGAAATATTTTCTTAAAAACTGCACAGATTAAGTTGTTTCCTTTCTTATATTATACTTATACTGATTAGAATGTTTTTTCAAGATACATTTTATATTATCCATTTTATGGCGTGGTTAAGTAGTTACAAATGAGCACATGGATAAATCCTAATTGTTATTTTAGGTTCCAAATTTCAAGTTGAAGACAAATATGTCTCAAATTATTTAAAATATAACCATTATATTGGGTGTTAACATAAGTTGTGTCCGTTTTTTTTTCAATTTAAAAATGAAGGGGATCTTCATGAATAATATGGTTTAAGCGGTCTTCATCGAAGTCCACTGGTCCTCCGGAACGCTCCATGTCTTTCAGGTCGAAATTACCATGTGTGAAACGCGAAAACCATCGACGAGCTGTCCTTTCATTCATAGCATATTCACCGTACACTTCGCAAATATCGCGAGCAGCTTTGGCAGCTGTATTCCCTCGATTGAACGCGAACAAAAGGAGGTGTCGAAAATGCTCACTTTCGTCTATTTGCCATTCCATTTTGAAGGCTTGTAATAAAATAAAATAATATATGTAACGTAAAAGCAAAAATATCTTGTAGAGCAGAATTTTTTTTTCGAATGAAGTATAACGTTTACCATTTTTTTTTAATTTTGGTGCTCATTTTTAAATTGGAAAAAAACGGACACAACTTATGTTAACACCTAATACACGACAATATTCGTGACATACTTGTAAGACAATTTTCTTCCAACCTGGGGGTTGCGGATCCGATTCCCGTTGGTATCCATTAAAAAAAAAAAAGTTTCAGCCTGATTGCTTGTTTAACACCTGGTTGGTTGGAAGATATTGTTGCACAGCAAGAAACATGCCAGATTATACTGTTTGCAAAGATTCTTTTATACAATTATTTTATTAACGAATCTTGTATTATATATGTTACATAAAGTAAAGATGAATATTATAATTGAAACAATAAAATTTTTAACATTATCTTTTTCAATAAAATTTGCAAGACAACACAAAGATGTTAAATTTTAATCTATTATTTTGTATTGATAAAACAAAATTAATAGGTTTTCTTTGTCAAATTCCAAAGAATATATAATTAAATTAGCTGTTTTTTATTATCATCACAATGTTGTCAGATCGTTCGTCATGGTCATTAATTTGAAACTATCACGTCCGCAACAGGTCTTGGGAGACAATGACTTGTTGTCACTTTTTCATTCTTATCGTCTATGTAAACGTGATTGCTCCAACAAATCAATCAATCTGTCCCTCTACCAAGATAGATTCTCACCATTCTTGGTCTATGTAAACAGCCAGCCGTCTCGAAGTAGTCAAGGTGTGTCTCTCGGCTAACAAAAAATCCATCGGACAAGTACGATTACAGGTAGGAGAGCCCGAGAGTGTGTATGTTAATGTGCCGACTAAATAAACATCAATCAATCAATATTTGATCCTTTGCTCCTATTCCCCAAAATGTGTCCACTCAACTCCATCCGCTTTGTGCAGCCAGCGTTTCGGTTGTTGATCTTCAAGAGACCATTTTACACGTTACGGCGCTGCATTCGTGTAGTTTCTCATTTTTCAACTGTTGTAGATTTACTAAGAAAACTATACTAGTGCTTGTGCACATTTTATACAAATAAAACATAACTTTCAAAGGTATTTTTTTTATTAGTTTCATTAGTTTTATTTTATGACACTTCTGTTGTATTGAGTATAACATAGCAAGCTTATTACTATGTGGCAATCTCTTACAAACAACCAGAAAGATGTAAAAAGTACGTTAAATGAAAACCAATATATTACCTTTTCAAAAGAGATATAAAAGAGACAAGCTCTCTTTCTAAAATATTCAACATTTAGAATTTTCTGTACCGTTGTTAGCTTTGGTGCAATGTAGTTTGAATACATATTTCTCCAAAAGGTTTAACCTTATAAAATTGCTTAACTAAGCAGATTTTTTAACATTGTATTTTCAAAATCATTCGAATAAAAACGAATTCTACAACTTGAAAACTCATTCAATGTACCTTTATTTTTGTTTGCCAAAAAAAATGTTATTAATTATTTGAGTGTATTTTTGTATAAATAAAAAACTATTTCCAAGAAGTAAATTAATTGGTATTTAATTTTTAACGCCACGATCTGTGAGCAACATGTAGTATAGGCTGCTCACCTGTCGCTACTTCAGAGCAGGCCTTTTAGTCACGCTGTCACCAGAGTTTGTTGTTTACGCAGTGCTGTTCTAACGTCTCAGTCAAACACGTTGACTCGGAACAGTCGGAACTACCTAGTTAGGGGTCGGAATATTCTGAAGACTCAATTAAGTAGCAGATTTGTTCTTAAGAAGATATTTAAAACGAATGCAATATTTAAGATATTCTGTGAGTATTTACGATTCCATTTTTTGTAACTGATATTTTTAACACCAAAAAAAACTTTGAAAAAATAATAAATAAATGTTGACCTTTTTTATTTTTCAAATCAAATAAATTAATTTCTCAAATCTCATTCATGTCAAAAAGTACATTTCAATAGCAAATTTTATATTATACAATTATGAAGTAAACTTTTTCCTTTTTTACTGATTTTTTTTCGGGTATCTTTAATATAATAAAATCCCCTGACCCTAGAATTGATAAAAATGTATATTCTTTATCTGACGTAGCGTGATCAAAAACTATAATTCAGGTCTATATATACTGTTCCGACTTCCCTCAAATAATTATTCGTCCTCAGCAGTAATGTTTACATTTAATCAAATCAATCATCATTGTCTTTTAAAGTTTTAATTAAATAGCATGTATATTGAAATTCAGGTCTTCGGCATCACCCCATTCAACTGTCATTTCCATTTTATCGCGAGGCCGAATCTAACCTTCTCCAGACATTTTCTGACATTGACGAGTATGATTGATGGCTCAATAAAACAATACCGATATATTTATCAGTCCCGGGAACTTTTGCGTGGGTTTCAAAATCAGAGTCGGAATGAGAGTGGAGCAACCGGTATATTAGCCTAGGTTGAAATGTTTTTGAGCCAAAAAATGCGCTTCATGGTCATACAAATAACAATATTTTATCTGATCTGATGTATTTGTATACAAATCGATAAATCTACGTATATATGATTTGATTTTTATCGAAATAAACCATAAATCGGAAATTTTTAAACTGTCATATTTATGCAATAAGTGGCATATTTGAAATCAATCCGTATTAATTAAGTAAAATAGTTGAATTACACTTTATAAATGATAAAGGATGTTTTATCAATTGTATTTTAATTACTTTTTTTATAATGTTTTTTAATATATTTTCTGACCAGTCAATAAAGTTTTGAATGGTGGTTCTAACTTTTAAAAGATAAAATACTTTTTTAATACCTTAAACACTTGATTGTTAAGTACAATCATTCAAAAGATACATATATATTGAACACGAAAAAGTTTCAAATTATGCATTATGAAAAAAATATCTCCTAAACATTTTTCTTCCATTTTTATGAACTAAAAAAAAAGGTTAATTTACATTGATCTTACGCGTCCAATTGATCATTGTTTAGAAAATAACATGATCGGCCATTGAATAAATGTGCTTATTTCTGGCACAAAATTCCTCATCCCACTCTGTCCAAAATATATAAATTTCGGTTAACATGTAATGCCGAAGATTTGATACGACGATAATTTTAAAATAAATTTTATCTACGACGCAATTTATTTTGTTCGTAAAGTTTGAACGAAGTTTGACAAAGCTCGTTACATTATATCGATAAACGGTAAGATATTATAATGAGAAACGTTGATGTTTGGTATAAACGAATATACACAAATATCGAGTCCTTGTATTAATATTTTGAAACTCATAGTCAATTTGATATTTCCAAATAATTTAATACTGAATTAATAAAATTATAAACGATACGAGTAAAATGTTACATTTTAGAAAAAATGCCACAACGATTTTTTTAAGCTTAACGTGACAACGTAGATACAATAAAACCATGATCTCTGCAAGTTTTGCTGAGAGCCCAGTGTGTCTAAATTAAAAAATATATTAGAAGACTCGTTTACTTACACACATTCTAAAACAATTTTCTTCTACAGTGAGTGAGTATATACAATAGAAAAACGATAGTTAAAAGACACAGAATTGCGGTGGGATCAAAATATTTCCACGGTCATGGTAAACCTTGAAATAACAAACTTGCAATGTGCTGCTCAAAATAAAAAATCTTCAAGCAAGAAAAAAATCTCCATAGCCTAACTGGTAGGATGTCTGTCATTTGTCGCAGTATATACAGGTTGGATTCCCGTTGGTGGTCACTTTTTTTAATGGGTCCCAATATGGTTTTCACTTAAGGCTTCTTTATGATATATTATATATTGCGATTAGCTGCCGCGTGGTAATACACCTGCTAAAATGTACTGCATATAAATTTACTAAACTAAGATTCACATTAAATTAGAGTGCTAAAGATTCAGAGTGCACTAATTATAAAACTTGTCAAGTGTTATACGTTTGTTAGAATATGTTTTCATTAATATTTCTGACGATTTGTCCAAATATATCTGGACATACATAGACTATATATAGTAAAATGCTCTTTTAAGTAAATGGCAAATATCTCTCATGCTGAAGACTTTGAGAGGAAGAAACTGAATCTTGAAATAATTCGATCAAAAACAAAAGTTATGGCTATATACCAAGGAAATCAGTCTCCAACATTAAATACTCTGTAAGATATTAAGGGGGTATAGAGGTTTATGTATCTCAAATCTTGCATTAGGAGATGCCGAAGGTTACGAACCTGAAAATGCAAAAAACTCGGTTGCAAATCTAAAGCAAATACGAAAGGATTATAAAATCCAAATGATCAAAAAAAAAATAGTAGTGTATTCTCTAATAGCCTCCATTTTTATATGGAGACCTGGACACTGAGGAACACAAATACACAAAATTGAGAAAAAACGAGGATATATTTGAGATTTGATGCTGGGGACACATTCTGAGTATACCTTGGACGGTGCAACGAACCGCTGTATCCATCATCCAACAACTCTGAATTCTGGACTATTCACAAATGGTCTGCTTCGAATACTCCAGTTCTTTGGCCATATAGCACTCAGAAGAAAGTAAAGTTGGAAGAAAAACAGCGCTAACGGGATATGTGAAAGGATGCTGAGACAAAAGTAGACCACCAATCTGATATAATGATGAAGTAGGAAAAGCAACTATTTGCCGGCTGCACTCCGAGAAGCCCAAAATAGGGAGATATGGAGATTGTCTTTGACAGAGTTGGTCAGATGGACCGAAGAAATCATAACACACAGTTATGATGAATCTAGCAATAAGAAGATAAAATGCATGAAAATAAACTCATTTAAATATTTAAAAATAATCATGTGACATTAAATAATAATTATCATCTATTGAATTTGAAAAAAATGCTCTTATCTCAACTGCAAAGTACTGCCACTTGTTCCACATCAATCTTTTGCTCCCATGTATCTCAAACCCGTCATATAATATAAAAATAATTTTCTTAACGTTCAACAAATCCTTCATTTTGGAAACGAGATATCAGTCCCATTCTGATTGCAATGCTTTTGTTAGTGGCATATAATAATGCTGCTCGCAGATGCCAGCCCGCCAAAAGCGACGGGAAGATAGACAGATAGACAGAGCGACGGACAGACGGATGGAGGAAGATCTGGGGTGGTGCGGATGAGACTGAACACAGACAACTTGGTTTCCCTAAAGCCGGCACTACATCATTGAAAAAATCATGATTGGTCATCCTCATGAATTATGTTTCCAGAATCATTGTTTAATATTTGTTTTAAAATATTGGAGTCTGAGAAAAACTAAATCTTTAAGAGATAACATACGTTTGAAACTTGATACTTTTTGTACCTTAAAATTTTCTACAAAAGAAACGGAAACGTCTGTGGAGTGATTTTGTTTGGTAACATTGATGTTATATTAATATAGTATTTTTCTTCAGCGATCTGTTATATTCTGATATTCCTGAGATGTGTACTGCCAGCAGCTATCCTTGTTGGTCGGCTGCCAGAGGAGTTGTCCTGTAGAAACGGGGAAACCTTGTAGCACCCATACTTTTTATGTACTCGAGCCAACACAGTCTTAGTTTTCCCCTGTCTGACCATATTCTCAGTGTCACACATTTTTCTTCATTCAATATTGAGAATTTGATCTGTCCGAGATATATCACAGAATCTTCCTCTGCTCTCTTCTGAGACAAAATAAAATACAAATCCTTTAATTTTTACACTTTAATTCAGTTTTAAAAGAAGAAGTCAGTCTTAAAATAAATGTTATTGCCATTATCTGAGTACTATTGACATAATTACACATATTAACTCAGCCACGTTCTCTTTGAACTCAAAGAAACGCAAAAATATCAGTTTAAAAGTTTCCTTCGCGTTCAAAATTTAAAGTTATAAAATATTTTTTTTTTCACACGAGTCAAATATTTAGAGCATATCCTTTTCTGGTTAATTTTAAAACATGTTTTAAAGCCACATATCAGTTAGCTTAAGTCTGTTACGGTACAAGGACAAATTTGATTTATTCTGCACGTACATTTCACATCTGCCTTTTCTTAGGCTATGTTCAACGCACACTAAGTGTGTACTACTACAAGGTATACTACTGTTAAATATTGTAGTTAAAAACAACTGCAACATAGAAATCCTTGACTGACCACTGTTCAATCCTAAATAATTTTTAGTACTTAAAAGAGTAAAAGCTAAAAGGCGTGAGAGAAAATACTAAAGCTCTTTACTGTTCACATAACTCAACAGAAAAACAACTGGACTTGTTTAAATAGTTTGCAAGAATCGAGAATATTAAAATCACTGTGTAAAACAAGCTTTACAGAAATATGATAAATGAGAAAACTATGATATTGGTTTAGTTTCTTTCTTTAGCGGATGTGGATAGTTTTCATATATGGATGCACATTTTTATCATAATCCCATTTAAAATTAATGCGAAATTTACTACGAATATTATATTCGGAAATTGGACTCTTAATTAAATTTTAAAGTTATTTTAAAACAAGCATCTCTACGTTCTTCTTCATAATTTTACAAACTTATCTTAGAAATTATTCAAGCAATATTAAAACCTAAAAAGTCATATATGATATTGTGTTTTATTTTAGTAATTTA
This sequence comes from Odontocerum albicorne, assembly GCA_949825065.1. Classification (NCBI taxonomy): domain Eukaryota; kingdom Metazoa; phylum Arthropoda; class Insecta; order Trichoptera; family Odontoceridae; genus Odontocerum; species Odontocerum albicorne. The sequence continues at coordinate 25,546,465 of OX463840.1, forward strand.
TTGTTAGTAATTTATAATTAAAATCTTTGAATTCTGTTTATAAAAATAAGTATAACATAAACAGTAATCTCTAAAACATTGTATAATTAAATACAAAAAAAAAATTATTTCATGATTAGACTACACTTAATAACAATTATGTAAAACTTTTTTGTTATTTTAAAAATAGTACAGCAAAAATTACTGCAATTGTCATTGAAAAATTATTTTCTCTTGATAATAGCAATATAAAAATGTTGAAAAATATCTCACGTATTTTTTTTTAAATAAACAAAAATCAAGATCAACTTATTCTGAAAATATTCGAGTTTAAACGCAAATGTTATTTTATGATTTTACAAAACATTATTTAAGATGAATTTCCATTCAAAATTATGTTGGACTTCAGTCTGTCAGGCGGAGGGAGGATGGAGGATGAACATCATATCACATCATATCAAAAAAGGAACGACTTTGATCCAATGTACGGACTTAATTTTCGCAACGTCATGGGAACTAACATGATTTTTGTTTTTTTTTTAAATTTATTTATTATGCACAATATAACATTTATAATCTAAATTGTTTTATTATGAAAAGATGAACCGGAGTACAAATACGTAACAATGCGAAAATCCCGCAACTTGGTGGATATACTGAACTAGGCAAGGCCTGTGATGAAGTGGCATCGTTCCTTAATCACAAATTTCATATATTTTTCCTTAATATTAAAACACTCAGCAGAAATATTCATACTCGAAATTTACATCCCTATACGTACTTAAATCTCAAGTATTTGTTTTAAATGTTTTGCATGGTGTAAGAATAACTATAAAACTTATCTTTGAAGGATACAACAACCAAAATTGATCTCACCTTTTCTTTTTGAAATATATATTGTATTTAAAAAATGTTAATGATTTGAAAAGATTTACAAAAATCGGAAAAGAAGTAATTTTATTATTTATGCAGGAAAACATTTTAGCAACTTTACCTTGGTTAAATAAATATTGAAATAGGTTTGTCGACTTTCATAGTTACGAGTATCTATGGTACGAGTAAAAGATGTATCAAATATATTTATATCCTGTTTTTTGTGGCTCAATGTGCCTCTTCTAATAAAATAGTCTTTAACAAATTTAACAATAGATTATGTTTCTAAGGGAAACTATCACTTAATTAAAAGTGAAATGTAATTAAAACCAGACACCCAACATAATAAAGGGAGCAGAGTATAATAGTAATGTAACACATTGAATCACAAGTTTTGAATTAATTCGCACAGTGCATAATATGCTCACGTGCCTCCTCCGTCCGATCCTCTGATCCTTCACTCCACTCCACTCCACTCCAGCCTGCCGGACTGAGTGGCGTGAAGTCAGGCCCAATCACTCACGCCCGTCAGGCTGTCAATCATGCGGACGGGCGCGGCGGACAGGTATACCCGCGCAGACCTGCCTTGGCCGTATCATAAAGATACCATTCCTTCATCGGCTTTACCTCCTGGAAATGTGTCCTACTGTTTAAACACCATTATGTGATTATAAAGTTTTTTTATAACCCCAATAAGAAAGAAATAAAGCTGAAATACCTCGAGACTATGATGGGAAATAAAAAATATATAATGTAGCAAGCGAGTCTTAAAGGCAATGCAGATTTAAAAAAAAAACAAATCAAGTACGATGAAGGGTTCAATTTATCTAGTATTTAAATCTTTAGTAAAGCGTACGTAAAAGGTATTTTTGTAGAAACGTCAAGACAACTAAAAAAAGTTTGTATTGATGCTCAAGTTCAAAAGCTAACTTTATGGAAAATTGACATTACTTCAGATTGTAGTCAAGTTATTCAAATCTTAGAAACTTAGCCAATTACTCAGTAACACGTTTATTTGCAAGCCGAAATCATTGATTCCTCCTATTCCAGTTACTCTTCTAAAGTTATGAAAAACCTACATCTCGTTTTTTACTCTAAACCTATATCTCGTAGTTGTGAAAAACTTGTATCTCGTTATTTTATGCAAGACTTGTGTTTTTTTAAACTAATTGTGAAAAAAATTTACTTGCCTCATATATATTACTCATTGTACCAGACAAAATACATAATCCAAGATACACCCTCAGCCAAAATCGTATTTTCTGGTCGTTTAATAGTCTGCTAATGAATACTATACAACAGACTGTTCCTTGCAGATCTGTGATTAAAAAGCTTTAAAACTAACAGCACGGTTCAAAATCGTACAAAATATTTACAACAACAAATAAATGAATACTTGATAAAAAATGAGAAAAATATCAGTAACCAACATGCGGTATTTTACCATGAAATATAAACCTCATACATTTTAAAGTGTATAATCTAAAATTGTATAACCTCGATTAAAATATCCAACGTCAAGCGACTGAATTGCTCATCAAAAATAAAATTCTACGTTTGGAGAAACCAAACTCATAACCAAATGGTAGGGTATGTTTCCACTGAGATACCGATTAGGTAAGTGGGAGTACGGAATCTGATGTATATTTGTGAATGATTTAGAGAGGTATGCGAGAATCTTGTATGAATGTCAACAAGCTTGAAATGTTATTAATATTTTTTTGCATTTATTGGTTTTGATCATTTTAAATACTTAGAAAAAATTGACTACGTCCATTTTATTAAAAGTATTCAAACCCATTCTATGACTTTTTTACGCCTCTTGAATGGAAGGAAAATATAATAATTCTTATAGGGTGTGGGCTGAAAATCACCTATCATCCTCGCGGCCGGTATCACCTTCTATTGGTGAGGGTGTATCTCGACTGGGAGATGTTATGAGATGAGACCAGACCTTTTGATAGCTTATATCTTAAATGTATTTTCTTCGCCTTTATATGTATGCAATTTCAGAATATATGTACATACTATATTTATTTATTTTATTTATTTATTATTACACATGACAAGAAATATACACAATTTGAGAAAAAACAACAGGTAATTTGATTTGGACATACAATTTTAATGGATCTGGGTTTGTTGCCTTTCATTTGTCGTATCCCCAGTCAACAGTAATTGCTATCAATAAACCTATATTTATTTATTTAATCATTAATGCTATGCAATTATATATTATTCTTGTGTTTTAAATTGAGAACATATTTTTCTCTAATTTTTTCGTAATAAATATTAACTTTTACATAACTTTACCAATAGTTTGTGAGTAAAACATTTAATAACAAATTTATAAATACTCAAGTGAGTAAAACATTTTATTGCATTTTGTTAAAAAAGATAATTAAGGCTAAAGCATTCAAAACAATTTTTTTTGTGTAATAACCATGCGAAAATATCAGAGATTTTTATTATTTAATCAAATAAAAAAAACAAAAATTAACATTTTTCATCACAAAGATGTCCTTCAATATTTTGTTTAAATTATATCGACCTGATCTGTTTATACACCGTGTGATTAGATTTGGAAGTTGATGTTGATCCTACATATTTGTTGATTTATTTATCAAAATTGCAAATTATATAATGGCTAGCAATAAAATCTCAATCTTCTGATTAATATAAAAAGAACGATTGACAGATTAAGGTTAGTAAAAAATATAATATTTTATACGTCTAACGGTAACAAGTACACGATAATTCTGAAATATAACAAAACAATCACAAGATATCATTAAACATTTATTTATGTAGTTATATTTTTTTGAGGACTTCTAAATCGAATCATAATATTTTGAATGTTGATTGATAATGACAATTGATATTTACAATATACAACCTAATTACTAAATACTAAATTACTTGGAGGGAAATTATTTGAAAATAAATTTGTAATTATTATTATTGATTCGAGTGGATACCCTTCAAAACATTCTAATTGGTGATTCGGACAATGAAGAGCGTGGCCGGAAAACAATATTGACTTAGGCCCTATCCATCAAGCCTTCGGGCTTAGAACCACTGAGTATGCAGGGAAAACGCGGTTCTTCACCACACGTGTTGGCAATACCACCCCGCAAGTGCAGAGATAACCGCACTAAAACACACCTAACAACACTTATGAGAACTGTTATATGAATTATTTTCTCAGACTAGGACTCTTTTTATTATTGGTTTTGGGTACCATGGGTACCAAATGAACCCGATATCCATGAGTGGAAGTTAAGCATCTTACCAACTGGCCACAAAGGTCTTCATATTTAATCCAAGGAATAATAATTCATTTATTATAAAAAATCTGAAAAAATAGGGGTTTCAACCCACTCAGCAGAAATTATAAAATTATATTAAAACATAATATAAAGCAAAATTATAAAATATATATACTCGTATTTCAAATTTTACGTTATCTTTAAGAACGCCGTTTCAACATGACGCCATCCCTCAAAAATTATATTCTTTAATGTAGCCTTAAAAGTGCAAAGGCAGACAATCACTCTAACCTTGACCCTAACCTGAACTCCGAGGGTAAAAATAAATAGGTCAATTAACAAAAAGGAAAGTTTATCTGTTTTAGATTAATATTAAGATGATTATTGTGGCCTAGTTGACAGAGCGATTGACTTCAAATCGCGGAGTTTCGGATTTGATTCCCGCTAGCATACAAAGATAAATCCTTATCTGGTTCTCAAATAAGAAATTTTCAATCAATTGGGAGAGTGTGCCATATAATCGTACTACAGTTATAAAACTTCAATATTATTTATTAAAACATGGTATAATATTTATTAAAACATGGTGTAATAACTAATTTAATTGAGTTGTTTTAATTTGAAAATAAAAATCCAAATATTCAGCACATATTGCCACTTAATGAGTTCTGAAGATTTTTTGCTTTATCCATAAGTTTGTCATTTTATTATTCCCAATACAACGTTAGAAATACACATCGTTTTAATAGAAAGATGAACAGTGAAGTAAAAGTAAATTACAATGAAAACATCTCTCTTTGATGAATAATATAGAGAATCACATCAATAGCTAGTTAGCCAGGCCTGTGATGAGGTGGTTTTATTACTTAATTACGATTTTCATACATTTGTCCTCAATACTAATACTATTTTTATTCCTTAGACACTTAATTCCAAGCTGTTAATGACTTAAGCTAAATTTCAATAAAATACAAAAGACTTAAATAATTCTACAATAAGGGTAAAACATTGAATTTTATCTCGAGCTACCGTAAAATATTTGACAAGTTATATCCAAAATCGGACTATTAGTTAATATACTATTAGAAATATTAGATAACGTTGATTTGAACAAAAACGTCTGAATTAACACAAATCTACAAACTAAATGAATTACGAGCCCAGTATGATTGACATATCTGGATTGTTTTAACGCACCGGACTCCGATTGATAGTTAAACTGACGAATTATTTCAAGCAATGGTGGCAGTTAATTCGGTTAATGTCACAAATCACGAACGACGAATGCTCCAACAAAAGCTATAATATACTCTCTCTCTCTCTCTCTCTCTCTATTTAGCGACGTGTTCAACAATTGACTCTCAATGTGTCATTCGACTCACATTCGACGTGGCACAACAGTCGAATGACAACTGAAGCAAATTAAATGCGCGATGGGAGGGTTTTTGTCTAATCATCGCGATCGCTCTGGATGAGCGTAAAATTTTTAAATTCTGGAAAGTCCAATTATAAAATTGACATGTTTTATTAACAGTAGTACCTGCCCGTAAAACGTAGTTTAAAAATAATCACTGGTTTACTGTATTTCAGTTATTCGACTTTTTCAGTGTTTTATTTTTTTAAGGTGGGAGAACCCCATATTGTTAAGAGTAATGCTTTAATCAAGAATAAACTGTGATTTGAGTAAATAGCTCAGTTAGTGAGAATTTTGTCGAATTAAAGATTGATGGACGATCACCCCTTTTTAAAACAAGCATATCTACACTTACAATTTCTTTAAAAAAACATAAAAATGTAATATTGAATTTCACATGTGAGTGGAGTTAGGTGTTTTGCTGAAATATTCATAAAAAATAAGTATGAATGTATAGAAGATATAAAGAATATCCTTGTACAAACTGGTCCACAATGTTACGTTTCAAATACAGAGGATTTGCAAAACTGATTTCAATCAGTGCAATATACGTTTAGAGAATGAAAAAGTAAATTTTTCTAGTTTTTTTTATTATTTCATTATATTCCCCAAGGAATGAAGTTATCTCATTGTGAGATCATAAACAGCATCCAGAAAAGTGAGAACGTACCCCTATACATTAGAACTTAAAGAACTCAACCCCAAAACAGATAAAAATTGGGGTATTTTCAGAAACGTGAACTTCATTATACATAACCACAGTTAGTAAGCTTTAAAAATTTATAAATTGATGATTTTCCAAAAAGCCAATATTTGGGGATCAGGAAAGTGTGAAAATGTTTCATAAACATTACTTTTATCGAAAGAAATATGAAAGGAAAAAATAGATCTATACTTGATGATATAGGATGAAACGTTATTATAGATAAAATATAATAACACATCATCAAAAAATACCTAATCGATAAGAGCCTCGTCACATATTTCTTAGTTGTCAATTGTAACGCATTAAATTATTTATAAATTTTGTTTTTATCTTGAGATGTGAATAATTTTTCAAATATAATTAAAATGAAATAGAGACATGCATGTAGACATTGTCTTATTTCAGGAGCGTAATATTCAAATAGAGACATGCATGAAGACATGTCTTGTTTCAGGAGCGTAATATTCAAATAGAGACATGCATGTAGACATTATGTCTTATTTCAGGAGCTTAATATTCAAATAATAAGAGTAAGATCTGTCTTTGGGTAGAATATATATCGTTAAAAACAATGAAGATAAAATGTAATATTTTATACATACATAATATATGTCTTCTTATTTTCTAAAAGCCTTCAATAAAACGTTTCTGGTGAAAGTCAATGCTTACCTGAAACAAAAAACAAGCGAAGTTAATAATATTATACATATATGTATAAAAAATAATTGTTCTTTATTTCGGGACAATAGTTTCATTTATATTCACATTTTCCAATAAATCGATGAACAATAAGTATTTTATTTGTATATGTAACCAAACATTGTTTGTACTCTATTAATCCTCGAGATACATATTTCTACCTTATATCAAGAGGCTCTCTTCAGGTGGAACTATCAGGCTTCTTCCGCTTGACGAGGGCCTTGCGATAGAAGGTAAAAACGTGTGGATTAATGTTATTAGTGGAATAACAAGGTAATTTATTTCTAAAGATTATAATGTAGAGAACAAGTCGAAGCCTTAGTTAAAAATATAATAAGATTTTATCTTCAATAAATATGATATTAAAATAGTGAAAATAAATAAAACAGAAAATGCTTAAAACAATAGACAATATGTAGGTAACATTTCAAGTATTATTATATAAACTCAAATAAAGATTTTTCAGTAAAAAAAATGTCTTTTCAAAACAACAATAACATAATATTAAATCATCGGTTAGCATATAAAAACATATTCATGCCATACTAAAAAAATCAAAAGATAAAAAAAGCAAAAAAAAAGAAGGAAAAAATGAGATAAACATCGAAGATGGAATATTATTTCTCAATGGCATATCAAAGAAAATATTGATGTGCAAAACAATACATACACCAACAGGCAGCCATCAACGGCAGACGCGACGACATCCACCCAAAACAACACTCATAAAACTGTTCTTTCAAAATTTGAAAAACGTCTTCGTCAATAATGCGGAGACAGGCCGACGACGAATGTTACCCCCCCACCCATACAGGCCCACAACACCCCCACCCATCCCTGAACAGACGGGTGAGTGACAGCGAGTGGCAAGTGACAGGTCGGGCGCTGGATTGCTTTGGCATATAACGCCATTTTGATGTTTGTGTGAAGTCAAATTGTCGTATCATACACAACGATGATTTTATAATATGGTTATATCTTCTGCATTATTGTGTGCTCAATGCTGAGCGTCGAGGTACTCTGATATTTATATAACTTGATAATAATAATAATAAAAGGACAATTTGTATGGCGCCGTTTAGAGAGCAGATTCTCATCAAATGGGCTCTAATTCAGGAGTAGAATCCATTATTAATGACATATTAAAATATTACAAAAAAAAAACAAGTTGCGTTTAAGGAGAGGAAGGTAGTAGTTTCAGCCATTTGTGTCCATCATCTTGGATCATCTAGAGTGTAGCGTTTAAAGAAGATTCTGTGAAATTCTTTATTTGGTGCCTCCATCTTTTAAGGGATCTTACTCTTGCACGTTTACCTAATCTGTACGCGTGATTAATAGATTCTTAAGATTTCATTTCCCTTTCTTATTATAATTATAAAGAAGTCATCATGTCTGATTCAGGTGGTAAGTTTTGTGCAGGCGATCAGCGCTCGACTCTCTGAATGTAATTAATAAAATAAGGACAGGACTTGATAATTGTTCATGACAAAATACTAGAAGTAGCTCAGAACACTGATCTGGTATAAAGCCACTTATGTAAAGTTTGAATGATATGTGAAAACTCGATATGAAAGTAATTATTTTTTTTCTAATTTAATAAAAATGTGTTATCCTGCCACATGCATACAGTCCTATTATAAAGGCAAAATAAATCAATGTTTGAAAGAAGAAAGAATGGAAAAAATAGTATGCATGACGTGGTTTACAGACTTGACAGAAGCAAAAGATGTATTCCAGGATAGAAATGAAGTAGAGGATTGTTTCATCTGACCCCCAATAGGGACTCTAAATAGTCCATTCTAATAAATGACACATTTACAAATCAGATTCACTTTCAAATAAGTCTATTTCAGATCTAAATGAAAAAGAACAAGAAATTCAAAAGATCGACCCACACAATTTTGTTTTTTTATTTATTTTCTTCTTTATGGGTGGTCTATATCTAAATTCCTTTTCATTTTTTAGTGTTTAATTAAAACTCTATTTCTAATAAATACTGTGAAATCGGAGAAATCAAAATGTCAACTTCCAATTATAACAACAAATTGTGTCGTCTTTCGTAGACGAATACCGTATCAAAATGGCGAGAGTTTTTGTCATTTAACGAGTCTAGTGCCGACATGACACGAAGTCCGAAGTGGACGTATACATATGCAAAAAAGATCCAATCTATAAAACACCATTTCTTTTTCTATAATTTTAAATGTCTCATTATGTTATTTTATTCACATACTTGTAAATACGAAAAACCAATTGTGAAATTTAAATCATTGAAAACACCTTAAAAACTTAAATGTTTAAAAACTCTTATTTCACACTGTTATACATATACGAGTATAGCTTTATAGTTATAAAGTAGCATTATATCTTTCTTTATAGTCTATTTTATGTCAAACTGACTCCAAAAATATGTAGATAAATTTTAGGTATTACGAGAGATTCCAATTATTTTGAATTAAATTTTAATCTAACTTATCATATTTATTACTAAGACATTATAGCTTGAAACTAAATTTTGTAATATTTATTGACAATACATTAATACAACGTCTTCGTGATCTAGTTGGCAAGACGCCTGTCTTTGAACCCAAAAGTTAGTGACTCAATTTCCGTTGGTACTCATTTTTCTCTAATGGGATTCCACTTAACATCTCTCTATATGGTTGGAAGAGATTGCCACGTTGTAACAAAAAAACCAGTTTATACTACACACATATATAGCGATATTATTACGCAATACAATAAAATTCATCATGTCACGATTCCCTTTGGTATTCACATTTGTAAAGAGGGTTCCACTCTGGTTTTAGCTCTAGGTTTTTCTAACATATTTCTTGTCGGCTGGAAGAAATTGCCGCATGACAATAAACTTGCCAGATTTTACTGTTTACAACGAAAGTGAAACACAATTATTGTGAGACGAATTACATATAAATGGCGAAAAAAGTGTCTCGAAAAAACATCGTCAAACATAACATATATATTTTCCTCTTTTAATGAATAACTCTTCAAAGTTTCTATGTGATGTCAGTAAATACTACAAGATGTATATTTACTGACATCACATAGAAACTTTGAAGAGTTTACAATTATCAATTATTATAAAACCTTTAAACTCTCGTGGGTTAATCTTTAAACTAATAACACATTCAAAGTGTAATACAAATTAAGTGACATGAAAATATTTTCTACAAATTTGGCATTTATCAGTTAGACAAGTTGAATGCTCACATTCAAATAGATCCATCCAGTATAATGTGTAACTTAAGGTTCGATGCAGTTCAAAGTAATCTATTATAAAACAATTCCTCAAATATCATGGAAGAGAGCCAATGTGGGTTGGATCTATTTCGCATATTAACGTCCGAAGTGTCACCGTGACAGGTTGACGCGTGTCATCGCCAGCAACCATCTCGCGTTCGTTAGACCAAGAATATAATTACACAAGACTAGATCCTCTTCTCTCTTGTTCTTTAGCGAATAAAAACGATTTTAATTTGAGAGATGATGATTAGTTTTTAGGGAAGAACAGTTTTTTCTTTCTTTTTCCTCGCCTGTCATAAAAGGAAAATGTCATGTTTCTTATTAAAAAGTTTATCTACAATACTAACAAGGTTAATTGGTTTTGTATTTTTTATACATATCAAAAACTATTCCCTTTTTTTCAGGTAGCTATTTTCAAAACAAATTGTTTTACTAAGAATTTATATATATATATATATATATATATATATATATATATATATATATATATATATATATATATATATATATATATATATATATATATATATATATATATATATATATATATATATATATATATATATATATATATATATATATATATATATATATATATATATATATATATATATATGTGATTTTTTGTTTGGTTTTAGCGAAGGGTTATATATGTTTATTTTAGGTTTTCAGTTACTTCGCGAACTGTAAATATTGGATTCTGACATCAGATCTACCTGGAGATCCCTCAGCAGCTTCCTTACAGCATTTTTTATTTTTTGGCCTGGATGACTCTTTATTAACATTGTTCTCTGTTTTGGATATACAGGAGACGGTATCTATTTTAATTGGTATTTTGTGGGCTTATGACCACCTTTGAAGGCTGAAGCCAAAAAATATCCGGCTTGTATAACAAACAATGATGAGGTATTGACAGAATAAAGAGGTTTCCTCAACATCTGTTAAAAAAATCTTACCATTGTTCGTCAACAAATGGCATAAAGACTAAAAACCATCTTGTCTGCACTAAGAATAAAAACATTTAAATGATCTACAGAGATGAATCTATGGTATAATGAGGAATGTTGCCTAGGCATAAAGTGAGCACTTAACTCAGCCTTCAAAGGTGGTCATAAGCCCACAAAATACCAATTAAAATAGATACCGTCTCCTGTATATCCAAAACAGAGAACAATGTTAATAAAGAGTCATCCAGGCCAAAAAATTAAAAATGCTGTAAGGAAGCTGCTGAGGGATCTCCAGGTAGATCTGATGTCAGAATCCAATATTTACAGTTCGCAAAGTAACTGAAAACCTAAAATAAACATATATATATATATAAATATATATATATATATATATATATATATATATATATATATATATATATATATATATATATATATATATATATATATATATATATATATATATATATATATATATATATATATATATATATATATATATATATATATATATATATATATATATATATATATATATATATATATATATATATATATACAAAAATATCCAGACACTTTTACATCAATTTAAAGACACAATACCCAATGAATCACATGGAGTATATGAAATACCATGTACTTCGTGTGAAAAAGTTTATATAGGGCAAACCAATCGCCGTATAGAGGTAAGAATTGAGAACATAATCGTGATATAAACAATAAAAATATTCATTCAACTCTGGCTTTACACAAGTTAACCGAGGGACATAAAATAGATATAAAGAAATCTAAGACCTTAGCCAGAAAAAATGAAAATTCAGAAAGACAATTCCGAGAAGCTACAGAGATTATAAAACGACCGAACTGCTTAAATCAGAGAGATGAAGCCCGAAGCCTCGCAGATGTATGGATTCATCTTTTTAATCCTAATGCACCCGAAACGTATAATCCTGTAATTCCAACGGATAACAGCAAAACAATAAGTAATACTTCTGCCAAAAAACATTCAATAACGTCCTACTTGAAACCTTTACCTGAAAATAATAAAAGAACCAGTGAAAGACAGAGCAACCGATTTAAAAAAAGAAAAGAAAAAGAAAAAGAAGACAACTTAAAACAAAAGTCAACATCACTACACACACCAGTTTGCAAATAACTCCCAAGAAGATGACAGATGCGATTCTGTCGAAAGCTCGGAGACAATTATCTCAAATTACGCGGAAAAACCGTAAAACCAAAATGACATATTCATTCATCCGTGAAAATCTTAAAATATATATATATATATATATATATATATATATATATATATATATATATATATATATATATATATATATATATATATATATATATATATATATATATATATATATATATATATATATATATATATATATATATATATATATATATATATATATATATATATATATATATATATATATATATATATATATATATATATATATATATATATATATATATATATATATATATATATATATATATATATATATATATATATATATATATATATATATTAGGTCCTTACATATGAAATTGGCGTTTTGCCGTACTGGCAACTTTGATCTCAAATATCTTCTCTTTGGTTAGGAATATCAAATTCAAATTTATACAGCTATTTACTCAAGTATTTGTGTTTCGAAAATTATAATTCATTTGTTTTATCCTCAATTGTTTTTTTTCTTTGCGTCACTCAGTTTACAAAATGGAAAACTTGAAATATCGCGTTATTTACGAGTACGAGTTCCACCGTGGCACCAGTGCTGCAGAAACGGCTCGAAGGATTAATGATGTGTATGGCGACAGTGCCGCAAAAGAAAACACAGTGCGTTTTTGGTTCCAACGTTTTCGTTCTGGAAATTTCGAGCTGCAAAACAAGCCCCGTGGACGGCCGGAGACCAAAGTTGATAATGAAGAATTGAAGGCTATTGTGGAAGCGGATCCATCGCAAACCACGTCCGAGTTAGCTGCAGGCTGCGGTGTTAGTGATAAAACTGTTTTAATCCACTTGAAGCAAATTGGGAAGGTGAAAAAGCTTGAAAGGTGGGTACCTCACGAATTGAGTGAAGCAAATCAACAAACGCGCGTTGACTGCTGCGTTGCATTACTCAACCGGCACAATA
>OX463840.1:25559965-25631780 GCA_949825065.1 Odontocerum albicorne
TATTATTTTTAAACAAAAAAAGGACTACAGAATGACTTTTATGTAAGATTTTACCACCATTCTGGTTGGTTGAAAGAGATTGTAAAATAACAACGTGTTTTCCTTTGAGATAGATAGTTGATATATCAAACTAAAAATACATTTATTTTACTCTCACTCCACTTCTTAAATTTTATGATTTTTATTTTGAAGAAACCCAAAGACACTTTCAACGGAATTGATAAATAAATTAACAATATTGAGATACAACCTTTATTCATTTACACCCTGAAAACGTGAAAGTCCTCAATAAAATGGGTTCTATCTCAGACATATGAGAAGCTCAAAATTCAATAATGTATATATCGTGTTTAATGTAAGACAAACGTTACTGAGTTTTGTGCATAAGTTTGCTAAATAGATTGTAATAAAGACTTTTAAAAGACTTCAATTTTTTAAAAAATAATACACGTAGAGAAAATTTTATGAAGGCTCCACTATAAATCGATCCAAAAACCCCCTAATGTAAAAGAAAACGTTCAAGCACTAGGTCACTGAGTATTACATTAAACGCTATCTAAAATTGATCAGAAGCAATATGATTAATGTTCGACACGAATAAACAAAATGATTTTTCAACTTTTAAAAAAATAAATCCTCGATTACCGATTATGATTGAATCCTTTGTTGCAGACCCCTGAGTTCAGGTGACTTGCAGTTAGCTAACGTTACAGACAGAAGGATTTGTGACTCGGTCTACGAGAGAGACGAGGGGGGTACTGTTAGTCCTGCAAGTCCGTTTAGTCCAAGCAAATAAAAGCAGGGAAAATACTAGCGACAGCTCCCACATTACGGAGCTTCTAAGCGAGAACTCACTAACTCAGAGCTTGAGCGAGAAACTATTTATTACTACACAAAAAAATCTTATTTTTTACAATAAATAGCTTGTCCTCGACGATTTTTATACTAAATATGGTGCATATGTACTTAAAACTTGGTTTCATTTCAACAAAAAACGTAATAAAATAAAAGTTACGAAAGATTATTTTGACCGTTTCTTCTAGAAAATAGATTATATTTCTCAAAATATTTTTTTCAATATCACTGATAATATTTAAAAAAGCAATACATTTTAACACGCTTACCTTAGTATTCAGGACAACAACAGCAATTTACATATACTGTCTAATTATTATAAAATTTAAACATATTTTACGAAAATATTATTTTGAAAAATTAAACATTCTGTTTAATTTCTCGTAAGTAATATTTATTTAACCCTTCATTTTATAACAATCTGGCGGGTTCAATGCTATGTGGCAATCTTTTCTAACAAACCAATAATACACTAATTAAAGTGCGATTTTTGTAATTAAGGTATTATTTTTTGAGCAGTTAACAAAATTATGAATTCACATTAATGATAGCTGTTAAGGAATATTCTGTCTCACACATTAAATCACTCTTGATATATTTATTTCTGAACACTCAATATTTAGCAGAATATTTTTGATTTCAGAACATGGACGTTCACAGCAAAGAACACACAAAAGCTCCAGACCGCACAAAGGAGCATGAAGAGATGCATGTTGGGATATGCTAAAAGAGCCCGTAAACGAAACACCTGGATTCGCAACAAAACAAAGGTAGAATACGTAATAAAGGTGTGCAAGAAAATGAAGTAGCAATGGGCAGGACACGTAGCCAGAATGTCATATTCCCGATGGACGTCAGGAATAATGGTACCCAAGACACAAAAGAGGCTCAGAAAAAGACCGAAGGTACGCTGGATAGATAAAATCAGGAAGCATGGCAGCATAACATAACAGCCTCTACGCCACCAATGAGCAAAAAACCGAGTTATTTGGAGTCAACTTGGAGAGACCTTCATCCAGCAGGGGATCAACCCTGGTTGACAATGATGATGATGATTTCTGACAAATTACACAAAAAAAACCTTTTCAAAGTCATAATATTTATAAAGCACTATCTATAAATTACTAAATTCTTGATTTATGTTTTTGAATTATTCTAATATATTTTAGTTTGAAAAATTTCGTATTAGATACAAAATTGTGCTGCCCTTTTACATCTCGTATTAAAGAGCACGTGTTTCGTTTGAAACAGGGAGACATGTAATTTATACTGATTTTTTTCGATATGAGAGCACCAAAACAGAGATTCGTATTTAAATTTTCATATATATCCTCGGTGGCATGCGTGCGTCAGCTAAAACACAAGAATGGCCGCCCCCCGCACCGTGCGCCCGCAGACAGTTTACATCCAAATGGTCGCATTGGGGCCCGGCCCTGCTCTGCGTTAAGCCACCTCGAAATTCATGTGGTTCAGGAAAAATAAATATATTCTGCAATTTGTTTTGGAAAAAAATGATGACACGGTTTAAGTCTTGTATTTAAAAATATTAATTAATTATCATAATACAATATTTGTAAAATTAAACCATTTAAGGTTTTTTTCATTTTGTATCCATTCTTCAATTGGAACTCTATACAATGCACTGAAATAAAAAATATTGTTAATTTTATCTTATTACACTAAGGCTAAATCTAAGAAATTGATAAGGAGAAAAAAAAATTACAATTTTAAGATAAGTTTTAAAGATTTTTTAAAATTTGTATTGTACTCGTATATTGACAAATATTAACTTATCTCGCTGAAACATGTGAGTAGTATCTAAAAGTATCTAAAAAATCTAAAAAAAAGTATCTAAAAAAAAAAACACTAAGATTTTTAATATTTTTAGTTCTCCTTGCGTATAAAAGAAACAGAATATTTTACATACATTATTGAATTAAAAAATGCAACAGTTTTATTAATAATGTACAATAATATAATGATTTTAAAACCCATGCATCAATTTTCGTTTTGCCCCATTCATTTTACTCTTTTTTTTTCATTGAAAATAAAATGAACTGTACTCTTATTCACTAAAATGATTTTATGTGTGACGTTCCCTTGGGCGTATTTCCTAAACCAAAAAATGCACTTTAAGGTTTACGGGAAAACCAAAATTCCTTAATCATATTTTACAATTTTGCTATAGGAAACTAATTAAAAGAGTTGAGCATAAAATTTATTTCAGAGCTTTTTCTATATCAAACTTTGAAATTTCCAAATATGATTGGAGTAAATTAGAGGGGTTAGATTGTGTAAATGAATACTGAGAATAAAAAACTAAAAAAAATTCTTAAGTCAGGAAATTTCTATAAAAATAACGAGCTTTTTCTTGGAAAAAAATCGGTATCAGATTCGACGAAATGTACTCGTATATGAAAGGTTCGAGATTGCGCCCCCGGAGGGCGATACGGGAACACGGGAGGATTGGGAAACTATACACGGGAAAGGAGACTACGAGCAAGAAACAAGAATTTTCAGGAACTGGGATAGATAAAAGTAAGAATTACAACGATTTGGTATACCTTAGAAACATACGATATCTAAGATACATTTATATTTAAGTGTTTTTCTGACGCCATTTAGTGACCAAAAATCAATCGAAAGACACCTATGTTTCAATGTTTCATCTCTTAAATAATGTAAGTTTAAGAATCTTCTTTAAATCCTCTATGCCATCAGCCCACCTAAACTCAAAGAAAGTTTTATCCAAGATACTCTAAAAGACCGGTCGAGCTTTCCTAGTCTATTTACCTGATCTACATCAACAAGACGGTTTACTCTGAAATCCAGATGATCTCAGTATAGCTACAGGTCTATTAGAGGGATTATCCGATATATCTTGATTGTGAGTAATAAGACTCACCATAATTCCTATGAATTTGATCATATGCCTAGTTTTTAGGTCAAAAATCAGTCGTGATTCATTGTGCTCATAATGATTTCAAACACGTGTTGACTTGTTTAAATGCATTTTAAAACAATTATAGAAGGGTGAAATTTTAATCAACCATCTTTCAATAACTTAGTAAATATTTATTTAGAAACGATTTGAATGTAATACGTGGCATGATATTTGTATTTGTTAAACATAAATTTAATAATATTTGTAAGATAATTTAAACATATTGCAAACAATTTTTAAACAGGAAGATAAACAGGGGTTCGGAAATAGAACTTTAATTTTTTGGTCTCATTATTTACTTTTGACGATCTAGATCTAGTTGACAAGACGTATGTCTTCCAAACCGGTGATCGAAGGTTGGATTCCCATTGGAACACAATTTATTGTAAAAAGGGTTCCAGCTTGATCTCACTTTAGATATCTTTAACAACTTTCTAGTTTGTAAAAGAGGTTGCCACATAACAAAAAGTCCACCAGGTTGTCTCGTATGCAACGAAACATGAAAGTGTAATACAACACAATACTAGACAGTATTATTTCAATCTTACTTTATTCTAAAGTGTTGTATATCACATATTCAATAAACTTATCATTCCAAAATCGTTTATATTAAAATTAAAATATAATCAGATCATTTTTATAAACGCTTTGTTTATTATTATTTATAGTCAAAATTACTGAATCAAATATTTCGATTCCTTCATATACACTATAGTGAAATGTTAGAGAATATCAGGATAACAGAATCTAGCAAAAGAATTATACGTAACAAGTAGAAAAGATGATTTCTGACGGGCGCATTTGAGGCAATAAGAGGGCAAGTGATGTGTGGGAAATTGTCAGAAGATGCCACTGGCGCAAGTATAGCCTCCACCCAACCCAGGCAACACTTCTTGTAACATTCTTTCTTTGACCGTTATTAAATCCACTTCAATTCGACGGAATGCGAGTGGATTTGCTTGGCGGACGCTCTTTCGCCCACTATTGCCCGGTTTTATAATAAGCATCTTTTTATGGTGCAATTTAAAAAATATGTAGAAACAACAAGGCGATGAAAAATTTGTCCAAAACAAAAATTATTAAACGCATTGGAATTTCTTCGTCTCAATTTTTTTGTCAGTTAAAAATCAATGATATATTTAAAAAAATTACTACAATATCTTTAAGTTTCAGCGTTGTGACATAGTGGTAAGTATACTTGTTTAAGAGCACTGGCTTCAAAATCTCACCCCAATACCCAATGAAGGGGTATTTTAAGCACATACAAATAATATAAAATAAATTCATATGAAAACTTGACGCCTGGAAATGAGTTAAGAGTAGAAACCACATAATATATAGTTTTCTTTTTCCAAGGAACATGGACGAAAATTTCATGAATCTTTGAAAAACCTTTCGAGAAGTAAATCAGAAAGCTACTAGAAAAAAATTGGGTTGATTTAAAAAATAAATATATAACATGAACGTGATAAGGAAGCGTTCGAGAGGAAGACAACTAAAAACTGAGTGATTGTACCAAGTGAATGAAATTTTGAAAGAAGGAAAAGTTAAAAATCAAACAAACCGAGTTTAATGTTATGAAAAAGAGTTTAATGTCATGTATGGATGTGGAAGAATCGAAATATATATGTCTTGATAGGAAAGTTTGGCGCTCATCTATCGATTCCAATATGGAAACAGCGTGATGGTAAGTATGTATGTAGTGTAAAAGGCATTGTTTACTCTCTTCATTGCTAGATTAACCATAATTAATATATTTCATCTTATTGAAAATCTTTTCTAATATCAATTGTTTCTATAAAAATAAGCCTATTGACTACCAAAAACACAAAAAGAGATTCTGTTTTTTCTTCAGCAAAGCTATATAACTACTGATTTAGTAACATTTATGTAAATTTCTCCAGGAGGAAAAACATATTTAAAATATAACTTGGAAAACCGTCCTCATGATAGAGTAAAGACTGCCATTCTGGGTAACAGGACCCCAGAACGTGTCAAGAGGCGAGTTACTCCTCATTTACATACTTCAACCGAGCAAATTCTTCCTCCCTCTCACATATACGATACACCCCCGTAGGAAATTTCCTCCTCCTTGCGGCATATTATTTGTCTCGAGTGTTGTGTCGTTTTCGTCGACCCCAATATCGATGTAATATGCGCCGGTTCAATCTCCCGTGCTTGCGTATCGGGAGGCCATAAAGTGATATTAGGTCGCGCGGTGTACTCCAACCCTCGAAGGTGGGCTACTTTTTCAAACGGTGAACATATCAAAACTTTATGTTAGGAAAAAAAACACAAAAATATAAGAAATGCCTACTGTTTCCAGGCAAAAATTCTTTGACAAAAATATCTACTCTATCCCTTTTGCTTTGTGTCTATCACTATCAATAATATCGATTCATCGTATGAAAATCTTTCTACATAAAAGTGGTATATGCTGAATAGTGTAATACCCGCTCTCATCTCATGCTACCCTAATACCACGTCTACCTATGGATTATGAAATCGAAAAATGAGAGAGGCGGTGTGTATTTTAGGGTACCTGGGGCAATATTGAGTCAAATATCTATCAAGGAGTATATACAATTCTCGTATATTTGGTTCCCTCACTTTATTTCAGAATGTAATGTTCAGCATTTTATAAACCTTTGTTCATAGAAAAATGTATACGCACGTTTGTATTAAATTATAGAGTTAGATATATGGTAATCATGACAATTTTCATAAAATTCTCAAAATGTATTCGCTTATTTTAGTATTCTTAATATATTTGTTTTCCTTAGTTACTAAATTTTAAAATTCATAAAATTAGATAAAATCATATATATGTTAAGAAACAATATTATGAAAATAAAATAAAAATATTCAAATGGAAAACAAAATGAGAACAGTTGTATGTAAAATAACTTTCACAATTTAAAAGTTCGCTAACAAAAGTACTTCAAAATATTATTCACAATATAACACTTCTATATAATAATTAGAAGTGCAATTTATTGAGCGTTAGACAATACATTTCATGGAACTAAACCCAAGTAGAATAATAAAATTTTGAAACTATCCGAATAATCATCATCATTTTTGGCAGTTTATTCGGTCACTTACGAGCATGAATTCTCTATTGAATATACGCCTTACTGCGACTTGAATATATGGTTAACTTATGAAAATTGATCACGCTGTGAAATTTTCTAAATCGTCTGTGTATTGCAGTTCGATCTTCCATTTTACATATATCATTCACCGGATTCACACAGCGTACTTTAATTCGTTTTCTACGCTTTTACGTTCCTCTAGGAGTAAATCTATACGACCAAAGATTATCTGTTATTCTAACGCATTTTTCTAAGTGAACTTCAAGTGACGTCTAGAAAAGTATCATACATGGCGTGTCAGAACTAAAATACGAATATTAAGTCAAATTAAAAACTTACTTTCATAATTTTTCATGCAAACGAACGTCGTTTCGTTAACTTTTATAAAAAAGTAAACAGAAAAATCCTTTGGTCACTGATTAATCAATGTTTCTGCAATGCAAAAAGGAAACATTCCACCCCTTGACAGACTTCGGAACTTTTCCTAAACACAATTGTGAAATAAAAAAACGCCTCCCCAAAGCGCCGAGTCTCGTACACCTAACGTATTTTCATTAGCAGTTGCCTTTTTATGCGTTGACGCTTTCAAAACACGAAGATTTTTTCTTACAGGTTTCAATTCATTTGCATAAAAAAGTTAAAGGCGTTTATACACTCGTACGCATTGAAAAAAAAAATATATTGTAAAACTAAATATAAATTAATTTAGAGCAGGTGGTCAAAACAATCGTACTTATAACCTAAATCATTGACATTTTGCTAACAAATAAATTATTAGAAAATGCATTACTAAATTTACCGTCGTGTAGAAGCTAATTAGTTCATCACAGTTTACTTAAATTAATATTAGCTTTTTTAATTCATAGTATTTGGAAGATTAAATAACTTTTGTAAAAATGCACATTTTGTAGTAAATTAATGTATACTCGTAGTTTAATAACAAGTTGTGTTTAATATTGCGATACAATAATTTAAACCCCATCAATAAGGTGCAGTGTCCATCCGATGGAGTGATCAGGTGAAGGAAGTAATAGAGAATTTTCCGGGAGACTCCAGTCAAAGCAAGAGAGAATTATTTTGGCCACGATCTTTAACTTCAACTACCCACATGTTGGCCACGATCTTTAACTTCAACTATCCACATGTTGGCCACGATCTTTAACTTTAACTACCCACATGTTGGCCACGATCTTAAACTTCAACTACCCACATGTTGGCCACGATCTTTAACTTCAACTACCCACATGTTGGCCACGATCTTTAACTTCAACTATCCACATGTTGGCCACGATCTTTAACTTCAACTACCCACATGTTGGCCACGATCTTTAACTTCAACTACCCACATGTTGGCCACGATCTTTAACTTCAACTACCCACATGTTGGCCACGATCTTTAACTTCAACTACCCACATGTTGGCCACGATCTTTAACTTCAACTACCCACATGTTGGCCACGATCTTTAACTTCAAATATCCACATGTTGGCCACGATCTTTAACTTCAACTACCCACATGTTGGCCACGATCTTTAACTTCAACTACCCACATGTTGGCCACGATCTTTAACTTCAACTATCCACATGTTGGCCACGATCTTTAACTTCAACTATCCACATGTTGGCCACGATCTTTAACTTCAACTACCCACATGTTGGCCACGATCTTTAACTTCAACTATCCACATGTTGGCCACGATCTTTAACTTCAACTACCCACATGTTGGCCACGATCTTTAACTTCAACTATCCACATGTTGGCCACGATCTTTAACTTCAACTACCCACATGTTGGCCACGATCTTTAACTTCAACTACCCACATGTTGGCCACGATCTTTAACTTCAACTACCCACATGTTGGCCACGATCTTTAACTTCAACTATCCACATGTTGGCCACGATCTTTAACTTCAACTACCCACATGTTGGCCACGATCTTTAACTTCAACTATCCACATGTTGGCCACGATCTTTAACTTCAACTACCCACATGTTGGCCACGATCTTTAACTTCAACTATCCACATGTTGGCCACGATCTTTAACTTCAACTACCCACATGTTGGCCACGATCTTTAACTTCAACTACCCACATGTTGGCCACGATCTTTAACTTCAACTATCCACATGTTGGCCACGATCTTTAACTTCAACTACCCACATGTTGGCCACGATCTTTAACTTCAACTACCCACATGTTGGCCACGATCTTTAACTTCAACTATCCACATGTTGGCCACGATCTTTAACTTCAACTATCCACATGTTGGCCACGATCTTTAACTTCAACTACCCACATGAAGGGGAATAAGAAGTGAGGATTCACAGCTTTTATTTCATTAATAAAAAATGTATTCAAATCGAACATTTTCATCCAGTAGTAGTTTACTTGAAAGTTCGTGTAATCAGATATAAAAAAAAAGTAATGAAGCAAGTTTGTATTTTGCGTAATATAATACAGACCATTCATTTCCTTACACTCGACACATAAGTTCTTATCATCTTTCTCTTTTCTTTTATTAACCTTTATTTTATTACATTTCTCTATTTCCACTTAAATATAACGTAAGCCTCCTTGAGTAACCCTCTAAATTGCACTGTAAAATTATCACTTTTGTATAAAAACACATTTAAAAAAATCTAATTATAATGTTGATCAAGTCTTTAGAAAATACGAAAGCCGCTGTTAAAATCGTCACTTCTCAAAACGTATTTCACATTTTAAATCTGAATACCTCGTTTTGAACTGTAACCGCGAGGTTACTTTACATAAACGCTCTCGCATGCCGGTTGCCAATAAAACGTCGGAAAATTAACATTAGTTTTGTTAAATTGGCAAGAAAAGTAGCGGACCGGCAGCGGGTGGAATTCTGGAATGGAATAATAAAAACAAAAAAAGCTAATTGCAACCTTCCCTGAATGCCAGCTATTGAAATTAAATGCAGGTAACCTTCCCACTGGGCGAGACTGGCTCGGAGAAGAAGAGAGAAGAGGGAAGAAGAGTTGGAGGAAACATTTTATCGAATGCCTCTCAGCACTTCGCCAAAGCACTGGAAACTTGCTTGAATTTAATTACTTTCGTTAAAGACAAGATTTTTTTGTTCTGTTTTACCTTCGAATGAACCGATTGGATATAAAATATGAAAAGACAAAAATAATTAGGTAATATTATTTTTTATTGACTTTTTATTGCTTCCATACTCATATGTTTCAGGGGAAAAAAGAGAAATATAAAAAACTATTTAAATATTTATTTATTTTACATAACAAGTACGTAATAATATGTGTAGGTACATAATATATTAAGAAACAAAACAGATAAAAAAAAATCGAGGAAACACTCAAATTATATGAATCTAGGTTTGTTACCTGTCATTTGTCTTAACCCCAGTAAACTAGGCCTTTGTTAGTGTCTTACGGAAGACATATGAACATAAAATGTATGGTGATACTTTTATCTACTGTTGTTTATTATAGAATACATTTTTTTAATGTTCATTTACTTGACAAGTTTTGAGATATAATTACGAGTATACACCATGTGAATCAACCCTTAGCGCACTGCATCAATTTGACGAAATCAACATCCTATCTCATGCACTCCTCCATATATTTATAAAAAACATATTTGAAAGTTCAGAAAAGCTGGCAAAATGCTCAAATAGATAGCTCTGGAGAATATTGATACAAAATTATCCAATGTATTCACAAATTGTTTATGATAAGTTGATTTTTCAATACAATTTTCTCATCAACTGAGCCGTTTAGTCTTCATCGAAATTTTGTAAGAGAAAGACGTCCTGTTTCAATTGTACTGATTTAATAAGATTTTGCATAAAAATGTATTTTTTTATAACGTTCGCTTTATGGCACGACGTATATAATATATATAAAAAAATAAGGTATTACAATATAAACCTTTCCATAAATATTGACGTAAAATACATTGTAAAGGGAATATCAAGAGATTCATTGAACTGTCATACGTCAAGGCTGTATAAAGTCCAATTTCCAGTTCACACGTCTCGGACATCACGAGTGCACCGGAATAAAGGTGACTACCTTCTCAGGAGCCCATCACGCTCTGGCGAGTCCAGACTGCAAGGGTGATGGTAAGTGGGCGTGGGAGGAGGGAAGGGAGGCTGGCGCAGGAGGACAGGATCAGAGATCGAAGTGCATCAAGTGCTAAAGAATAAGTAGAAAGAGGAGGTTCAAATATTAAACTTATCTCGGACACCGAGAGACTCGACGAGATCTTTTGTTTAAAACGATTCGACGAATTTTTGTACTGCTTCTATATTCAGGTTGAACCTGATGTGGAGTAGTTGAAAAACTTTTTTGATTTTTATTGTTAAATTATTTTTTTGTAAATCATAAGATGATGATTCTTATAAATGAACTGTGGTTTTAGAACTTTTTTTCAATACTCTGATACAAAAAAATGTGACGAGTAGATAGCAATTTAAATTCACTTAAGAAAGTTCATCAAATGTAAAATAAAATACATTTATCTTTTTATTCAGAAAATAGAAAAATAATATTTTGCTAACTAGTGCGTCCTGAATTGACGAGATGAGTAAATAAATCAATCTGAAAAAGGTTCATACGTAGAAAATAAATACGAATGAAAAAAAAGTAGAGGCCGAGCACCCATCCGATGGAGATACCATGTGAAAAAGCAGTGAGGTGTTCATTTCAGGAGGACCTAAATCGGGCCAGAAATTGGTTGTACTGAAAAAGGATGGTTTACAGCCATGGTGATAATGATCCTCAGAATTGAGGGAACAATCATAAAGAAAAAAAATACAGTCTGAAACCAAACAAGATGACCTCTGTGGCCTAGTTGGTAAGACGACTGTCTTCTGACCCGGAGGTAATGGATTCGATTCTGTTGAAAGCAAAAAAATTAAAAAGGATTCCAATCTGGTTTTCACTTAATGCTCCTTTAATTAACATACTCGTATTTCTGGTTAGTTGGAAGAGATCGCCACATAGAGACCAGCCCTTCAGGGCATCATTACAAAAGTGTAATAAAAAAATTAAATATTGTCACAAAATGAACTAATCCAATACGCAAGCAGCGGCGGCTGGTCTCGAGGTGCATTGGTGCGCTGAACCGGAGAAATAATTCGCGATAATTAAATAATATATTCGCAAACATGACTTCAAAAAATGTTTAACATTTGTATAGATTAAATATGTGTAAGAATACTGATAAATAGTACGAGTATTTTTATGTAAGTGAAAATTTAAAAAAAATGGTGCGTTGGTGTTCAGCGCACCAACGCACCTCGAGACCAGCCGCCACTGTACGCAAGTATAATACACAAAAAAGTATGAATGAAAAAATATGTCAGCACTGATCGATGTTTAATTTAAATAAAAGCAGTAGAAATTTCCACACCAAATGTAAACCTATAAATAAATATCAAAGTATTTATTGTGAATTTCAAGTGCTTATAAAAATCATAATATCTATTCAAAGATTTTCCTCTGCAAAACTGCTCGAATGTAATAAAAGCAACGAAACATTTATAGTACGGGCCAATGCTTTCGGACTCCTGACAGAGCGCAAGGTATGAGAGACTGTCGCCTTGTCACCGTGTAGGAGTTTTGAGTGAAGCCTGCATCTCTGTGCCACCCTCGGCCGCTCCCTGTAGCCAGCTCCCTGCACCCTGAATCCCAGACAGAGACAAGTCCTAATCAATACCCTGGCCGAGTGGAGACTCTCACAATTGCAATGGGTGAAAAATAGCGGTGCAGTGGGCGGGGGGCTCCCGGGAACCTCTTCGGGCTATTGTGCTGACGGTAATTGAAATGTTAGACCAATAAGAAGACGATTCGACGGATCATGGGAGAGAGAGAACGACTCATGCAGCATCTCAATCGAGAGCTTTCGTCTCGAGAACAATTCATCAAATTATTTGAGATCTATAGATAAAAATTAAATCTCTTAATTGGATTTGATTCTGAACTAGAGATAATGTGATGAATGGGGTCCTTGATAATTTACAAGAAGTCGAATTCATTCCATTTTATTATAAATAATACAAATAAAGAAGATATTTACATAAGTACTTTTTTTTCTATTCATAATAACTCTTTGAAACTACAATACATTAAAAATATGCTCTATAAATTAACAGTACAAAAACGTTTTTAAAAATTGTAACTGCTTTTACATAGCACAAGCAAAGTACTCAATGTCTGAAAACAAGAGAATATTCCATATATTCTTTCAATGCATTTGGTGTTATTCTGCCAAGAAAAATATCGAGTACGATGATGTCACACCTTCTTCCATAATTTAATCAACTTTCTAAAATATTTTGTTAAAATAGTTTTTTACTAAATTATCTAAAAACAAGTAAACATTATAATTGAAAAGAAACAAATTGAAAATATATTTATCTCTAAAATCCATCTCTCGAGAAAATCATCCCATCTGACGGATAGCATTTTTCAAAGAGAAATATAAAACGTGATGCAGGTATGAGTATTGTGATCGATTTTGCTAAGTGCATACCCACAAGAGGCCTTTGACAGACGTTGACGGGGAAATACCGCGGGACCAGGAGGGACGAGGGGAGTATTGCACAAGTTGGTCGGGGAGATGCACTGGATGGGTGGGGCAAGGTGCCGGTTAGTGGGAGTTATCGGGGGAGGGGGGGGGGGAGGTATTGTGAAAATGACATTCGAGACTATAGAAAGATGACAACAAAATGTAAAGAGAGTTTGATGGCTGACAATATTGAACAATAAAACGACATTAATTTTATGTTACAATACAATGTGTGGCTTTATTATTTTTCATAAGAAAGCTAATTCTGTGAATACGTGGTGAAGCAATGAACTTTATATCTAAAGCTTTTGGCAATGTTTATATCTCCACCAAATGAAATATTTTCACAGATTTAATCTAAAATTAATTCACCTGCAATATATATCAGATTATTTAGTATAAGAAGGTTGTGCGAAATCGTTTGCGAAGGCTTGGAGATTTGGAATTTTGGGGTAGGATCTTATATGATTAATAAGCTAAAAAAAGAGAATGAGGATAAGAGTTATTATTTTATTTCATTGTATGAAGCACCTTTTTTTCATTTATTACTATGATTACTTGGAATTGTCTTTGAACGTAGGTTTATTTAGAAAATGTGTGATTTAATATAAGTACTCTTGTTTTCAAGACATAATGAATATTTTCACGTTACACTGAGGCAATTGAGCGAGAAGCTTGATTGTTACATATTTAGACTAGACAATATGGTAAAGAGATCCGAATCGTATGCCAAATGAAGTTCCGGCAAATAAACTAACTACTTTCGTAAACTATACGCTCATATCTGTCCACTGTCCAGAAGGAAATAAAATATTTTAGATCTATATTCTCACAAAACACATTAACATGAAATAATCAATTTTCTTTCTGAGCATGGACTTTCCCTCCTATCTAGTGACAGCAATATCGTTTGTTTTCCAACGCATGAAACATCATGTTACACATCCATATTTTGCGGTTTATTAGGCTCAACTTTGAAATGACATTCCTAGTTTAATCAGATGTGCTTCAGCCGTATCATATTTTGAGAAAAAACTGAAAAGGTATTATTTATCTCAAAATATACCTTGTCCATAACTCCTATAAAAGGTATATCCCTCTTTTCCTTAAAATGTATTTTTTGTTTTACTTTTCGTTACTTTTCCAAACCTCAAATCTCATTTTACTATATTTTAGACATGGTCATGAATACTAATAATAGTTTTGAAACCCAATTTGTTTGATTATAAATATATATATTTGATTATAAAAATACTATAAATCCCATAAAGTGGTCTGTAAATATTTTCCCATCCACAATATAAACCATGGTTTTAACATTTAAATATTAAATTTCATCTCGTCTACTCGTAGATGTCTCACAGATCAGTCAAGTGGCTCATCAGACATCTTCCTTCAATGATGGGGTGACACTTACACCATCCCAGATCCAGAGCTGAGCTAGACGGAAGGGGGATAGATACGTCACTTTCAGAGGTAGGAGTCGGGACAGACGGATAGACAAACAGAAGCAGCCGCGGTATCACCTGGCGAGACTAGAATGCATATCTGCTGCACTATCGATGTCTTAAGTAAAATAGAGATTAATGCAGAGAAATGAGCTTAAATATGAATATCAAAAGATTAATCATGATCAACTTCAAAATTACTTTATGGATTTCCATATTATTTGTTTGTTGTAGATAAATGTAGTATTAAAATTTATAAATATAAAATAAAATTAAGTGTATGTTAAAATGCAAGAAATTAGTGGTTTTATAATATCCTACAAAATTCTTATTAAGTAAAGAAGATTTATTTGTTAAATAATACTTTGAGGATATCAATAATAAATGAAATACTCGTATATAACTAGAACACATAACTCTGTTTTCTCCCACTATATTTTTTACCATAACACTTTTCGCATTTTAACACACTGTGTCTTTCTTCAGTGATCTTATTAAACTAAATTGCATGTTATTACACTACACATTTTGTATGTGGTCTTATAAGGATGAAATAAGTAGTAACTTTACAATTTTTATCACAGACAACATTTAATATAAATTATAATGTAAGTAACATGTAATGAAATTTAATTAATTTGCAAGAGGAACACAGTGTGCTTTTGGATGCACATAGTAATATATTTGTTTTAAAATGTGACAGAAAACAAAGTATCTAATTTTTGTATTCCATTAAAAATTATTTCTTTATATAAAAAATAAAATGTAGGAAGGAAGACGCGTATTGAAAATAACGAGGAAAAAGTCATTGTAATATTTTGGTTTAAAAATCAAACAATTTTATCTCGTGATCTATGGCATTGTCTGGCGAGAAAAATAATTTCACTATTAAATTGCTCAATTCAAATTTCATGAGTTTATGTTAAAATACACAAAGTAGAATACTTTTAAAATAAATAACTTTACAATAACAAAGAAGAGAAACTCAAGACCTTACGTGCTAAAATTCCTCGTAGAAAGAATGTTAAAATATGCTGGAAACCTCCATATACAAAAGTAAGGAATGCATCATAGAATCTGGTTTAACCTTGAGAATTACATGCACAATATGTAAACTCATTTCACGTACACAGGTCCGAAATTAAATATGGTGTAACCTTAATACTATTTACAATATTTAAACTCACTTCAACCACTAACATCTGGAATACATTATTAAATCTGGTGTCACCTTCTTAATTTCAATTACAATGTGTAACCACATTCCAACCACAACCATCAGGAAAACGTTATTAAATCTGATGTAACCTTCTTAATTTTATTAACAATATGAAAACTCACTCCACCCACAAACATCATGAATACGTCATTAAATCCTGTGTAACCTTCTTCATTGCGTTTTTAATATGTTAACTTACACCACACACAAACGTCAGGAATACATAATTTAATCTGGCGTAACCTTCTTATTGTAATTACATTTACAATATGTAAACTTTCTATTTATTTTACATAAAATCAAAATAATGAAACACAGCCTTTCCTTTGTGACGATTTACTCAATTCTCCGAACATTTTCAATTTACAGAGGCCGTAACTATATTGCCGCTGCAAAACTGCGCTGATGGAAATGTGTACTTAGCTGAATTGGAAACGTTCAAATCGATCATATTACAGACGGATACTTATGTTCTTCCTCTCTTGTCTTGTATAATACTCATGCCATTCAGTTTGCGCGCTTAAATGATGGAAGGTATTCCATGCACTAGATATACGTGTATGTTAGATGATATTGTTTGAAAGGAAAAAAATAGCGATATTTTAAAAAAGTTGTTCAATTAATACGATTATTTGTATTTGAAACTACACATATGAATGGATACCTAAAAAATAACACATGTTTTAGCCAAAAATTAATAACTGTATATCGTTATCTGCCTTAAATTGACTTGACGATATATTACGTTATTATTATTCACAATACCGTCTAACGGGATTTTTCTAACATTGACTGGCAATTTCTTACGAACACATTTCAAAGTGAATAAAAAAATAGATCTTTTCGCTTACTCTCCATTGATATTGAATCTAAGATTTTCTTACTGGAAAACAAGCCAGTAACAAAGATTTTTTCTAGTAAAAGAGTTTTTGTAATCGAAGAAAAAATCGATTTTTGTAGAAACTCATAAAATGAAATGCAAACATATAAAAACTTATTACTCTTTGGTCAATGTTTATTTTTTAACACTTTCAAGCAATGCAATAATATTAAGCAAGCACGAGTACCATCAAATCACTAAAGTTAACAAAATAAATTTTAAAATATACTTAAGATAATTAACTATAAAACATATTAAAAGTATATTGAATTACTTGGTTTACCAAAATAGTATATCTTCTAAAATCGAAAATAATCAAAATTAAAGGCTAAGTGTAAAGAAAAAAAAACATCTGACAAATGGATCGAGCTCTCGACACCAGGAAACATACTGCATTGGCTTCTTGGAAAACTTGAAAAAAACTCTTAACTTAGGGGAGACCAGATGCAAGGTGAATATTCAGAGATGGGATTTCTCGAATGGAACAAGCATTAAACGTGATTGGGAGGCTATACAGGATTCATAACATATGAAAACTTGTCCGAATATAGGAATAAATGGTCGATTCGAGAGCTAATTCATGCGAATGATAGAGTAAACTCGTTGCCACTAGAATCAAAATGTATAGATAACAACTGACGGTATGGATAGGAAAGTGAATAAATGATAAATAAATATGGAATACTGCAATAAACCCGAATTCACGATTCGAGTGAGTCGAAGAGTATGGCTGGGAAACTATATTGTCTTCGGCCCCATTCATCGAGCCTTCGGGCTTAGAGCCACTTGAGAAGGCATGTAACTCACGATTTATCATCGCATGTATTGACAATAGTTCCCCACATGAGTAGACAATAATATTAGCAAAAGTCTAGCATTTGTGAGTATTATTACCCGGTGAATTCCTTCACCAGAGTCTTTTTTTTTCAGGTATTATCGGAAATCAAATCCAAAACCCCCTGGTAGAAGTCAAGCTACATATCAACTCGCTTATAAATGTTGAATAGAGCGTTACTCTCAGTCTTCCTCTTATTTTTCGAAAAATCCTTAAAAACCCAAATTTAATTTACAATTCAAGATTTATCCCGATTTTGTTTCCCATGTTATTACTTTTTGTTTTCTATAAAAAATATCTAGCGTAAATATCCCGGTTAATTTACCATACGAAAAACGAAGCAGACTAACTCTCACATATTAAACTAATTGACGTTGGAGACGAGCTTTTACATCAAAGGAAAACTACAGGGAGTTGGGAACTGTAGTTTTTGCTTGATCTGAATAAAACGACCAACACTGGATTTTTTCTTATTTTGAAACTTTGACACCACGTACGTTCAATCGACAAAAAGGCTATGTATGGCTAAACCAAAAGGGGTTAGAAAAATTTTGCAAGCCCTTTAAAGGGTTAGACACAAGTCTGATTAATTTTTGCTTGTTTGGATGTGAGACCTAAAATAAATCAATGGTAAATTACGGTTTATAAAAATTACAATGTAAAGCTTTTATTTTCATATTATCTTTGTGATTTTCAAAAAAAGAGTTTTTATAGCAATTACAAACGTATTCACAGTTTATTTAAAAATATATTAACACGGTTGTTCTAAAACTGTGAAAGAATGTAATAAAAAAGATTTTGAATTAATTTTCTTTAGTTATCAAGTTAAAAATCACTATCACATGGCACAAGTTACACTAAAGTATTGCTCTCGTAACAAAACGGAATAATTTCGTCTAAAAAGTGTCTGGAGGTGGTAGGAACATGTGTAGTTGGAATTTATGTAATTAAAGGAATAACAAAGTAATGTATCATTAAATTTAGTTAAATATTGCATGTATTTGTTTATTTATAATATATTATACACTTCTAAGGTAACATAGGATTGATTTTGGTCGTTATTGAACTTACAAGGTCCCGAAGCTAAATACAGGAGAAAAACACTTAAAGACAATCTAGAAAAATAGTGCATTTAAAAAAAATACAATCCACTTGAATAAAAGCTCTTCTGGGGTGTTCTATCCCAAATGCCTGACTTTTCCTACAGAAAGGCAGTTTGTGACAGACTGTCCAGTCCCCACCAGGCGGTTAAGAGGAGGGGCAAGGTGGGGGTGAGGGAGACACAGGGTGGTGGCATCTGGGGTTCTTTCCCCCTCTTCTATGCACTGCTCCCACACCCACCCAAAAAACCTCCGCCCACCTTCTATAGAAGGACAAGTGACTGACGTCGTGAAGTGACGCTCTAAAATTTCAGACGCCCGGGAGAGGCGTTGCTTTTGTTCCATTTTCATTGCAATTGATTCTGATTTTCTGTGGAACTGACGCGCAGTTTGTCTATCTCTTTAAACTAACTTAAAAATATCAGAAGTTATTTATTTTTCAATGAAAATTCTGATGAAATTTAAAAAAATATAGCTTAACCCTTACTTCACAACACTTTTAAGGAATCATGTATTTAAGTATTAGTCTCAAACTGGTTTGCAATTTAGTGTTTTATGGATAGTTCCTTTTAGAATAGTGTTTATAGTACTTGGAATATTTTTAAGACAGATGAGAACATTAGATTTCACACCCATTTATTCAAATGTGTCAATAACAAACTTTTTATTATAAAACTAAATTAAGCTGATATGAACTTGTATGAATATTCCTGGTATTATATTTCTCGATATATAAATGTTATTATTTATTTAGATACTGTAAATCAATATCAGTCAATTTTTTCACAAAATGAAACATAATTTTTAACTTTTTTGTAAATAAAAAGGTTTCCTTTGATGTAAATATTAATACCGATTAAATTGCTCTAAGTCTGCCTTCCCTAAAAAATCACATCGTGATAGTATGCATTATGAATGTTATTTTAATAAGAACTATTTCATTATGTTAGGTGTTTTATGGGTCATATGAACACTTCGTATATTAAAAAATAACGAGGGTTTTTTTCTTGGCGTTCATTATTCATATTAAACTCATATTATAATAGTATTTTCATGTATCAGAAAACGACACAGAAATTTCCCGATGAAAATGAAAACGTAACAAAATGAAAAAAAATTAAAAAAACATCGTCCTTTAAACAAAGGCCCCCCCTTTCTTTATCCCGTCTGTCGCAACGAGTGGTCAACATAAAATACGAAAACTCAGCAAAGAACCCAACGTGCATATTATAAAGCACCAACACGGTCGTTCATGCCTCCATACAAGGGTGCCTCGCCTCAAAGCAGCTTTCACTAAACTTTTCGGCATGTCTGGCTTGCCTATGACACTTGTCCATTTTGCCGGACATCACAGGAATGGGGATGGTGCATTTGCTGAGGAAGGGTTAGAGACGGGGTGGTTGGTTAATTAAATCGCAAGAGTCGTGTTAGGGGGAAATGTGTGGTGTGTACTTTTTATTGTAAAACAAGAAGTGCTAACAGGTATATTTGATTTAAAATGTTGCATACGATTTTAATTGATATATTTTAATTTACAGATTTTTAATGTTATAAACAGGAAGTTGGACAACAGCATCACTCAGATTTATATGTTTAATGGAAAATGAAAAAAATAAACCGGTGCAATAAAGGCAAGTTAAAAAATTTATTTCATGCTATTTTAAGAATAAAAACACATATCCTTATGAATAGAATATTCATAAGGATGTGTGTTTTTAAACTAAATAGTTTCACATTCGAAATACGAGTACTTAGATTGTTCCTTTAAAAAACATATAACGAGTAGGTGCTTCATTGTTAGCAAAAGTTCTTTAAATAATTACGCATCTACGTATTTAATCTTAATGTTACGAGGGATTTGTTTTATTAAAATCGATAGAACTTGTATAAATGATCCTTATATTTTATATTTTAATTTTTGTTAAAGAAACGACGTTAAGGCCACTGTTGAAATTATTGATAGTGGCCTAACAAGATGAAATAATCTTGCAAGCAAGGTTAATAAATATAAACAAAAATCAAATTTTTATTTCAATAATTATAAATGCGTCTTCTTAACAAACGATATGACAACGTCTTACGTTGCTTACTTGATTTCCACCCGGGAATTACAGATTTATTTTAATTTACATAATGACATAAAAAAATGTTTCGAGTCTGTTTTTATCTATGAGGTATTCTACAAGATCCTCGTTGATTAGAATTCTAGTTGACAAGCTATGCTTTATTCAATGGAAATGTAATATGAAGTAATTAAAGCGTATATTCCACTGTGTTTACTCTAAAATAAAACATAAACAATGTTTTGTTTATATCTTTGGTCCGGCATCCCTCCAAAGCCAAGTTTATGAGGATCGCCGAGAAGGTTAGGGAGTTAGGGAGAAAGGACTACTCCCATTGCCTCCCACGTGTGTTAAGGTATACACAAAAGAGAATTTTAAATACCCTTGACAGAGAGGCGGTCTGCTACTAAAGTAGCAAAAGCTAACACCTACCAAACTATGGAAACATTGATACAAAGAAGAAAAAACCTAAAATTTATCAGTAAAATCAGTGCTTGAATTATTTACTGACAACATTAGACAATAAAATAAGGACCGAATACTTGTTACAATAAATATTATCCTTCTAATTTTTTCTTACCGTTCATTATCCGGGAAAATTGGTTGTTTGTATTAACTCGGTTTGGATGTGTTTAGTAAGTGATAGTACAGCTTATTTTCTATGGCTTTTTATTTTCCTCATTGATATTTAACCGAAAATTTTAAAGTTGTATTTAAATTTTTCCAACAAAAAATCTAATTTCATTATGTAAAGGTGAACTTAAATGATCATATAAGATTTTTCTCAAAAACTTTTAAAGAAATGTTATTATGTACTTGTTTTGCTCTGTAAGCATATATATCTTTCTATTCTTCTTCATCCTATTGGAATTGTTGAACTTTACTAAAGCATGTCTCCCCAATGCTTGGCAAAGGCAACACCGCTGCCGCTCACCCGTAGGATGTCCTCGAACCAATATTTAAATAGGCAGCCACCGCACATAAAGAGGGGGAAAGAGGGGATATTGCAGCTCGCCAGATGCGCAGGTAGGGCCGTCCGAGATCCCCAATCGACTAGATTCTCCCGGGTCCGACCTATCTTTGTGCGAAGTCTGTTAAGACTCTTCCACGTGCGGTAGTCGAGGTTTCCGCCAGGAGAAAGGCACTCCACAGGCCACCGCCATTGGTTGAGCACTATTGTGGCAAGTTCCGCTCTCCAAGTCAACACGCGCTCCATTTCCAAGCTCCTCCTAGATTTTAGTCTTTGGTTTTGCTTCTGATGCCTATACATGAGGTCGTGTGGATCCGTCTCTTAAGTAGTCTTCTCGGTGCGGACTGCACTTTGATGGTGTATTGCAGAACAGGCTTTTCAAGCAAGATTTGTTTTACTTTAGCAATCGGCGCTCGTTTAAGGCACCCGGTTACGATGCGGTATGACTCGTTCAGCGCAGTATCTACCTGTTTAACATGGGCAGACTTACACAACACTGGGCAGGCGTACTCAGCCACGGAGTTGCATAGAGCTAGGGCCGATACCCTGAGAATGTGGGGGTCGGCAAACCACGTGCTTTCTGTTATGCAATTTTCTCTAGATATTTTGCTCCGCCCCAGTTGATATTCAGTGATCATCCTGCATCCTTATTTCTATGATGAAATGTTGTCACTTGGATTTTCTCAAGGTTGTGTTTCAGTCGGATTGCGACAGTATTCCGTCCAGCGTTACCTCGATATTTGTCTTGATACCATAAGTTATTTTAGATAACACATTTTCTAATAGAAATAAGCATACATTAAGTTTTGATTTTAAAACAATCTTTGTCTGGTTTGGTTTTATAATTCAATAATGCAATTATTCAAGTATTCAAAGTATTTTTTTTTTGTATTTGCTATGTTTTTAATTCAGATGCAATTGATAGTTACACCTTTCCCAATATAAAAGGGCTACTACGTAGGCCTGTTTTAATTCTCAAGGGTATACAAGATAGAATTATTGTATCAAATATGTACAACACACTTGATAATGATATTTAGAAATGTATATCTTAAATATGACTTTCAAAACCATACTCATCAGGAAATAAAAGTGTTCAAATATTCGGATATTTCTGTGTAAAGATCATGTAATTTACTGCTAACGTATTTTCCCCCTTACATTAAGTCTCCATAACGAGTTACTTATATCACAAGGTTTTAAATATGTACCGTAAATTTGGTGAAGGCGTGAGTTGCATATTTTAAATTTTACTTTTTTAATAATCATTTTTTTATATATTATGCACTATTGAAAAGACGTACATTCACTTTCCTTCAGCTCCACCTCTAACACGCACACCTCGTACTATTGACTTGTATATTCGCTTTGTCATTACTTCGTCATTCATTCCCTTTACATGTCCAAACCATCTTAAAACTCCTTTCTTCAAACATCTGTTTTAAACCACGCATTCATGTCTGATGTCTTCATTCCGCCTTCTTTCATACATTAACCTTCACATTTTTTTCTTAATGCACAATTCACAGCATAAATCTTACGTTTCTTCTTATTTTGTCAAGTCTAAGCTTCACTTGAATATGCCAAGGAAGATTCAAAAGGCATTCATATTAAATATTCTAAGCTTCACTTGAATATGTCAAGGAAGATTCAAAAGGCATTCATATTAAATATTCTAAGCTTCACTTGAATATGCCAAGGAAGATTCAAAAGGCATTCATATTAAATATTTCTAAAAAAAATGTATAAAAATTGTTAAGCTTCAATGCATATATACGAGTATGTTAAAATATAATTTTAAAATCCATTTCATGAAGGAGTGACTTGGCAATAGAAGCGATGCAGAGCGTGGTGGTTACATCAAAGTTTGGCAGTTTGTCGTGAATGCGCTCGGTGCCACGTCACTCAAGACCACGGCAGAACATTGTTCCCATCTGCGAATGACACGAGCATCAGGCAAACTGGACGGAACTAAGATAGAATGAAATAATTTTAATTTTAAAGCATCCTAAATATATGTATAAGCCTTGCGGAAAATCGTGAGAAAATGTAGAAAATTGTCTTCGTCAATACTCGTTAATTGCCTGCATTGTCACAAGGAAGGATACATTGTCACAGGGAAGGATACATTGTCGCAGGGAAGAATACATTGTCACAGGGAAGGATACATTGTCACGGGAAAGGATACATTTTTTTCTAGTTTTTGCATTACCGAAAAATATGAAATGAACTTCACACCTTGAAAACAAGCCACGGTGTACCTTGACTTTGCCGGAAAAGAGGCAGTTCTAATCCAGTTTTGGGACAGACTGTATATTTTGCTCCCGATAGTTACACGGTAGCGAAGTCCTAGTCCTATGATTTCTTAAAATTAAACCAATGTACACTTCTTGCATATAAGTAGGTTACAACACAAACCAGGACTGCCAGGTTTATCTCATTCTCCATTCCTATTCTGCATATTGACAACCTCCGTGGCCTAGTTGGTAAGAGATCTATCTTCCAGCCTGGGGTTGTAGGTTTGCCGTTGGTACTCAGATTAATTTAAAAGTAGTTCTAGTCCGATTATCGCTTAAGGCTTCTTTTATAACCTTTTTGGTTGATTGAGAGAGATAGCCATATTGCAAAAAACCCGCCAGGTAATACTTTAAACAATAATAAGGGAATACAGTACATATTTCAAAACGCCATTTCTTGAAAACTATATCATAACTATACTCCAAGATTTAAGACTAATATTTACTCGTAGATACTAGAAAAAATAATATTTGATATATTTGTAAAATAAAAACATTGGTGAGCAATTGTTAAAATAAACTGAATTATTATAAAATGGTCAGCCGAATTGTAAGCACGACGTGATCTGTCCTCAACACAAGAACCGAGACATGATGTGCTGACAGGGCTGGAAGATTACGAAATTACAGTGATACTAAAATTAAATTAACGAATACCCGTAAGATGTGTAAAATAGAAAGAAATCCAGTATATGACTGTATAAATGAAATTATTTTTTTAAGTAATATTGACAATAATCCCAAATGTAAGATGACATTTTAATTATTAGGTAATATGGACGACCTCCGTGGTCTAATTAGTGAGACGCTTAACTGCCACCCAGGCGTTACGGTTTCAGTTCCCATCTCAGTCTCAATTAATGTCTTAGTGTGGTCGAGTTAGACTCGTAACAATATTACAAACCCGTGCTATAGCAAACAGTGAATTCGTGGGCACCCCAGTGGTT
Organism: Odontocerum albicorne; assembly: GCA_949825065.1. Lineage (NCBI taxonomy): Eukaryota > Metazoa > Arthropoda > Insecta > Trichoptera > Odontoceridae > Odontocerum > Odontocerum albicorne. The sequence goes on from OX463840.1 coordinate 25,585,182, forward strand.
CTAAACCGAAAGGCTCGATTAATGTGTCCGAAGACAATGTTATCTCCCAACTACGCCGACCCCGTATGTCCGAATCACCAATTCGGATGTGTCGAACAGTTACCGTACGAATGAATGAAAAAATAAACAATGCTAACATTCTTATCACGTAGTGACTCTAATAACATCAAATTTAACCTTTCATTAAGCTTAGTACTCAGAATAAACTTCCTTCGATAAATTCGATATTTTCCCTAGATGGTATACATATATTTAATTGACTTGATTGTAAAATCTTCATTTCGTAACTTAATGGGTAAATACTTGATAAATCACTTTCTTACAAATATTGTGAAGTAATATGGATACTGATTTATTCTTTTTAAATCAATCGATCATTAAAATTTACATGTTCAAATTGAACTTAACATATTTGTTCAACTAGACACTATTTTCAAAATACTCAGTTTTGAAAACAGGTTAATAATAATATTATCAATGTTTTTTTATTCAAACTAAATTATGTATAACAAATATTAATAACAAATATTACCTGTAAAAAAAGTCATTCATTTTTACTGAAGCTTTATTTTGAATTCATTGAGATTTATTCGATTTAAACTTTTTGATTTATTTGTTCTTTTGGGAATTTTATGCCTAAAAATATATAAAAAAAATGTTTCAAGAGTTAAGCGGTGTAACGACAATCGAATTGATATTTTTAAAACCTTTCAACAGATTGCGTTTAATGTACGTAAACATGCCCAGCTTTTGGGCGTTTAAGAAAAAAAACTATGACTATTAATTGAACTCTATATAATTATAGACTTCTCTGTATTTTAATTTTGACATGGATTTTGTAGATTGCAATACGATTTTCTTTAATTTTCTATTTGAAATTAGTTAATTTCTTTACACTCTGTTAGAAATAGCAAGAGCCATTGCCAAAAAACTGTTTGGCAAATTATTTGCTCTAAATCTGTATAAAATGTTATAAATAAAATACCACTTGAAATAAAATATTTCGCCAACATATTGTTTGGTAAAACTTTTCGAATCTCACGAGTATCTGCAGCAATGGTTTATTGAATTGCTTATGAGAATTTATGTACAAATTTACAAATGTAAGATTTTTAAGATGTAAATACTAATTCCGAGTAAATTGTTCTTATTATGCTTTTCCCAAAAGAATCACTGCGTGATAGTATACATTCATGAATGATTTTTTAATAATAATCATTTCATCAAGTAAGATGTTTTATATTAAAAAAATAATGAGGATTTTTTTCTGAAAGTGTTCATTCTTCATATTAAATTTATTTTATTCAGATGTTTCAGAGCAGATAATGAGACTTGAGATATGACTGATATAGGGTTTTATTTTATGTACAAATAATGAAAACATTTAAATAAATAAATATAATTTAAAGTATTATTTATATTATTTTTTGTATAATACATTTTCTTATTTGGAATCCTAATACAATTTGAATAGGTAATTTCAAGTTTGTAACCAACGTTTTAGTGTAAGAATAAGAGATATTTAATTATTTCAATCCTTTAATGACTTCTTCTCTTTACTTCGTCTTCCAATGTTTTTTCGTGCCAACCCTGTATAGATGAGAACTGGATACATACTCCTACAACACGTATGTCGCCCGAAGAGTATTAGTTGGCCTTAATTTTGCGAGAGGGAAATACTCGTATGTACACAAATACACGTATTATCAAAGGGTACAAAACGTTAAATGTCAAAACGAAATGACGGCGGTTGTGTTCTTTCTAGTGGTTCTTTGGCGTTACATTAGTAACACGCTCTGAAAAATATTTTGACATTTGTATCCAATGTCGGTTTAATTGCGTTAAAAGACCGTGTAACGGATTGTGATAATTTTTTGTGTGACAAAAAATCGCTGAAAAATTTACCTGGAGGGGAAATACTTTACGCGTACTAAATATTTGTTCAACAAATTTTATTTTAGTAAATATGATAATGTTGAAAATTTAATGTCATAAATTGTGTTCAATAGTGTTAAATTTTTGAAAAATCTGAAGAATATTTATTTCAAAATGATGTATAAAATATTTTCATTTAAAGGGACGAGTTTTTTTACACTGTCACATGATGTAACTGATTGAATGCTTTGTGAAAAACAAGTGTAATTGAAATATAAATAAATATTTTACTGGGTACATTTTAACAAATATTATTTTCAGTCAAATAACTGTTATAAGAACACTGTTGAAACATACACCCTTTATTATTATACCGTTTAAAATAAATAATAATTTATTTAAGTCATTATACCCATAAAATGAGTTTTTGTGTAGTTTAAAATGTTTTTCAGAATTATTGCCGTAATGGGTTAGCTTTAATGATGACTGACGTTTCAAAAGTGTTGAACTTTCATCTTTAAGGTAATATTTAAGGTACATTTTTGAAAAGGTGGATATTTCTTGCATGCTTACGTGCTTAAGTATATTTTAAACTAGTTGAAAATACTCATAAAAATCTTGGAACGTATTTCATTTTATAACTGATTCAAATTATACATTTTGAAATCTTATTACATATTTTCAAAAGAAATTAATTATTTTAATTTAATATCATATTCATATTGAATAGACAGACTATTTAATTTGCGAAGGATCAATAAATCATAGCTCATATGAAGATTACTTTATTTAACGCGGAATGTAGGTAACGTGTTAACCAGTCAATATTTTATACATTCACTCTAAATGCTTGAATAAATATTCTATTTTCAATAAAATATTACCTTTACAGTGATAAAAATACTTGAACAATATACTTACATCGCTGTGTATACATAGCTGGGAAAAAACAACGAGCTAGTTCCCAAATTGACTTCAAAACTGTGTGAATTTAAACACTTACCTGAAACAAACAAAAAATATGTCAATTAAATAAGTAAGAAACAACAGACGATAAACGTTTGAGAAACAGTTTTTATAATTTAAATCTACATTTAATTTATTTTCAATATATATTTCATATCTTCTTCTTCTTCTTTTAGGCCTGTTGTATTTCATATCAAATTCATATTTTATTATCTTTTTCGGTTAAATTAACAAGTCTGCAAAAAAATTGACAAACTAAGTGATGACCTGCGTGGCTTAATTGATAAAACACCTGACTTCTAACTCGGGGGTTGTGAGTTTGATACTTGTTGGCATCTCCGTTGGGGAATATTCAAGTATGGTTTCCACCTAAGGTATCTTAGGCATATTTCTGGTTGGTTGGAAGAAATTGCCACATGTCATTAAGCCCACCAGGTTATACTCTGTACAATAAAATTTAATACCATCCAATATAATATTACAAGTGTTCCAAACAATGAAAATATGTTGTAATTAAATTATGTTTTCAGAAATTAATAATAATTTCTTCAGGAAAAAATATCCTAATTTAAAGTGGTATGTACTATTGTAAAGTCACGTTATTTTATTAATGTGTGAAAGTATAATATACAATAATTTTACATAAATGAATGTCCTTAAGATATTGGAAAAACACAACACGTATTAATCTTTCCATAAACACAACACGTATTAATCTTTCCATAAACAATACATCAAGTCTCTTTCGGAAGAAGGTAAATGAAGTAAACAAGTAAAATAATTATGGAAAATAAATAACAGTAGACGTTTCGTCATCCCTTGACCCCAGCCCTCCCGATCCCGTCTGGAGTAGTGTCGTGCGATAAATCATTATAAATCATCTGTAGCCGTCCATCAGTCAGGGTGTCGGACTAATTAAGGGTATCTTAGTGCCTCTGTCCCTCAGACAATCGACCTGGGTGACAAGTGACGTTTCTGGCTGAGGGACTATACCCACCAAGTACCGAGGGTTTATATTGTTCGAATGTATGTAACGTTTTTTCAAAGAAAATTTATCCTGAAATATTGCTACTCTACACAGATGTTGTAAATCTAAATTTGGCCATTTTCAAAGTAATAATTTAATTGATACAAATTCTTATTTGCTGACAATTATTTTTTTATTCAGGACACAATTTCTGTATACTATAATAACATATGGTGAATTATAATTGATGCATTATTAACCTAAGCCAACACCCTAAGTGCACATCTATAGAACGTCTGAAATATTTGTAAAGCTACTATTCCACTTCTTTGTATGGTATCCTTCAATGCATCCGAAATGATGTATCGGAAATATTGAAGAGCGTGATATGAACACAATATTGTCTTCGGGCCCAGTAAGTGAGCCTTTGAGTTTACAGTCTCTGGAGGAGGCATGGAACTCGTGGTTCTTCATTGAACATGTTGGCAACACTACCGGCACGTGCGAGTTTTGTTACCAGATGAATTATTTTACCAGACTGGCACACAATTTTTTTTTGGGTACCATTGGGAATCGAGCCCGAAACCACCTAGCGGAAGTCAAGAATGTTGCCACTAGGCCACGATATTCCCGCTTAAAATTTTATTTTTGATATTAATAAATGTGTGTTTTAATTTGAAAAAAATACTTGATAAAAAATTTGCTTAGGACTAATTCGCTTCGAGCAAATTTATCAGGATAATAATATTGTATATTCGACTTAAAAATGTATCTTCACACATTTTTTAAGAAAAATGATCCTTAAAGCCACAAAATACTTTGTAGTGTAAAACATTAGGGAATAATATATACAAAATAGCAGTAGTTTTTTTTACAAACAAATAATCTCTCTTGTTTTTATGTGTTATTGAAATTGACTTTTGATTTCCATTTCCCTAAATATTGTTTTTGGACATGCAATGTATGTTATGTGTTTTATACAGTCAATTTATAGGTATGCGTACGATATTTTAATCTTGATATTCCAATTATGAAAATGGTTATACATTTTTATTTATTAAATAAATATTAAGTGTTTCAAGTGTCACGCTTGAATTATAACAATAATACTAAATACCCATTTATTAATAAATGAATATAGTAGATGTGTTATTTGTGTCAATGCATTGAACTTAAGGTTGATGAATTAAGTAAGATAAAAAAAACGCTATGAAAGGGTGTGGACATGAAGAACGACTGAATGAAGAAATACTAACAAAATAAATATACAGTGTAAATGCGAGGGGAAGACGTGGTAGACGAAGACCAAGGGAAGTATGATTGGATCAAGTAAATTATATTTCGAAGGAAGGAAATTTAATTCAAAGGAATCGTAGGAGTTGTGTGAAAAGGTGTATGGATGTAGAAGAGGCGAAAGATATGTGTCGCGATAGGAAAGTCTGGAATTCTTACCCCTACGTATTATCGAAAACAGCGTAATTTTATATATGTATGCATTGAATTACTTTTAAATAAATCAATTTAAAACCATTGAAACTATTTGTAATTAAGTATTCAAAATAAATTATAAATTAAATAAAAATTAAACCAAATTTTAAGATGCAACAAAGAATTATACTCTTTATGCTCATGTAGACTTGAAAATGACAAAGTAAAATAATACCATAAAAAATGTTCTCATACTTTATAAGCACGTATAAAACCACCTTATAAACAAAATACTAGGGTACTATCAAATACTTTCTTGCTTATTGCAAGACACGTACGTATATCTGAAAAGAAAAACTTAAAAATGGAGTATTATCAAAGACGTTTTTGGTTACTCATGAAACAAACAGGCGGCAAATGCTACCTGCTGTCGTAGAGAAGCCGGGTAAAAAACTGTCATTACAGTAGGGTGGATCCCGTGGCGAAATTGTGTTTTTAAGCAGGCCATTCCGATTCCTCTCGTGATGCGGGGCTGGGGCCCGCGTCGCTATACCCTGCGACACCCCGCGAGAGATATGGCGCAAGAGATACGTACTTAGCTAAATATTTATCGGGGCTTACTTTGCTTCATCAAAAAAATTCCAGAGATCAAGAGGAGGAGATAAAGTTTGATTGAGAAAATAATCTATAGGTCTGAGACTTCGAGAGGAACGTGATGGTGTTGAGAATATACAAAATAATCTATAGGTCTGAGACTTCGAGAGGAACGTGATGGTGTTGAGAATATACAAAATAATCTATAGGTCTGAGACTTCGAGAGGAACGTGATGGTGTTGAGAATATACAAAATAAAAGCGAAAAATGATAATATAGAATATCGAGGATGATCAAGAAAAATATGCTTTAAGTAAAGGGTGTACAAATTTCATCTTATTTGAATAAATGTGAAAAATACCGGTTTCTTACATCCCTTACTTTAATTCAAATCCAAAAATTGGTTTTATTTCGTTCTAAAATCTTATAAAATACTATTTGGTTTTTACATTTATATTTTTTTAATTTATTTATTAAAGCACTCTATAATATCATAAAGACATATAGTAAAGGGTGTGTCTTTATACAAATTTATTACTTAAGAACTTATTTTATTTCTATATTATGACTATAAGCTAACTTAATTTTAATTTCCAGCATGTATTTTTTTCATTTTTAATCGGTGAATAATATTATATAAACCTATTAAGTAATTATTAATATTATATTACTTATGTTGTTGATTTTCTGTTCACACAATTCAATTTTTATGTAGGAATGTAAAAATTAGACGCTTTGACACTTCGATATGCTTTATTTATTAACTTATAAAAATAAATGGCGAAACATCTGTCACTGAGAAAATAAATATAGAACTAACAGCGTTTTTTTTTTATTTTCTCAATTAAATTATGACATACATACAAAACATCACGCCGTTTCACTGTTGAGAATGAGTAAAAAGCGCTAGACCTTCCTATCTCGACATAATATATTTCGTTTCTTCTACATCTATACACATTGTCATGCAACTTCTATGATTTCTCTGATTTACTACTAACATTTCCTTCTTTCAAAACATCATTCACTTGATCCAACCATACTAAATCCTCCAAAATAAGTTTTATGATTTTAAAATTAAATTTTTGATATTCTTTTTTGTTTTATTTGCTCTCTTATTTCTCCTCACCATGTAAATATAATAAAATAAATTCTAATCTGTTCTTCGATTTGGATAATAAAACGATATCTTAAAAGCTTAAATTTAAAAATAATACCAGATAATGTTCATTAAAGTTTAGAGACTTTTTAAGAAAATTTATACAATTGAAGCGAAATCGATACCGAAACAATTATCAGGCAGAGGGTGACATTATTTCCAATTTATATTTGAAGCAATTTACACCTTCAAGATCTCGGCTCACTTGCTGCCACGACATTCCAGATATTTATTACTTTTAATCTCCAACCGATGGCTGTTTTCCTGGTGTTTTTTATTGTTATTGTTCGACATTTAAGGCACTCTGCCTTATTTTGTTCCAAGACATTAAGACTAATCTTCAAATTCGAAGTTCCCATTCGTTCCTTACTAATACGTGTGGAGAATATCTGAATAATTAGAGCCGACCCTGGATAACGTTGGCGTTTCTTTTATATATGAAATTCTTTGATATTTATTAAGTTTTAAATATAAGTATTCAATAAATATTTCGAACTGACGTTTGAACAAAAATATGTACGGATTATTGAGAAAACATTTTGCTAAGAACGTATATGACGAACTCCGTAACCTAGTAAATCCGTAACCTAGGTAAGACACATGTCATCAAACACGGGTTCAATTTCCGACGGAAACCAGATTTTATTTAACGGGATTCTTGTCTGATTTTCACTTAACCTCTTTTTTACAACTTTCTGATTGGTTGGAAAAAATTGCCATATATAGGGCAATAAGGCATCTAGGTTGTATTTTCTACAATGAAAATATAATAAAATATTCAAGTTACTAATAGAGGGTTAAAACAAAGTAATACATAAACTTTTTCACTCTGGCATAAGAAAATAAAGAAACGAAGTTGATTAATTTTATGTTTTTTTTGTGATTGTCGTGATTGGCAGCAATCTTTATTTTGAAAAATACCATAACATCAATCAATAAATGTAAATTGAATAAATACTCCGACAAAAGAACTATAAACACAATTCGGAATTGGAACGATAAATTGAGAAAGTCAGAAAAAGTGGAAAAGATAAATAAATATGAATGGGTAAATTAATTTTTCCACTATGGATCAGTTGATATTTGTAAGCGATTTGTCGAGAAATAATAAGGCTAACAACGACAAAATCAAAGCGTCTTTTATCAACCCCCGTTCGCAATAACAAATTGCCTGGTGTCGGACCCGTGGTGACATTGCTATTTTTATTATTTCTAGAGGCAAATAAAGCCGTAAGTTATTTAAAATAAAGTTATATTTATTTTCTTTGTCTTCATCTTTGACGCAGACAAACTTTATTATTTTTTATGATCACCGCTGTGAGGAGTATCACTGCTGTGAGTATCGACTTCGCATTAGTATTCATCTTTGTTTCAAAACAGGAAAATTAAAATAATCGTTCATATTTATTATACTAGTTTCCATTTAAAAAAAGAGAGATTTTATCTCCGTGGCACGATTTGTGATATTTGATACCCGCTCTCTTTATATTATACTTATGGAACTGTTATGATGCCTTTTCATATAAATCTTTTAACATAATTACCTTTTCAACTCACAAGAATACATCGTCATTAATAAATTGTACGCATTTGCTATAAATTTAAAACTATATCTGTAATTAGACATCTTAGCATTCTTAATTGTAGTGGGCACATGTTTTGAGACGGTTAATTCGGGGCAAAATTTTTGTAAAAAAAAATATAACGAATGATCCTTAATTTTCATTATTTTTAAGGTGGAATTTGTAATTGACTTACAGTAAAATGAGAATAGCGTATTTCTATTAGTGAAGAATTTTCAAACGTTACTAAACTAATAAATAGGGACCAAAAATTCATCTTTTACATGAAATTCATTTCATTTGTCACAATTTAAAGTCTCAAATTTAGAATTTTACATTACAAACTCCATTTTGATATTTTCAATTTTCAAAATATATGTGATCAACTTACTTCAAGCTTAAATTAACTTGAAAATGTTCTAGCTCTTTTAAAATTAATTTTAAAAGTGAGTTCAATATTTTCCATTGCATATCGCACACAGTACAACCTGGCATGATTATTTTCATATGGTTATCTCTTCCTACCAACCAAAAGTTAAAAGTCTATAAGTAGATCATGTGATCAAAACAGACTAAAACACATTTTATTGGTCACTATCGAGAATTGAGTCCGAAGACAAGCATTCTACCAAGAGACAACGGATACCCCTATATTTTATTGGTCACTATCGAGAATTGAGTCCAAAGACAAGCATTCTACCAAGAGACAACGGATACCCCTATATTTTATTGGTTACTATCGAGAATTGAGTCCGAAGACAAGCATTCTACCAAGAGACAACGGATACCCCTATATTTTATTGGTCACTATCGAGAATTGAGTCCGAAGACAAGCATTCTACCAAGAGACAACGGATACCCCTATATTTTCTCAAAAGAAGCATACATTAAATAATTTAAATATTTTTTAAAACCTCCATTTTAGTTAAACTTAATTTTATACTATTTGAACGTAAGTATGCAAAAAATAAAACCCACGAAAAACATTTATTTTGTTTATTTTAAGTACAGAATTCATATAACAAAATCCAATGTGCGAGAGAATATAAAGTCAGTAAAATGTGCATTATATGGTAAATTTTCAAATAATTTAAGCCCATACAAAGAAACGTAATATTTACTGAAATATGTAAACATAGCTGAAATTTGAGAAGGATATTTTATTACATATAAACGCCCATTTATAAATGATTTTCCAAACTAAACAAATTTATTTCCGCAAAATGAAAATATTGGCAACCCTATTCAGGGTGCAAACAAATGGTCCTTACTTCCAACGGAACGAGTACAAATGGCAGCAATATAAAGAACACATCAACACCCAGACAGACGAGAATTTTTAATTACATGAATAAATTTGAACAGATGGTAATTAAGAATTTATATTACAGAAAAATCGTGGACTTATCGCGGTTCATCATCAGAACTCAAGAATTTGATGAGTTAAAACAACAAAACTAATGTCGAGTAATAAACGTCATTTTTTGAAAATTCCTCTCAATAATATAGGTATCCCTCGTTATACGCGATCCCTCTTCATGCGATTTCGCTATAACGCGACTTAAAATAAAATGAAGTTTTTTTTAATTAAAAGCCCATTTGAATTTTCCCGGTTGAAAAGAATAAGCTTTCTAGATATTTTAATTGAAAATACAAATAAAAACAAGAGTTTTTTTACAATTTTTGGGTTAAAGCGTTTTTTTTTCCTGCTAATTTTGCGGTTATTAAAGTGACAAATTCATGTAAATCTTTAGGGTGAAACTTGTAATAATAACTTTGTTATGACTATTTATAAAATTTGGTTTTGTTTGCAAGCGTAGAAATTGTATTTTTGAAGAAAAATATAAGTTTTTGATTGTGAATTTATAATAATTTAAACAATGTTGTTCGTATCATTTTTTGAACGTACAAAGCACAGCTAAGACCTGTACTAACATATCCATCGGAGACTTGAAATCTCGCTACATTTGAGAGACTGGTTCTTTGCAGAATACATGGTCCAATTTATGACAATGGTGCGTAGCGACAGATGTATAACGAAGAACTCGAAACCTTGTTTAGCGAAGCTAGCGTAGACAAATTTATGAAAATAACTAGACTGCACTGGCATTGACATTAAAAACCGCGTGCAAGACACTGCCCCTACGAGGAAGGCTTTAGTTAGCTTTCATACCATTTGTATATTTGTTTGAATCAATTCGTTATTTTTTTAAAGTCCCTCCTAGTTTAAAATCAGCTTTCCATGGTCCTAATTTTCTTCTCTCTATATTTTTTTCTGAAACAGCCGTCAAAAAGTGTTCTAACCATGGCATTAATAAAATAACAATTATTAAACCGTAATTATGACATAACCTTATGGTACACATGGACGTAAGTACAACCGATTTTATATTTTTTTATGTCAGCTTTCATTTATTGAAAGCCGGTGAAATAAGATTTTTTTAAGTGTTAATACTATGTAAGTATGTACACTAAAAGCTTCAGCTTTCAAAAGGTCAGGATATAATACTACAGAATATATAACCATTCATTCTTCCATTCCGAGTATTCTCATGTGAAGGATAATACAACATAATTTAATGTAAAAAGAAAGAAGGAAGTTAATCAAATTCATATATGATAGGCAATCCACCGTAAGAAGCAGTAATAGGCAATCCACCCTGACGATGGAAGATGCCTGTGCATGTTTCGGTTAATCATATGCAAATTGTTGCACGTCAACAAGCATATAGTTTGTCAAATCAAATCACAAAACTCTGATGGCAAGGAGTTCAAAGTTTCAAGACGATCGATAGGTTTAATCTGCAACAGTCTTTCGTTTAGCAGATGTATATAACACATTTTAGTGTTGTTTAAAAGTGCTATAAAAATATGATAAGAAGCGAATGAGCTTTAAAAACATGATTAAACAACAAAGTTAAAGCAGTTAGAAAGTGTATATTAATAAAATGACAATTTATATAGTGTTGTTTAGAGAGCAAACTCTCCTCAAGGGCACTCAAATCCGCCAGGAATCGAAAAGTTCCTTAGCGTGAATGCTCACCGAGTCGAAGACCACAACCTATGATGGATATACAAATGTAGAAAACAGTTCAACTAAATTTATCAACTGACCACTTCCCTATAAAATGACATGTGATATATTATAATAACACTTATAAAAGATAATCCATGTGATAAATTATTATTTTGTGAAAAATGTTGACTTAGCACTTCAGGGACAATAATAAGTACTCGATGATCATATATCAAAATAAAAATACCTTTGAAGAAACAAAAGCAATCTATCATTAATTCACTTAATTAGGGGGAGATTTTTTAGTTTAAATAAATACCTTAATTAAATAACTAAAAATATTTTTAATTTACGCTTACGTAGACATTTTATTTAAACTCAGTTGTATTTTTATTTGAGGTGAAAGTTGTGAATCGTATAATCTTTATTCTATTATTTACATGAGCTATTCGAAATTTTCTCATTTTTAAATGTAAAATACCTGTTTAATTAAATGTTGTCTTAAATCTTCTGAATTTAATTATTGTATCGTTATGACAACCATCTTTGGATGTCATTAGTATTTTTTTATATATACCTTCTAAGTTTTAAGATCTTTTCGTATCGAAATAATGACACAATAAAACATATACAAAAATCTCACATCTGATTCTTTCGTACTTAAGTTAAATAATTTATTATTTTTAAATCTAAATGGAACAAAATCAATTTAAAAAATACAAATAAAAGCTCCAAGTGTGTACAAAAAATATGTTTCAAAGAAAAAGATAATTCGATCCCGTCGCCTAGCGCGTCAGATTTGAAAACATCACAAAGACATCTCTCAGATCGGAGTCCCCCTTTTCACCTATTGATTTTCGATACAAACTTCCTCACAAAACACTTGAGGAGCGCGTGAGCGGTGTGGGTTGGTTCCGTGCACGTATAAATCCCGTCTTTACTCAGCCACGGCAATAAAATTAGCATCCAAACGACTCGCTCAATCCAGTAATTCACATCGGCTCACAAAGAATACGCCGGGACCAATAGCGGGTGATGGTTTACACCTGACATGTTTATTACGAATAGGCAAGAAGTTTAAACATTACCTCGTTACGGGCCTCTCTGAGGGATCTGCCCTGAGTTATCTGATTACCTGAGGAGGGCCGCGGGAGGAGCACGACCGTAGGGTCCGGGGATCGGCAGGAGGTGGACGCTCCGTGGACCGCTGGCATCAACATAAAAATACAAGATCACATCGGCGCTAGATAAGTTATCGTCTTCAATTTCGGAAAACTTCTCCGTGGGGAGGAAAAAATATATATGTAGTTTAACATGAATTTGATTTCTCGGAGGCGATCATAAAATATTGTCGGAATCCACCGTTTATCCATCTCGGAACGCCACTAAATTAGGTAACTGACGATTTCTCCCTTTGTGAACTGACGCAAGGCGATAATTCGTTTAAATTTATGATTATTGCCGTGTTTTCTCTCAAATCAATTAAATGTCACTATTTTAAGTAATATTAATGGCATTTGATGCTTATCACATTTTCTTTATTACTTCTCCTTTATTTCTTAGTACTTTTTCATTTGATCTATCAAACTCGTTTGAATAATTAGCTTGACTTACTGATTCAAAGACTGTTGAAAATATGAAAGGATTCAAAATTGCCAACAAAAAATATTTCCTTTGTAATATAATGAAAAAAAAAATATTTTTACGAATAATTCATCATTTTTGCCAACATCGTGATAGAATTTTTTTAACTTATCGGTACAATTAATATCAATTCAAATTTGTTTATTTTCATTCGAATTCTATGCGAAACAAAAATTCACTAGTGAAATATCAAAATACGTTTTTGATACTAAAAAAATGGTTGTCAAACAATAGAACATTTTTGAAAATAAAATATATTCCACCAAATTTGTTTTGAAAATACAAAATTTAATTTTGCTTACAGTTTGTTCATATCAAGAGAATTTAAAATAAATTTGGAAGGAATGATAAATTATTGCAACTCTTATTAAAAATTAATTCTACCTTACGTAAATTTATTTACAAAGTAAAAATAAATCGCGCAATATGAACTCATAAAAAAAAATGCAATTTAAAGTGGAATTTGTATATGTTACCATCCTATGAAAAATCACGAAATGTAAATATTAAATGTTGAAAAATAAAACTATTGAATAAGTTATAAGAACGAATGCTTGTTTTGGTATCCTGAAAAATCCAGATTATTTAATGTCATCAAAAGTTGAGAGAACAGACATCATAGTTCATTTTCATCTTGAAGGAAAACAGTTCCTTTAGCAATATTTGAATGTTTTGTCAGATCTCGCAGTTGAAAATTGAGAAAATGGCAGCATTGTCATGCAGTATTCATCAAGCCACAATTATGAATTTTAAATTTGTTCTCGTCAAAGTTGTTATAATAGCAAACTTCAAGTCTTTTTAATGAACGTTGACGAAAGTCACATATTCGCTGTGTTTTTTCAGCACGATACTTATTGACTTCCTTTTCATCATTTTGCTGTTGTTGCACTTGCCGAAAATTTCGCATCTGATTAGCATGTGCAGCACCGACGCACATTGGCTTCCCCTGTTATTTGTCTCTCACGCTGTTGCCTTCGATTGCTGCACATATACTCAGCGCATTTTGATCTTTCATTTGATTTCATTCCTATGTATTTAATTAAACCGTACAACAATCGTCTATTTATTTCAAGACAGAAATACTAACAATACTAAATCGTAACGATGACATTAATAATTAAAACGTAACTATGACAACACCTATTCTTACACACGAACGTTAATACATCCGATTTTATATTGTTTCATAGATCTAGGTTTTTCGGTTACTTTACGATACGATACTGGTCCCCTACAAACTATGTATCTAAATGCCTGTATTTAATCGATTTTTAATAATGTATAATATTTATAGCCAGCAAATCTCTTTTTTTTGTATTAATAGTTGTTAAATATGAGTTAAAATGTGACACGTAAACTCCTACTCGGATACGGGATATTATATTTATGATTATTTACGTTTATGTCCACAAACTAAGGATAATTTGTAATATTTCATGAATTTACATAAACTTTTAAATGTGAAATGAACAGATGTCAGATTTATCTTTAAATGTCATCTGGACATGAAATCACACCAGATCGCGGAAGACATGATTCCAGTTCATCAAACGGGACCGAAGCAAAGCTGATCAAATAAATACTGTACCCATACACGCCACATCCATATCTATACAGTTCTACGACTCGACTGAGAGACCAACTGTCACGACAGTGGTACTTGTAACATTTGAATCAAATTGCACCAATTGTACATTTCTCAAACGTTGTACCCATGAAAATTAAAATAAATGAATAATGTTTCAGAAAAAAGAAGAATATTTTACTTTTTAATATTCCAGTTTTCATAAATCAATAAATCTCAATAAAAGTATTCTACATAGTGCTGTTAAATGTGGTATAAATTTTATTTACAATTTTTATTTGTAATGAGAATTATTTTACCTCAATATTTTATTATAAGAGAATAAATATTGTTTATTTTATCCAATTATGTTAAACATCATAACCAAGAATCAAAACATTTGTTTGTAAAAGAGCGTTATATGTTACACTATTTGAATTTATTACGCATCAACCATTTCAGTAGACTCTCAATTAGCCTTGGCGCACTAAACGAGTTGCGGATTATTGGGTTAGAAAAAAATGATTTTTTATAGCATTTTAAATATTATTTCGAAATGTTATAAAAAATAAGATATATTTTAAATCCCCGATTAAATCGCAACCCAGTTAATCAGATCCGGATAATATAATCAAGAGTCTCTTATATAGTACAATACATGTCTTCATTCTTACTTTCTACAATATTAACGTGACATCACTCCATCCATGATCGGTTTACAATCAAGATTCAACTTCTTGTTTTGTACTGTCGACAAACTGTAAACGACCAATTTTAGAAAGAAGAATTATAAAATAAATCTGTTATTTTATAATAGTGTTCTCTTTGCTTACAAAAAAACCGAATACTCTGTGAAAATAAATGCTCATGAAACCTTACCTTAAATATATTATTTATAGTTAAAGCATTAACATGGTGAAGGTTTAAAGACATTGTAATTTGTTTTATCAAACACTGTTTATTCCACTTAATGTAACGGTATAACTCTACCAGTTTCAAGGCTTTAACTTCATCATCATCGAGTCTTATTTGTGCTCCCCTTATGATGAGGTAAAAACTTTGAAACCGTTAGGATTATACCATAACATAAACAATATTTAATAAAACAAATTACAATTACCTTAAATAAGTTGCAAAACCTGCGATACACAGTTTAGGAAACCTAAATATCTTTAACGAAATACCTTTACAATCATTATCTGGAATCGATACACTAATCTAAGACGGCGACTTGCTGTCTGCTGAAAATGTATAGCGGTTTATAAATACCTTGTAAAACGTATACAAATTCTAAACCGACAAAACCCTACCTTGCACAATACAATCAGAGCTGAAAATATAACTCAGCGGTCGACATTTTGATAATAGTGCATACACTAAGTCCTTGAAAGTTTAATAATGTGAACATGATCGCCACGCCAGGTGATATTGTGATATTGTGAGTTGTCAAATGAAAACAAGTAAAATGAAAATTTGTCGAGAATGCAAAACTAATATGGACTTGTTCAACAAGTTTAATTTTAAAAAACTAACCTTTCGCCAACGGCATAACTTTACGTCTCAATTAACTCAAGGCTCTAAGCGCCATTAAACATTAAAATTTTATGGTTGATTGCCAGTACTAAATATAATTTCACTTGTATAGATAGGCAAAAATAATTTGATTATTTTACGAACAGATAACAGATCTGAAAGGAATAATTAGACGCAACAGCTTAAATTGGTAAATCTAGTTGGTAGTACGAAGTTTGATTCCCGATGGTGCCTGAAAAAAAAATTGTGGTCGGAGCTCGTTTGATAAAAATATTCATACGCGCTAGACGTACGGTAGTGTTACTAATACGTTACGAACAACGAGTTCCGTGCCAACTCCAGTGGTTCTATACCTGAAGACTCGATTACTAGGATTGAAGAGCTCTTGCGGCCACGCTCTTCAAAATGTCTTAATCAACGATTCGGAGATGTTGACGGGTACCATACGAATGAAATAGAACTCATTTGAAAACTTTAACAGGATACTGACTATAGAAGCATTCTTGAAACAAATACAATGAACTTGTGATTTAATTTATCAAACACTGTTTATTTCACTTTATGTAATGGTATAAACCTTTCGGTTTCAAGTTTTTCACCTCATCATCAAGGGAGCACAAACAAGACTGAACTATTCTATGTTTATAAAAATAGGTTTGAATAAATTGAACTATTCCATGTTTATAAAAATAGGTTTTAAAACTGAATAGATATGCTTACTTATTCTGTAATATTTTGACAGTTGTTAAATTATAAAAAGTATTTTTTATGTCAGGGATTTTGATTAAAAATACTGGATTTATTAAACAAATTCTTATTTATTGAAAAAAACTGCTCGATAACCAAAATACTTAAAACTCATATTTTTAGGGTTGAAAATATATAGGAAGTATGCAGGTGTTAACTATTGCTAAGAAATTAAATATTAAGATTATTAAAAATAAAATGACGTGCAGAAAATTAAAATTAAGTAAGTCATAATATATAAATTAGATAAGTTCTTAAGACATAAATTTGTATATAGGTAAACTTTGGAAAATGTTTGTGTTAAGATTACTTTATTTAATAAAAAATAGATATTTTTACTTAGGACCTTTGGTTACACTTTGTTAAAAGATTATACCAAAAGTACCAAAAAATCGACCAAATAGAAAACGAACAACTCAATTAACAAAAGAACAACGAATTAATTCTTGAAAAAGCATGCACTTTGTAGAAAAATCACTCACAGCTAAGTTTTGTTTTAATTTATCGGTTTAAAATAATGATGTTACCGACAATATTTATGTTCTTTCCGTGACTAATAAACATGGAAACTTGTATCCGACATTTGCCTCGCTATAATACTTGCTATACTTTACCATTTCATGTAGGCAGAGAATGACAAAAGTGATAGATTTATACTGGAACAGCCCGCCGTGACAGGGCCGGGGCTAGGGGAAAGAAATGTCATCATTTAAATTGATGTTGTACTGGAGACGCTAATTTACATTTGAGTAGAGGCCAACTTAGATAAGGGATATCGATTGCCGCAGGAAGTGAAAGGGGATCGATCGAGAGGTATTTTCTTAGCTGAAATATTTTTACAATTAATTCTGATTTTGAAAACCATATGTTCACGAAAATTTTTGTGCATTTTTGAAGTATTTTAGTCAAAATATGTCTTTAAAAGTTTTTTTTAATAATAGTGTATTTTACTTATCATTTCACAATAAGAATCTTAAAAAGGGTGTAAATATTTTTACTAAAAAAATCGTTGATTCTTAAAATGTTACGTTTTTTTTACGATTCTTTAAAGTGTGAGATCCTAACTTTTGAATTTTATTACGCATTCATTGTATCTACGAGTAGTAAACCCTGGCAATTCATGTGAAAATCTCTTCCAGCTAACCACATAAGTGTTTAAAAAAGCCTTAACTGAAAACCAGATTGGAACCCTCTTTAAAAAATCTGGGTATCGACGGAAATTATTCTGGTTTTCACTTAAGATATGTTTAACAGTTTTCTGGTTGGTTACAAGTGATGGCTTTATGGAAATAAAACCACCAGGTTTTACTGTGTTAAACGAAAGCGAAATACAATATAATGCTTAACATGTAAAATATCGTGCCAATAAAAAGTGTTTTCTGTCATAAATGAACATGAAATTATTTAAATATTTTCCTCATGTTTTACACTTTGTGTTGGATCATTTTTACACTTATAATACAATGATCACTTTACACATATATCATCTTGACTAACATACAAATTTATCAACATGACAATGCATCTTATACGACGAAATGTGTATACCCAGGTGAGTTTACGAAGAGGTCCTGCGACTTCACGACAAGTATCAGAGGGCATCCTACTTGACAGATTATAAATAGTGGCTCTGCAGAGATTTATGCTGAATGAAGCCTGCTGGACAGCCATCACACGCTTTTGCTCTTAGCGATATGTGAGGACGTCACCACGGCGACAGCAAGTCCAATAGATACGAGAAATCGTTTTCTTGATCAATCATTCTTAGGATGGCCATTAATCACTCAGATCGATACTTTATTCATAAGTATTAATTAAATTGAAAACATTTATTTTATAGTGCGTGGGCGTTCCATACAATGCAGGTATTAATTAATGATAATTCTATTTTGGCACTTGTAGTTTTCTTATTTCATTAACTGACGCTAGGCAAAAAATTCAAACCTACCTGATAAGTACAATAACTAATAAATATGTTTTTATACATATTGAAAAAAATTGTGTACTCATTAAAATTTATTGAATATTAATAGTTACTTATGCTCTTTTGTAAGCAGAAAAGCAATTGATATGTGAGAAAAATTTACACAATATGGTTACAATACTCGTAAGTGTTAGACCTGTAAAGTTATATTTAAGCATTTGAGTACTGTCGAAAATGTACTCGTATGGTTAGTGTAAATGTACTCGTATGGTTAGTGTCAATTTATTGAACAGGACAAATAGGTACATATACTCGTATATGTACGAGTATGTCAGTAATTCATACTCTAATGTACAGATATTTTTAAAAATTTTGTTAAAAAACCTATTGTCAAAAATTATATTTTACTATATTAATACCAATACTATAAATAATGGAATTTTTTATACTTATATCGATTACTTAAACAAAAAATATTATGTATTGCTTATATCATATATATATTGAACTAGAATATTAATTCACTGTTTATTTTTGAGCTTGTCTCAAAGAGATTCATTTAGTAATCGTTTGTAGAAGTACAATACTGAAACGGAATCAAATGATGTAGAAATCTCTTTTTATTTTATATGTATTTTTCATTACAAAAGCGGAATAAGTATTAGGTGTTAAATAAAATACTTTAAAGTTAGTTATCCACTACGCAACAGCACCTTTAAATCCATTTATCATAGGAACATAATTATTTTCATAGTTAAAATTCTTTTCTTACAAGCTTTTGCTTCGTATTAATTTTTTTATGAGTTAAAACACAAAAAAATAATTCCAATTACTATTGAGGCATTATAAAATGGCATATTACGACAATATTCTATGTTCTTCAAAAAATTGAATTTTTTTTGACTTTATGACTATAAAATGTATATTTTTAACATTTGTGTACCTTTAAGACTATTTCTTTGAAGAACATAGACCAGTGTTAAGTTATAAGCTTGGATAGAAAGCATGAAATCTGTCCTATCTGTTTCTTCCAAAACGGAGATTCAAAGATCATATCTTTGTAATATAGAATAGAATGTTGAAGTGTATTTTTCAAATGTAAAAAACAATGTTTTACTGATTATTTTGCTCTTATTGGTGGCTTAATATTTTCGTTCAATTTATGAAAAGCACAAAAACTGCGCATTTATAGGAATACATATGTTTTAAAATTGTATCGCAAATACACTTACAATAATATAAAAAGTATTTTTCATTTATATTTATCTATCTCTCTAGTACCATGAACTCTCCAGTAGCGGCTATCATCCTGCCTTCAGTTCATAGACAGTATGCTCTATGATATAATATGATCAGGATATAAGATATGTTTTATGGTATATGATCAGGATATAGAGCCAACCATTTCAAAAGACCGGTCGAAGTAGCTCGGCATGTTCACTCGATCCACCTCAACTATACGACTAGCATTCTGAGATACAAACGACCTCAGTGTAGCGTTTCTCAGATGGCACACCTTAACGCATAATTCACATACTGGGGCGCCAGACACTTGCGTTTTATATTATTAGTAACAATAAATAAAAATTCTCGCCGTTTGTACGTCGGTTACCTAGGAACTCTGTGTTTAAAACATATTTCAGATTTTTTCTATTTTGACAACTTCTTCGTCGTACAGTCACTTCTTGATATGATTACCATATGTTAGTAAACGACACTTTTTATCAGTGAACATTCCTTACGAATTATTAATAGTCAGTAAATAATACTTTGAAAATATGTCGGTCATTTTGGGTGTACCTATATTACTTATATTAAAAAGTTATAATAGAAAGGAAACTTATAAATAACATTTATTGTTTCATATTCGGTATTCTTAAAATAAATAAAAGAAGGTAGATTTTTCTCACTGAATTTGATAAAGCTCGTATCATTCTTAAGAATGATGTGAATTATATGTGAACTAATATTTGACTACATTAAGAAGACGAATAAGATATCTTCAAAGCCGTGAGCGGTACAGCACATAGCCACAATAATCAAATTGATTTATACTAAAAGATAAATAAAATAATACTATAAAAAGAAACATTGATGAATTCCTTCCGCTCTAGTGAACTCACAAATGAAGTGATCGTGAACAAGTTTTTTGACTATTCAATCTTTTGGTTCGCCTAAAAATCAACCTCTTCAAACATTTCTTCAAGTGGTTAAATACATGTATTCCAACTTACAACTTATTTAACTCCATAAATCTGTCACCTCTCAGGCCTACAGTTTGTAAACCACCGTTTGATGTTAAGAAACTGATGCAGTCACCGAGTAAAAAGGAAACTTTACAAAAATAATACACTATTATGCTTTAAAATGTTAACATTTTTTTTCTAGATAATTTTTGTGGTTTAGCGGTAAAACAAGAACGTTCAATAAAATAAATAATAAAATAAAATAAAATATTTTGGCTTTTCGCGTTATAGTTTTTAAAAAATGTGAAATTTCTAAAATTATTTTTATCATGAGTATCGTTTTGGAATTTCTCAATCTTAAGACCGAAACATTTAAAAATTATGTCAAGCAATTTTTATATTAACTCACTTTATTGTTGTAAAAAATGGATAGCAATAAGACTACAACAATTCACATTGGCAAATGAAATGGCCTAGTTATAAAGATGCATGGGTCCCAACTCGGGGGTTTCGGGTTTGACATCTGTTGGTCCCCTATTTTTTTTTTAATTCTAGTGTGGTTTACACTAAAGACTTCTTTAAAATATTTCTGGTTAGTAGGAGAAGATTGCTAAATGGTAATAAGCCCGGCAGTTTGTAATGTATGGTATGAAAATATGATTAATTAAAATAAAAGAATCGCAAACAAAAAAGCAATCGTTGGGTTAGTTAATAAAAAAGTTTATTAAAAAGGTTCATTCAAAATACTTAAATACACATGACTTAGTGAAACATGTATAATATATTCAAACATGTATAATTTATCTAGTCTGTATAATATATCCAAACACGTATAATTTATCTAGTCTGTATAATATATCCAAACATGTATAATTTATCTAGTCTGTATAATATATCCAAACATGTATAATTTATCTAGTCTGTATAATATATCCAAACATGTATAATTTATCTAGTCTGTATAATATATCCAAACATGTATAATTTATCTAGTCTGTATAATATATCCAAACATGTATAATTTATCTAGTCTGTATAATATATCCAAACATGTATAATTTATCTAGTCAATTTTATATGTATTAGTGATAGGTATAAACAATTCTAGAATAAAAATAGACTAACACAATTTTTAAAAAAGAAATTACTACTTCCATTCTCTTATGTATTAATCGGTCTAATCATAAACACATCAATATACCATAGAATAGGTATTTTACATTTGTTCTATTTTGCCAAATAAAAAAGATATATTTCATTTTTATTTAATATCACACGTGAGTTTTAAGATTAAAGCCTTTTGATTAAGTTTAACAATACTTTGTAAAACTCGAAACTTCTTTAAATTTCTCATGATCATGGTTTGTTACTTAATTTTTCCAAATCTTTTATGAATTGATAATCATCTTTATATTCATTGAACAGTGGTAAAGTTGAGGTTTGTAGCTTTTATACATTTTAACACTTGAAGTGCTTACTTTGTAAAACATAAGTACTCTTTTTTATTTCATGTAAAGCATATTTTAATGTTATCGTACTTTAATCAGCTCTCCCGATGCACCGCTCATAAAATTTTCATTGGACATTGAATAAAGATACCTATAAAACCTTACTTTGAATACTAAGAAGATACTAAAGGAAATAAAATAGTATGAATCACAATTTAATTTAAATTTAGATATACCATATACTGATGTAAACCACAGCAGTTTCTTCTTCTTAGATACTTAAAGAAAGTAATGACACAAAAAAAATATTACCTGTAAAACATAAGATATATAAAAAAATTTAAATAACACCGTAAAATAAACTCTCAATAAACTGTTTTTTCTGCTGCTGATTTCTTAAATATACTATGATAATATTTCCAACTAATAGGCCTTGTTAAAAGTATATATCATGGTATGGTCTGTTAATTTGTATTTTTAGAATATAAATTCTTCTATGATTTATATTCCAAACGTAACTCGAACAACCAAGACCAAAAAGTTCTAGTTAAAACATATCTGAATAGAATATCTCTGAATAAAATATTGTTTTCATATTCAATAATACTTAATATATCGTTTCTAAATCGGTCTAATCATAAACATATCAATATACCATAGAATAGGTATTTTACATTTGTTCTATTTTGCCAAATAAAAAGGAAGAATACCTAAATAGAACATTTTTCACATACTCCAGTTAGATAAATATGAACATTTGAGGTCAAAAATGTTTTTTCTTTTAATGTTTCGCTGTAGAACTCCTTTATTACATTTGAGAATGCCACCCGAAGGTGGCCAATGGTAATCCTAGCCATGTATTTTTCTATCTTGGAAAGTACTCGTTCCTTCAAAAGGTAAATGAAGAGAGACATTAATTTGAAAAATATGGACTACTGGATTTTTGTTTAGTAAGCACAGATTTGGTGAAATGTACCCCAATCAGAACCCTTTTACTCGGAGTTTTCCAGAGCCGTCCTTCTTGTGAGAGATGGATGAGCTCGCGTCCCTGGCTGGCACTTCTCCCGGCGCCGCCCCCGTCACTCGCTCGTCTCCCGTCTCCGTCTCCCGTCCGGTAGCGGCGTACTCTTGGGACACGTGGGAAAAGAATGAGATGCAAAGCGGCTACAGATTTACAACACTTCGTACAGAAATGGCGCAATTGGCGTGAGAAGTGACCTCACAATGGATGTACAAATGTAACTTGTGAGGATTATTTCATCCGTTCATCAACCCCTCGAGGTTCAACGGTTTGATCATTGGCATTTTTGAGTATTCAGTTTAAATCAAAATTAATTTTAACAAGAAAGTGAAGTTAAGTGACGTTTGATGGCTGAATCCATTAATGTCCAAATATCTTGGTTCGTTCCTATTCATATGGTTTGCGATATTGGTTAAACCAAAGGGTGAAGTTTTATTATGCAGAGAAAATTTCGACATATCGAACAAATAAGAAAGATAATCAAAGAAATGGTTGTCAAAAATATTGGAACTTCATTTTTAAGCTACAAGCATTGATCCTTTAGTTGAATGAAACATGGTTACGATAACGGCAAAAAATAATCATAAAACTTTTGATTACATGCTTGTGTGTTTAAATTTATTTTACCTTAAACTACTAACATAAAAAACATAAGGGTTAAGAATAACTGTTTTTATTAAACATTCATTTCTAGCCTTAAAATGTCATACATAAAAGATAATTACTCAAAGATCAAACGTTATGAAGAAAAGACACTTCCATACAGATTAAGATGACCTTTTAAACCCTTCCTATGCCAAAAGAGGGTACATACACATTAGCTCCAAATACAGATTAAAGTAACACACGTGCATTCCCGACTGATACATAACTGAAAAAAATGCATAGTCCAATTTTTTTTTATTTCTGTTAAACAATGTAAAAGCTTCGTTTACTCGGAATATATTAAATATTTTATACCTTCTATTTATAAATTGATAATACTATAATTGAGTCACTGTACATACTTAGCAACCAGTTTCAATTAGCATAGTGTAAGGTTAGACAGATAAAATGTAAAAAATATGTTTCCCTTCAGTAGCGTAGCGTGTTTCCTAATTCCTCCATTATCCTTCGTCCTAATATCCTCTCCAATCTCCTAGCAGCAAATGAAATTGTTATAATTAAATGGTCAAATTATTTCTATATTCTTCATTTTAAAATCTGTATTTTATTTTCTGTGTATAAAACTCTAACAAAAATATCTCACTCAACACTGTAAACAAAATTGTTAAACACCTTTTCTGTTGGTATGAAGAGAATGGCGATAAACAAGCAAAATGATATAGGTATTGTACTACTAAGTGTTTAGATAAATAAATGAACATTATTTAAAAGTTAATTGTTCGTATTTAAATACAAGATAACATTCAATGCAGCGAATCTGCAACTTGCAGGAAAGTAAGTTGCAGATTCACTGCATTGAATGTTATCCTGTTAAATTGCAATTTATGAAAACTAGTTAAATAATATAAACTGGAGTGTGTGTGCCAGGTTGGGGAGTGACTTTGCAACGTGACAGATGAGCTAAGATTAGCGCATAAGCATCCGCAACAACTCCGGTCTGAGGTGTCATACACACCATCTTAATGTTTGTCAAAGTTAGCAACGTCTGCATTGGGTGGTTTCCGCTGAATTATTTCCATATGTGAGTTTAACTGCATATATACGAATTCATAGATAACGAAAATACATAATTATTTTAGCAGTAAGAATTTGAAGTAACAAACACATTAATTATTTCCATTAAATTCAGTTCTAAAATCTTTACGGTGATAGCTTTGCGGAAGTTAATGATAAAGTTTATTTTTTATTTTTTGTAACATTATCCAATGGAGGCGAAGGCGCGTTGTTAGAAAAACATTATTTAATACATTTTTTCAAAAGTATTTTGATAGCTATGAATGAGTATACTTCCATAGTTTTTATTTCATATTTTTCTTCTTAAGATTACTTCAAACTCTGATAAATACACGTATTTTAATTTTCACATAATTTGGAAACATGACTCTTATAAATATATCAAACAAATACTAAAATGAATCAACTTGTCAAGGAGATTCACATATGCCGAAATGGAGCTTAAATCTAACTGTATTTTTGTCATATCAAGATATTTTTCCATTGTGCCTGATTACAAAGAAAATAAGAATTCTTAAAACGAAATTTCTGTGAAATTTGTGGAAACCGCTAGAGATTTATATTTGGTTATGTCATCTGTGAAACTGATACTTCTGGCTAATGTTCTATTCGGAAGAAGCGATGAAATCTTTGCATAATGATGATTATTTAAAGATTTATCATGAATATTGTTAACATTAAAAATATACATCTTAGAGTATAATGCTTAACGGTAACAACAACGAATGCACAATAAATATTTTGTAC
Organism: Odontocerum albicorne; assembly: GCA_949825065.1. Classification (NCBI taxonomy): domain Eukaryota; kingdom Metazoa; phylum Arthropoda; class Insecta; order Trichoptera; family Odontoceridae; genus Odontocerum; species Odontocerum albicorne. The sequence continues at coordinate 25,611,243 of OX463840.1, forward strand.
ACGAGCAAAATACTCATGAATGTTTTATTCGGTAAAATATTTTTTACATCTTATCAAAATATTTAAAATAAATTAGTTTGTTATTCCACTTATTGATTAAACTCCGGTTACACGTGTTTCCACCTCCTATCTCGAAGCTCTCTTTAGACGGAATGATCCTGTTTTTTTTTACAAGAGCAATGCTACAATTTCACCGGTGTCATATTACAGCGAAAGTGTTTGATTTATTGGCCCAAAGGAAAAAAATAATGATGGGTGAATTTTTGGAATTTTTGGGTTATTAACTGTTTTATTTTTGCTTTTGGCTTTACGTATATCTAACATTTATAAACTTATGGTTTTGAATTAGCTTTTGTAACTTTTATAAAGTTGTAACTCTACTTTCTCTGAAATTATATATTTCAACAATATGTTATAGCTTGCAAAATCTGAAAAATTGTTACAATGTTTTCTAAAGTTTATGTAACTATCCCAAAACAGTACTCACTTAATCAATTACTAAAATGAAATTTCGACTATTAATACTTGACTAGCGTTTGGTGGTCTATAAACCAAAATTTTCTTTTCGTATCAAATGCACTAAATTATTTCCGCCCACAATCAGGTATGTTAGACAGTACTGAGCGTTTCACAAATGAAGTCCACTTTGGTGCAATACACCGGGTTCCTCAGGCACTACAGCAAGTGTCACGTGGATCGCTCCTTACTGTAGATATACTCGTATATCCATCACGAAACATTCCCCATTTACAGATATTTTTCTTGGTTCTCGCAATACCTGTTTGGAGCATGTTAAGAGATTTCAAGGTCCTCCAGGGCAGTTCAGAGCCAGATGGTAATGTCTCTACAGGCATAATCCACCCGCTGAAGCCTGATGTTCCTCCCTGCTCGTTCGTCCTAGTGATAGCTGATATTTGTTTCAGAATCTTTGTAGTATTAATAAAACTGTGTCAGTGGCTCTACTATAAACCAAAATACTTTAAATATTATATATAAAAGTATCCGAGCAGGAACGCGTGTATTTTATCGAAATAAAATGATTGTATAATTGGCTAATACTGTTGTAAAAAATATTTTCATAATTTTTAGTTTTGGAATTAATTAACTATAAAATGAATGCTCTATTTAGCGTAATTTAAATGACTATCATGAAGTTTGTTAATAAATATTACAGTTTGTAAGTTAACAGTGCTCAGTGCGCGCAACAAAGCACCAAACGTCGGAAATGCGTCACGAGTCGTACTGTCGGACTGTCGTACGGTCGGGTCGCCTTCTGTCTCCGGTGTTGATAACCGTACAATTCTTTTCAATAGCGAAGCTAAACAAGAAATGAATATAGTTTTCAAGTCAATTAATGGTTCGATGAAAAATAAATACGAGTACATTCGCCAATTGTACATCACCAATTACAGATGTTATTATGTAACATTATACTTAAAAACACACTACTAATTGTTTGATTTATCTTAATTTAAAACTCATGTTAACACGTTGAATTATCTGCCTTATATTTAAAAAAATATATATTTTTTAAGTTGATCATTTGGATATCTTAAAGATTTTATTAAACTTCCTTGATGAATACAGAAGTATGGTAAAAATCGCAGGTGGAGGTGGTTTGGGCATATCGAACGGATGGATGACACTAAACAGACTGAAGGAGTTATCAGCGCAAACAAAAGTGGAAGTGGTAGTAAAGGAAAACCGAAAAAAGTGTGGTTGGACTAAATCAATGATATTTTGAGTGATCGAAAGGCTGACCATCGTCGAAGGAAAATATGAATCGATTGTATGAATGAGGACATCCAAGTTCTGGGAGGAGCGAGGGACCTTGTTCACAAATGGCAACTCTGGAGAAAGAGGACTCAAAAAGCCAACCCCATGCAGTAAGATGAAGCTAGGAAGAAGAAGTTTGTTTGTAACTTGATACTTTGTTTACCCCATTCGAGAAATTATGATTGAAAGACAATTTCTATAATACCGTTTAGAGAATAAATATATCCTCAAGATGTAGGATCGATATTGTAATATGATCGATAAGAACGTGTTAATATTCTCAAGATGTAAGATCGATATTGTAATATGATCGATAAGAACGTGTTAATATTCTCAAGATGTAGGATTGATATTGTAACATAATTGATAAGAACGTGTTAATATTCTCAAGATGTAGGATCGATATTGTAATATGATTGATAAGAACGTGTTAATATTCTCAAGATGTAGGATCGATATTGTAATATGATCGATAAGAACGTGTTAATAAATGATAAATTTCAAAATCATAAAATCCACATCTTGTTCTCATACCACGCATTTCAAATCTCTGCTACAAATCCAGAATGAAAGGAACGGCGATCCGAGCCGCTGCAAAGGATTCATCCAATTTTAATTGATTTACTATTACGAACGTCTCACTCAGCTACTGCAGTCTGCAGCTTTATCACGAAAATCCAGCGACACTGTAAATTGTAAACAAGTAGAGTATTTTCCGTTATCCTTTTGATTAATTCATCTCAGCTGCAATAGAGAAAGAAAAAGCACACCCGCCATTACTTATTCACATATTCCTCTATCAATAGATGCTGAACGGAAAGGGAATACGTGTAGAAAGTAGGAAGTGTGTTGAGAACCGTCTCCTGTTCTCACTGTTAGAGCATAATGGAATTAGCGGACAGAACGACTGCAGAAAATGCTCAAATGGAACTGCTGACAATGTAGGTAACAAAGTTAAAATACACTTTGATGGTGAGTAATTCTTATAAACTGGTATATCGCTGCTGAATGGATGCCGAGATCTGAAATTGTATTAAGATCGTTTATTGTTTAAGAATCGAGCGGTTTCTTTGCCTTACTATATTGTATTTGTACATTTAAATTAAATTGTCTATTGGTTGATAAAAATCGATCTTAAGTATATCAAAAAAACATTCCAAGAACTAAGAAAGTAAATATTACTGGTAATTTCGATTAGTTAAAAAGCTATAATTTTAACTGCATTCTAATTCCTATTTAACACTAATTAACAGAAATATAACCAAGAGAGGAAGATTGTATTACACTTTTGTTGTAGACAGTACAATGTGGTGGGCTTGTTGTCATGTGGCAATCTCTTCCGACCAACCAGAAATATATTGAAGAGACCTTAATTGTGAACCGAACTTTAATTCTTTTTGAAAAAAATCTGGGATCCAAAGAGAATCAAACACAAAACCCCAGGGTCGGAAGACGGGCTTTTCATCAACTACAGAGGACGCTTTACGCATTAATTTGCCATACAATAATTCCTGGAGTATTGACTCAAGGCAAAAGTTATAAGGTTATTTTTTTTTGTTTCTTTTCATTGAATATCTTTAAGAAATATTAAAAATACTTCAGCACCATGTGAATCAGAACTAGGCGATATATTTAAGCATAAAAATAAGATATTTTCGTGCAATAGAAGCGACACCATGGGAAGTAAAACATCGTGAAAAATTACTGCTCATCAATTTTTTAGGAGTGAATATTTGCATGTTGGTGGTTGATTCGATAGCTTTACGACTCGAAATCATTATTGCTTTGACAAATGTCACAACCTTGAAGTGTTATTTATAACCGACAGCCATGCGATCAATCAGACTTAAAGTTCAGTTAGAGACCATATAAATCATGTTCCAGTAAAAAATATTCAGCTTCAAGAACGTTGATATCACCGGATCAAATCTTACGCAGACCAAAAACGTTATCCTGAATTATTATTCTTGTTTCAATGAGACACAATTGACGTATCAAAATAAAAGAATAATGTAAATGAAAAATATTATTTCTGTAGCAATATTTCTAATAGGTATGTACTGTCTTTTGTCAAACGCTGTCGGGGTTTAGAAAGATGGTGGCAAAATTAACGGAAGAACAAATGTTTTTTTTCTCTCCACCTTCGTAGCATTTTCACTAACTTGTGAACGTGACATAACTGTGCATCAGATAAGCTCTGGTAATTTGAATTTTAATCTTTGTTATTGCTTTAAAATTATATATATTCTTTAATTGTTCATTGATTAGTTTTCTGTAACTATTTTATCAATTAAATATTAAATAAATAAAAACGATACCAACATTTATTTAAATACGTACTTACCATCACGTCGTTTCCCTGAAAGGATAGGCCAAGAGGCGTGCACCAGACTTTCATATCTCAACACACAAATTTCACTTCTTACACATCCGAATACCTTCTCATACAACTTCTACGATTTGACTTACTTCTTACATTTCCTTCTTTCAAAATATTATTCACTTAATCGAACCATAATTTCTCTGGTGTTCCTCTACCGCACATTCAACTTACATTTGCAATATAGTTTCACGTGCCCAACCATCTCACGGTGAAAATTTTAATTTATTTATTTAAATTAAAATTTATATACACTCAATAAGTTATTATTAATTGTTCTGAATTTCATACTATTTATTGTATAAAATACCCGTTGTATAGAGTACCAACCTGGCGGGTGCATTATGACTATATTTTCCAGTCAAGTAAAAAGGGATACAATGAAAAAGACTAGGATTTTTTGGTTTTGGATACGATTGGAGATAAAAGTCACGAGGATCATCTTTATTATCACCACTTTGCATATACACAATTTTAAATTTGGTTAGCGTTTCTAAAACCTTGAATATAATTACAATATGGATTTATAACTTACTGTAATCCTTAGAATAAAACTGTAAAATCATAAATATGCACCACCTACATTGTAATACCTCAATTTTTTTTTATTATCTTATAAAATTTTGAGCACCAGTGGTTATGTTAAATAAATATTTCATTAAAAAATAGGTTGCATTGAGTTATTATTAAACGTAACTTAATATGGTGACAAGTTTTCATAATGAGACCTGTTTGTAATCCCAATGCACAAACGCTGAACTATTGTACATTTACGAAAATGCGAGTGCAATAAATAAGAACACATCCAAAACAGAATAACAGTGGCGGGAAAGCCGTAAGGAGAGAAACTAAGGCACTTAGCGTGCAGAGCTTTCCAAAAAGATGCCTGTAAATTAACTTTACAAACTGAAACAAGATGGAGCGAGTTGTGCTGGTGTCATATTTGCATAATACGAGCCGAGGGGTCCCGCGCCCAGGTACACAATATGTCAAGTCCTCATCTCGAGCTTCGTACAAGAACGGTGATGGTAATTTTTGAAATCCTTTTTTGAACTTTAGTTCTTGAATTGTGGATTTAAAGGTTAAATATGAGGTTAAACAGATTTTTGAGTTGTGCGATGTTGTAGTTTTGCTAGCAACTAACAACGTTCACCGCTCTTCTTTTTTACATCGTCCTTGACTGTCCATGCAGTAAGACTATGACACCAGTTACCAACTAATTATTATTAGAATGCTATAAAAAACTATATAAAATACTCTTAATTTCTAATCATTAAGGTAGCGTGTTTCGTGTTTCGTTCCCGATTTGCCTTTACTCTTCGCTGTCTTTTCTTTCTTCCATCGATTTATGATATCTCATTTTTATCTTTCCCCCAGTTATAATTTCTCCTCTCTTTCCAATAACCTCTTTCCAGTCTTTCCTTGGTCTATCCCTTCCTTGTTCTCTATTCGTTCATATTATTTTCCTACATCTTTCTGTTTTTAGTATTTTTTTTAATGTGGCCAAACCATCTCAAGGTTCTTTTCTTAATTATAGTAATAACACCAATCTCTAACAAACCGTTACTCTTTGTTCAACCATTTTTTACTCTACCTAACATTGAAATGCCCCATATTCTACGGAAGGCACGCATTCTACGCCATTTATTTTGCTTTTATCACTTCTTTTCAATTTCAATTAAATTTATGAATTATTTTAATGTATAACACTTTCGTTGTACACAGTACAACCTAACAAGTCTTGCCACGTAACAATGTTTTTAGCCAAGTGTCTTTCTTAGCATTCGGTTTTCGTAACTCGGTAACATTTGTTAGTCTTTGGGTGCTATGACCCACGCTTAGAAAAACCTGAAGTGAAACACAGACTGGGACACTTTTAAAAAGTCTGATTAACAACGGGAATCGAACTCATAACCTCTTCCATGATCTAGTGTCTTAACAACTAGACCATGAAAGTCTTCAACTCAAAGTTTGGAAATTATAAAATTGAACAGTAACTGTTCAGGAGAAATAAAATTTATCTCAAACAATACAAAACATAGCTCCACCCAAGACTTGTTTATAGAGCGAGATTTTGAAATGTGATGCAGAAGCGCATCAATAGAAGTTGAACCGTCCCTGGGAAGGGGCATCTCTCAAGAGTGCTACCATAACTCCTGGCAGCCGTGTCTCCAGCAGACAGTTTCTTCCATCACTGCCTTAAATAATCCCATTTTGCAGTCGGTTCGTTAGTACAATTGCTCTTAGACGTTTTTGTTTCTGCATGAACTATTTGCTTCATAATTCCCTTCACGATTTCACTAGTATCAAGAACCAACACTGCTTATAAGGGCACGCACGATTCTTAATTATTCAATAAACCATGTCACAGTGTCCAGCACAATAGCAATTGTACGTAGCTTGCAAAAGGAGTCTTTCACTTTAGATACAGGTGCAGACATTGTATTGTTATAGTTATTTTTATTTCTTCCGAAATTGTAAAGAAAGCTGCGATATTGCGTACAAACGTCAGTTAAAATTGTCAAATGATAATTTACTTTAAGTTATTTGTAATGTTTTCCATATACTTGAACCGAAAAGTATCATAATCTGGTAAGATGATAGTCCACAACGTTCTAGTGCCGACTTTGATCTATGAAAGGTAAAAACTTGGACGAAAAGGTAATAAAAATGTGTCTACAGAACATAAAATTAGTAATGATGGTATTTTATGATTTAAACAATTATTTATTTGTTTTGACATTTGATTGTAATATATCAAAATGGCGAGTTTATTGCCAAACGAAAATCTTTTCCAGCAAACCAGACAAGAATTAAACATATTAGTGTCAATTGCTGAATGAAAATCTACAACGTTGTTTTCATAAAGAAAAAAGTAAAATTAAAATATACTTAAGACACGTAACAATCTAAGAGCTAAAAGGCATTAAAATGAAAAAAATGCTTATCTAATCAAAGATTAAGAAAAAAGAAGGAAGATGTAAAAGGACAAGCAAATAAGAGCTTCATATGTAGAAAAACATTGGAGACTGATGTAATATTTTTATGCAGCTGTTTGAAACAAGTCAACGAGGCTGAGAGTCGTTGAATCATAAATTTGAAACCAAAAAATAGGTAATGAAGGTTAAGATTTTGACGAGTGGGGATAATTTTATTATCTATGCATTTTTAATGATAATCACCGACAATGAATGTGTTATGATAAAATACCATTAAATTAATAAGTATCCATATTTTGGACTCAACGGATTAGGATTTTCGCTCACATTTATGGCACGAAAGCCACAAAGTACATGCAGGCAAGTGAGGTTGCTGCAACAATGCGCTAATTCAGCAGAGAGACATAAGAATATATCGACTGGCGGGGCTTTCGTCGCCAAAACCGCCCGCACCCAAATACCCCATTCCCGCATAATGGACAATTAGTAGGAAATATGCATCCGTCGGCTGCACACAGCGTGCAGACCTTGGCAGCCGCCAGTGGCGGGTGAGTTTCAGGCCCCTGAAGTGCAAAAGAACTCTTATAAATTACCAAAAAAGTGCTCGACTGATTTCAGCTATTAATGCCTTATATGATACTTCAATATTTTCAGTTCAAATTTTTATTTTTTCATTCTTTCACAGAGAAAAACTCTTACGAAACGATTATCTTGCTGTTAGATTTAAAACAGTAAAGTAAAAAAAACTTTAAGTAAGTGATAAAAGTCTAAATAAAACTTTTCAGGTTGATCTTTAATTAAGAATACTATTTGTTTTCATTTATCCAACGATAATCACTAAATAGAGCTTAATCTTATGTCCTGGTGAGATCATATGTATGCCCTATACTATATTTTAACATAACAACTTATATAGAACTGTCAATAAAATGCCACTCTACGAACGTGTCTCAATTTTCTATAAATCAATTGCAACTAAAGTAATTCGTTCAGATAAATATCTTAAAAAACTATTTTGGACCACGCATAAATAGAATCTGAAACTTAAAAGCACAAAGAAAATAGACCAACAATTTGACCATCGGCATCTTCAACAATCTGATTGCATAATTGATTAGTTAGCTAGAAAGCTGTCTAAAGAATAAACTTAGAATACTCTTGGCAGACACATTTTGTCACTAAATATAAATGCATATTAAAAAAATTTTAGCAACAGGCCATGAATCTTGAATCATGAAATTGTCCATGAATACTGGCAGATAAAATGAGGTACCTTAGAGGAGTGCAGGGGCTAACGCTAATGGACCACGTTATAAATATGTACTCATATCAAAGAATGAATCATGGGGTAAAATATCTTATTCTCCATATTGAAAGATCACATATTAGTTGACTTAGACATACACCACTAAGGTACAAAAGTTTCCGGCCTGAACGTGTTAGAGCGTGTATGGACAGATACAACACCGCCCACGCCCATCGCATAATAAGTCAATGTTACAATTAAAAAAATTATACATTTACCTTCAGTAGGATATCAACTAGAGCCAATAGAAGACATATTATTTAACTGTATTTTGAAATATTAAACATTTAATATCGCGCGGTTATCATGTTTCATTAAAAAAAGGGAAAAGTTCGACAGACATTAAATTACGTTAAGATGCTGTCTACGAAGAATCTTCTCGGTAGCCAGCATCAAAATCTCATTTAATATATATTTAATACCTGGTATTTCCCTTCTTTTGAAAAAACTTGATAACTACATGATACTCAATTTTTAATGTTTCAGAAAATAACGAAACAACACGTCTTCTATCGGCTCTAGTGGGCATACTATTGAAAGTAGTGGTATCAAATTTTAACTGTAACATTTCCTAACCATGCGGACGTGGCCGGCGTAGTATCTCTCCATATGCGTTTTAACTTATTCGGGTAGGGTAAACTTTTGGACCATAATAGTTCTTGGAATGCTACATGGACGGTTACCGAAACAGATTCATTTGACGGATCCGATATGAAGCCCTCTTGAGGATCGTTCTAGGCTTACATGAGGAAAACTAAACGGAAACTGATTTGATATTTGACTAAGTACAATGAGTTGGCACAGGACTGGACGAGTTGGTGGTAAAGCTTCATCCATTCAAGGATAAGATAGAGACAAAGTTATAAAACCTTATTGGAAGCCTGTTTAGCATCTGTTTACCAGGTCCGGACCCCCGAAACTCAAAGAGCTGCCATTGCCAGGTGGTGACACGGCACCAGTGGCTGCTTGGATAACGGAGCGTGATGTGTAAATGGTTGCCAGTTAGCACGCTAGAGTAAGCATCGTTTCTCTGCTGGGGCGCGGGCGCGGAGTCGCCGGGGAAGAGTTACTGTGTCAAGACGCGCCGCAACGCTGAATAACGCGGATTATTCACAAACAATGCACTGATGTTAATGGCATTTTAATTGTGTATCATAAATTATTTTGTGTTTATTAATTACATTTAAGATCAGCGCAGAAGAGTAAAAAAGGTAACCCTTATATTAGAGAAAACACTATATTCGGAACGACAGGCTAAACGTTGCGACTTAAAGGTATATATTTGCCTCATTTGCAAAAGTATAGGTTATCGATATCCGTGATCTAGTTGATAAAACACCTGTCTTCCACCCGGGGGTTGCGGATTCGATTCCTCTTGATAAACTGATTTTAAAAATAATGTTCCAGTTTGGTTTTCACTTACGGCTTCTTTAACACCTTTCGGGTTGATTACGAGAAATTTCTATAAAGTAATACACTTGCCAGGTTGTAGTGTATACAACGAAAGCGTGACACATTACAACACATTATTTTAGGCTCCCTGGAACCAGACTTTAGGCTCCCAAGTCTTAAATATAATAAGAAACTTACAGTTGAATTGTCTTTTTACTTAAAAAGCTAGTCGTATCTCGCACTTCCGTGACAGAAGACCTTACGTTTGTGTTATGTCATCCTATTCTCACTTTGGTGTCGGGTCAATAGAGAAGGAGGCAGATTATGTATTTCCATATTGTAAAAAATATTTGTAATATTATTTACAACATAGGATAGATCGCACTCGATCGAAATTCGATTCATTATTAATATTAAATGTTTGTGAATGATGGAGAACTTAAAAATTGGTGAAAAACTAAACGTAAAAATTTGTTCAATGGGTTATTATTCTCATGCTTTTTGGATTTTCTTAAGGTTTGTATTAATGTTGTACCAACTGACTACTGAAGATATTATAAACACAGTTTTTTTTTCCTTTTTTAAAAAACGGGACATATCTTAGACCAAATCATAGTATAAATAGGCCAAAACCCGTACGGCGGTTGTCGTCAAAGACAGAATACGAGAATTGAATTTTAAATACAAGAGAGCGAGAGAGGAGTACTTGGATTCTCTCCGAAAGTACTCGTAATTCGAAATTTGAATATATATATATATATATATATATATATATATATATATATATATATATATATATATATATATATATATATATATATATATATATATATATATATATATATATATATATATATATATATATATATATATATATATATATATATATATATATATATATAGATACATATGCGGTGATAGAAGTAAGATACTGATATTCCAAATTCCTTTAAATATAAATATGAATTAAATACGAGCGAAATCGTTAAATGGAATGCATTACCTAAAGATCTGACCCTCCGTTTTTTTTTGGTCTCTCAAATGCGACATATTTCTATTTTTTTTGGCTGTCTCGTACACAAGCCACTTAGAAGAAAAAACGTTAAACTTAAAATGTTCTAAACAGAACTATAAAAATGTACCGCTGCTGCGATAAAGAGGAACAGTATTCCACATTATCTCGGGCATGGCACACCACAAACGAAAATGTTATACTAAAAATGTGATATAGTGGTTTCTATTAATTAATTTAAATAATTACCTCGAGTTATTATATAGTGAAACGTGTTAGAATCTGAATCCGGAAGGAGAGACGAACAGAAGAAAGCTTCAATCAAACAATGTGAGTCTTTTAAAATTATCTATAACTGAACTAATATACTAATAAAACTAATAAAAATTGTGATTATTTAGTCAATGAAAATCTCCGTACATAGTTAAAATACCGACATAATAAACATGTATGTTTAAATATTTTTGCCCAAGAAAAAAAATTTACTTCGTCATATAAGTGAAAGTTGGTTTACGCAAAATTCTTGCTATATCAAATACTGGGTTCGATACCAATGACCGGAAATGTAACATGACAATGCGAGAGTGATAAGGCCAAATACCACATACTAAATCTCTTATGCAATATTTGAAAAAAAAAATAAAATATATAAATAAATAAATAATGATAATAATTATAATATAATAATAAATAATTAAAAACTAGATACATATGCGGTGATAGAAGTAAGATACTGATATTCCAAATTCCTTTAAATATAAATATGAATTAAATACGAGCGAAATCGTTAAATGGAATGCATTACCTAAAGATCTGACCCTCCGTTTTTTTTTGGTCTCTCAAATGCGACATATTTCTATTTTTTTTGGCTGTCTCGTACACAAGCCACTTAGAAGAAAAAACGTTAAACTTAAAATGTTCTAAACAGAACTATAAAAATGTACCGCTGCTGCGATAAAGAGGAACAGTATTCCACATTATCTCGGGCATGGCACACCACAAACGAAAATGTTATACTAAAAATGTGATATAGTGGTTTCTATTAATTAATTTAAATAATTACCTCGAGTTATTATATAGTGAAACGTGTTAGAATCTGAATCCGGAAGGAGAGACGAACAGAAGAAAGCTTCAATCAAACAATGTGAGTCTTTTAAAATTATCTATAACTGAACTAATATACTAATAAAACTAATAAAAATTGTGATTATTTAGTCAATGAAAATCTCCGTACATAGTTAAAATACCGACATAATAAACATGTATGTTTAAATATTTTTGCCCAAGAAAAAAAATTTACTTCGTCATATAAGTGAAAGTTGGTTTACGCAAAATTCTTGCTATATCAAATACTGGGTTCGATACCAATGACCGGAAATGTAACATGACAATGCGAGAGTGATAAGGCCAAATACCACATACTAAATCTCTTATGCAATATTTGAAAAAAAAAAATAAAATATATAAATAAATAAATAATGATAATAATTATAATATAATAATAAATAATTAAAAACTAGATACATATGCGGTGATAGAAGTAAGATACTGATATTCCAAATTCCTTTAAATATAAATATGAATTAAATACGAGCGAAATCGTTAAATGGAATGCATTACCTAAAGATCTGACCCTCCGTTTTTTTTTGGTCTCTCAAATGCGACATATTTCTATTTTTTTTGGCTGTCTCGTACACAAGCCACTTAGAAGAAAAAACGTTAAACTTAAAATGTTCTAAACAGAACTATAAAAATGTACCGCTGCTGCGATAAAGAGGAACAGTATTCCACATTATCTCGGGCATGGCACACCACAAACGAAAATGTTATACTAAAAATGTGATATAGTGGTTTCTATTAATTAATTTAAATAATTACCTCGAGTTATTATATAGTGAAACGTGTTAGAATCTGAATCCGGAAGGAGAGACGAACAGAAGAAAGCTTCAATCAAACAATGTGAGTCTTTTAAAATTATCTATAACTGAACTAATATACTAATAAAACTAATAAAAATTGTGATTATTTAGTCAATGAAAATCTCCGTACATAGTTAAAATACCGACATAATAAACATGTATGTTTAAATATTTTTGCCCAAGAAAAAAAATTTACTTCGTCATATAAGTGAAAGTTGGTTTACGCAAAATTCTTGCTATATCAAATACTGGGTTCGATACCAATGACCGGAAATGTAACATGACAATGCGAGAGTGATAAGGCCAAATACCACATACTAAATCTCTTATGCAATATTTGAAAAAAAAAAAAAAAATATATAAATAAATAAATAATGATAATAATTATAATATAATAATAAATAATTAAAAACTAGATACATATGCGGTGATAGAAGTAAGATACTGATATTCCAAATTCCTTTAAATATAAATATGAATTAAATACGAGCGAAATCGTTAAATGGAATGCATTACCTAAAGATCTGACCCTCCGTTTTTTTTTGGTCTCTCAAATGCGACATATTTCTATTTTTTTTGGCTGTCTCGTACACAAGCCACTTAGAAGAAAAAACGTTAAACTTAAAATGTTCTAAACAGAACTATAAAAATGTACCGCTGCTGCGATAAAGAGGAACAGTATTCCACATTATCTCGGGCATGGCACACCACAAACGAAAATGTTATACTAAAAATGTGATATAGTGGTTTCTATTAATTAATTTAAATAATTACCTCGAGTTATTATATAGTGAAACGTGTTAGAATCTGAATCCGGAAGGAGAGACGAACAGAAGAAAGCTTCAATCAAACAATGTGAGTCTTTTAAAATTATCTATAACTGAACTAATATACTAATAAAACTAATAAAAATTGTGATTATTTAGTCAATGAAAATCTCCGTACATAGTTAAAATACCGACATAATAAACATGTATGTTTAAATATTTTTGCCCAAGAAAAAAAATTTACTTCGTCATATAAGTGAAAGTTGGTTTACGCAAAATTCTTGCTATATCAAATACTGGGTTCGATACCAATGACCGGAAATGTAACATGACAATGCGAGAGTGATAAGGCCAAATACCACATACTAAATCTCTTATGCAATATTTGAAAAAAAAAATAAAATATATAAATAAATAAATAATGATAATAATTATAATATAATAATAAATAATTAAAAACTAGATACATATGCGGTGATAGAAGTAAGATACTGATATTCCAAATTCCTTTAAATATAAATATGAATTAAATACGAGCGAAATCGTTAAATGGAATGCATTACCTAAAGATCTGACCCTCCGTTTTTTTTTGGTCTCTCAAATGCGACATATTTCTATTTTTTTTGGCTGTCTCGTACACAAGCCACTTAGAAGAAAAAACGTTAAACTTAAAATGTTCTAAACAGAACTATAAAAATGTACCGCTGCTGCGATAAAGAGGAACAGTATTCCACATTATCTCGGGCATGGCACACCACAAACGAAAATGTTATACTAAAAATGTGATATAGTGGTTTCTATTAATTAATTTAAATAATTACCTCGAGTTATTATATAGTGAAACGTGTTAGAATCTGAATCCGGAAGGAGAGACGAACAGAAGAAAGCTTCAATCAAACAATGTGAGTCTTTTAAAATTATCTATAACTGAACTAATATACTAATAAAACTAATAAAAATTGTGATTATTTAGTCAATGAAAATCTCCGTACATAGTTAAAATACCGACATAATAAACATGTATGTTTAAATATTTTTGCCCAAGAAAAAAAATTTACTTCGTCATATAAGTGAAAGTTGGTTTACGCAAAATTCTTGCTATATCAAATACTGGGTTCGATACCAATGACCGGAAATGTAACATGACAATGCGAGAGTGATAAGGCCAAATACCACATACTAAATCTCTTATGCAATATTTGAAAAAAAAAAATAAAATATATAAATAAATAAATAATGATAATAATTATAATATAATAATAAATAATTAAAAACTAGATACATATGCGGTGATAGAAGTAAGATACTGATATTCCAAATTCCTTTAAATATAAATATGAATTAAATACGAGCGAAATCGTTAAATGGAATGCATTACCTAAAGATCTGACCCTCCGTTTTTTTTTGGTCTCTCAAATGCGACATATTTCTATTTTTTTTGGCTGTCTCGTACACAAGCCACTTAGAAGAAAAAACGTTAAACTTAAAATGTTCTAAACAGAACTATAAAAATGTACCGCTGCTGCGATAAAGAGGAACAGTATTCCACATTATCTCGGGCATGGCACACCACAAACGAAAATGTTATACTAAAAATGTGATATAGTGGTTTCTATTAATTAATTTAAATAATTACCTCGAGTTATTATATAGTGAAACGTGTTAGAATCTGAATCCGGAAGGAGAGACGAACAGAAGAAAGCTTCAATCAAACAATGTGAGTCTTTTAAAATTATCTATAACTGAACTAATATACTAATAAAACTAATAAAAATTGTGATTATTTAGTCAATGAAAATCTCCGTACATAGTTAAAATACCGACATAATAAACATGTATGTTTAAATATTTTTGCCCAAGAAAAAAAATTTACTTCGTCATATAAGTGAAAGTTGGTTTACGCAAAATTCTTGCTATATCAAATACTGGGTTCGATACCAATGACCGGAAATGTAACATGACAATGCGAGAGTGATAAGGCCAAATACCACATACTAAATCTCTTATGCAATATTTGAAAAAAAAAAAAAAAATATATAAATAAATAAATAATGATAATAATTATAATATAATAATAAATAATTAAAAACTAGATACATATGCGGTGATAGAAGTAAGATACTGATATTCCAAATTCCTTTAAATATAAATATGAATTAAATACGAGCGAAATCGTTAAATGGAATGCATTACCTAAAGATCTGACCCTCCGTTTTTTTTTGGTCTCTCAAATGCGACATATTTCTATTTTTTTTGGCTGTCTCACACAAGCCACTTAGAAGAAAAAACGTTAAACTTAAAATGTTCTAAACAGAACTATAAAAATGTACCACTGCTGCGATATAAGAGGAACAGTATTCCACATTATCTCGGGCATGGCACACCACAAACGAAAATGTTATACTAAAAAATGTGATATAGTGGTTTCTATTAATTAATTTAAATAATTACCTCGAGTTATTATATAGTGAAACGTGTTAGAATCTGAATCCGGAAGGAGAGACGAACAGAAGAAAGCTTCAATCAAACAATGTGAGTCTTTTAAAGTTATCTATAACTGAACTAATATACTAATAAAACTAATAAAAATTGTGATTATTTAGTCAATGAAAATCTCCATACATAGTTAAAATACCGACATAATAAACATGTATGTTTAAATATTTTTGCCCAAGAAAAAATTTACTTCGTCATATAAGTGAAAGTTGGTTTACGCAAAATTCTTGCTATATCAAATACTGGGTTCGATACCAATGACCGGAAATGTAACATGACAATGCGAGAGTGATAAGGCCAAATACCACATACTAAATCTCTTATGCAATATTTGAAAAAAAAAAAAAAAAAAAAAAAAAAGAGTATTTAGTCATGCGCACAACGACCTCTTCATACAAAAGTGAAGAAAAAATTAAAAAAAAAAAAAAAAAAAAAAAAAAAAAAAAAAAAAAAAAAAAACGTATCCCAACCCCCTCCATTCTAAAATGCGTACGTTACCAAAGGGCAACCTTTGGAAACACATACCTATGGCTGTACATCACTCTGTCTCTTTTCAACTACTACGTTTAGTGTACCTGCGGCAAACCCTGAAACTACTCCGAGTGATCCCCTCGAAATAAACTGTTATCGAACTTGCCTTCTCGTCTACCTTTTAAAAGGAGCGGAAAGTCGGCCATATATGTGTACTAACCCAATTCATTTCTAGACCTCCTTTACTTTGCCAAGTGTGAGAGGTGTCAAAGCACTTTCTTTTTGCTAGACAAATCACACTTGGCGAAACAAACAATATGACTGTCTTTATACAAAATCAGGCCTCACCCCCATTCTCCGTATTGACCACGCCATCTGTGTCAGGGGGAAATAATGCGCGGAGGGGATTCTATCCCATACCAAATAATACAGTCAACCCACTACATTCATGCAAACTGTCTGTAGCCACCTTCAACTGCAGATCGCTTAGAGGAGAAGATCGACTACTTACACTGGAAGAAGAACTCACAAAGATCAAATGGGACGTTGTGGGACTAAGTGAAGTAAGAAGACCTGGAGAAGAACTCATCGAGAGACCAAACGGAAATATCCTATATTACTCAGGAACTAAATCAGGTAAGCTTAGTGGGGTAGGGTTTATGGTAAGTAAAAAACTAAAAACGAATATTGTCGGGTTTACAGCAGCATCAGACAGAATGGCAATGCTGACAATTAAAATTAATAAAAGATACAACCTTCAAATTATTCAAGTCTACGCACCCACAACAAGCCACAATGACGACGAAATCGAAAAATTCTACGATGACCTTAGGAGCCTTAATGAAAAGAAGAAAAACCACTTTAAAATTATCATGGGAGACTTTAACGCAAAAATTGGACAAACCAGAAATGACGAAGAATGCACGGGTAATTTCGGCTACGGGGAAAGAAACGAAAGAGGAAACCGAATGATAGAATTTTCGCAAGCGGAAAAAATGTACATATCAAATACGCTCTTTAAAAAGAGATCACAAAGAAGGTGGACGTGGAGAGGACCAAATGGCACATTAAACGAAATAGACTACATACTGGTGAATAACAAAAGAATGATTGAAGACTGTAAGGTGATTAACAGATTCAACACGGGAAGTGACCACAGACTTGTACAGTCCACCATCAAAATAAACACAAAAATGGAGAAATATAAACTTATTAAAAGCCATAAGGCAAAAATCAACATTGAAGCACTGCTCTCAAATAAAAGAGAAGAGTTCCGTTACCAAACAAAATGCAAACTCCAAGCTCATACGAGAGAAGGAAACCGAGAAAATATAGAATTATGGAGTGAAACTATAATGGATGAAATAAAAGAAATCGCATTAAATGTGGGGGGGAAACCCCAAAAACCCAGAGACTCAAAAATTTCAGACGACACAAAACAACTCATGACAAAAAGAAGGGACTTCAAAAAAGACGACAGTATACGACAATCAATCGAATATACCGAACTATGCAAAACCGTAAGGAAAAAGGTAAAAGAAGATATAAGGAAATATAACTTAAACCTAATACAAAAGACAATAGAGCAGAACCGCAGCTACAAAAGAACCTCCCAAATGCTAAGTGACGGAAACAAACAAATAACGGCCCTGCTCAAAAAGGATAACAGCAAAACCGAAAATCGGGAAGAAATCATAAAGCGAGTCCACGAATTCTACTCAGAACTATTTCAAGACATTGAAAACACGAGAGATAGACCGAACAACCAAACAAATGATCAGGTTCCTGAAGTTCTTATTAGAGAAGTTGAAAAAAACCATAAATAGTATGAAAAACGGAAAATCGGCAGGAGATGACGGCATAACAATAGAAATTCTTAAGGCAGCAGGAGATGAAATATATCCCATCTTAGCAAAAATAATGACACACTGCATTAACAACGGGAAAATTCCCACAAAATGGAACACAGCAAAAGTGATTCTCCTTCATAAGAAAGGAGACAAAAACGACTTAAAGAACTATAGACCCATCAGTCTCATGCCAATCATTTACAAAGTATTTACAAAAATAATAACAACTAGAATACAAAAACAGCTAGACGATATGCAACCAAGAGAACAAGCTGGATTTAGAAGTGGATATAGTACAATAGACCATATACACACAATGAGGCAAGTAATAGAAACATCGAATGAATATCGAAGACCCCTAAGCATGTGCTTCATAGACTTTGAAAAAGCATTCGACTCTGTAAAACACGAATACATATTTGAAGCACTCAGGAAACAAGGAATACAACCGGCTTATATAAGAATAATACAAAATATCTACCTAGAAGCAAAAGCAGTGGTGCATCTTCCAGAAAAAACGGAGGAAATAACAATTACAAAGGGAGTAAGACAAGGAGACGCGATGTCACCCAAACTCTTTACAGCTATACTAGAAGAAATATTTAAAACCTTAAACTGGGAAGGTATGGGCATAAAGATCGATGGCGAATATCTCTCTAACCTGAGATTCGCAGATGATATCACACTACTAAGCGAAACAAGAGAAGAACTGGAGAAAATGATTCAAGAGCTTAACTTAGCCAGCAATCGAGTGGGCTTAAAAATGAACCTCGCTAAAACCAAAGTAATGTTCAACCAATATACACGTGCATCAACGAGACAAATTAAGATTGGCGACATAGCCTTAGAAGAAGTCCCCCACTATATATATTTAGGACAACAAATATCAGCAGACGGGAATATGATCAATGAAATTAACAGAAGAATAAAAATGGGCTGGAGCGCATTTGGAAGGAATAACAGAGTTTTCAGAGAAAATCTCCCGTTATGTCTAAAAAGCAAAGTCTTCGATCAATGCATCCTCCCGGTACTCACATACGGCTGTGAAACGTGGACCCTCAACTCAAAAATAATACAGCGCCTCGTCACTACACAAAGAAGCATGGAAAGAAGTATGCTGGGGATAACAAAAAGAGATAGAAAGACAATTACGTGGATAAGAAGCCAAACGAAGGTCACAGACATAATGGAAAGAATACTCAAAAGTCAATGGGAATGGGCAGGACACGTGGTGAGAAGGGAAGACAATAGATGGACTAAAAAGAGCACAGATTGGATACCACGAGAAGCAATCAGACCGAGGAGAAGACCTCAAAACAGATGGGACAGACCCTTCGTAAAATTCGCAGGCGTGACCTGGCAAAGAGAGGCGAGAGACCGCAAGATATGGAAGTCTTTGAAAGGCGCCTTTACCCAGCAGCGATCAAATCAAGACACAGAAGAACAATAAAGATTAAAACCAAACAAAACGACCAACAAGTAAATCTAAACCTGACCCGACGTATTCACAAACTTTTATGCTAATTCATTCGAAAATAAATTACTACTTTAAAATAATATCTATGCTCTCAACTACTGAGGCTACTAATGTATGTACTAATAATTCCTTCTTTCCAGCATTTTAATACCACACCAAGTGTACCAATATGGTTAAAATCGAAGCATTTCATGCTGAGACAAAATCACTAGGTGTCCTCCAAAGCTGTACGGCAGACAGAAAACGAAGGTAGCCACTACCCTTATATGACAAAACCTGTCGGGTTTCACTAAGACAACCGGTGAACAGATGTGAAGTCCAAAAGTTAAATCATAGGGGTGCCCTCACTCAGCAATGGGTAGAAAAAGGGCAGATAAAGAATAAAGAATATATATATATATATATATATATATATATATATATATATATATATATATATATATATATATATATATATATATATATATATATATATATATATATATATATATATATATATATATATATATATATATATATATATATATATATATATATATATATATATATATATATATATATATATATATATATATATATATATATATTAACAATCAATATGGACATTGTGTAGACTTTCATGTCACTGGCTTCTTAGAAGATTAAAGTGAAGAAATTGTTCATACTTAAATTGATTAATTTATATGGGTTTGCTCTGTTATTGTATTGGGTTCACCTTATAGAGGTTTTTTTTCTGTATAAGTTGATATACAT
>OX463840.1:25631980-25731505 GCA_949825065.1 Odontocerum albicorne
ATGGTGTTTCGTATATTCTTTAAATTATTATTTTTTGCTTTTTCTTCCTGAACATATAAAAGTTAAATATGATAAAAAATTTAACAGTATTCATGCAGCCTATTTGTTATGATAATAATAATAAATTAGGCCGAAAAGAAAAAATATTTTTATTTTCTTTGAGCCGGAGTGTTAAATGCGTCATTATTTGACTAGGTCGTTTGAATATTTGAAAATATTTTGTCATTATCTGAAAATTGACATTAATTATGATATCAGGAAAAGGTAAAAATTAATAACACAAAGACAAAAATAAAATAAAAAATTGCAAATATGCAAAATTTTATTTATGGCAATAGCGTGACTGTCATATATAATTTTATAACGGTGACTTAACAATCTTAAAACAACGCTTTTTCGTGTCCTTTCAATTCAACACTATTCTTTAGTTTGCAATGAGACTTAAAATAGACTAAATATTAACCTTAGAAAACAAATTGATCATACAAACTTGCAAGTGCCAATAATCGACTTTTCATTGACTTTTGAATTTTATACATATTGAAAAATACATTTTTATCCATTTTAATATTGACTTATTTGAACAGTTGTAAACTTCTTAAATTCATTTACATAATTGGCAAATAGGGAGTAAATTATACAAGGTGTCGTGAAACTTCCAGTGAAAATAAATAATTGATTTTTTATGCACTTTTTTTTGTTAATTCAAAATCCAATAATGAATCTTGATTGATCTTGAAATGTTTTTTCTTGGTATATCTCATTCATTTTTTAAAAGAATATCATTAATTAAAAAAGGATGACTTGTATTGCACCGTTTAAAGCCTAATCTCTCTTTAAGGGCGATTTATATAGATATATGTACATGAGTTAAACATTTTCAGTTTATAATGAAGAAAATGTACAATTAATTAAATGTTAGTTTGAACTTAATAAGAACTTAAATAGGAAATACGAAAACAAATCTAGTTTTAATAATTGTAAAGGGTAAGAATAGGAAAATAGCAGCAGTGGCTATTATTTTTTCGCTTCCACATATGGATTAAAACAGATTTATTATGAAAACCACTGAAAACATACCAAGGGAAGAAAAACTACAATGCAAGTCTTTGTAGATCTTCTGATTTGTGGACTTTTAGGCAAGTTTAATGTAATATTCATATTTATGTTCACGAATTTAAAAAAGTATTTATTTGTTAATTTCCTATAGGGAAAAGTTAAACTGTACAAATTCCAGAAATAAAAATCAAGTTGATAAAGAAGACATAAATTATATTGTATAATATTTTTAACATATTCCATGTACAATAAAAAGTGAAATATATTCTTTTTGCTCAGAATGAAATATATAAAAAAACGTCGGGTACGGAACAAATTCATAATTTCATTATTAGAACTTGTAAATTCATTTCGGAGCTCTCGTTCCCCCTATCTCGTATAAAAACTTCAATATGTACTTTTCTTTTACAAATCCCATCGTCCCCATCAAGGAAGGATACTTATTGTATCTCTAAAGAAAATTTATTGTTTTTACGACTCACGTAGGAGTTTTATTATTTATATTTGTTGTGAGGGTGGCCCCGCTCCCTCCCCCGCGCACACCCTTTCGTCCTTTATGAAAGGGAAATAGGTGTTGCGGTTCTTTTCATACTTGGATATCTAGGGTCTATCATTTAACATTATCTTTTATCTAACCTTTTTTTCATTATATACTTTGAATTATTGCTTCCAATGGCAGTCCCCCCGAAAAACGGTCTCTATTTGATTTTCTAGTACATTTAATAATTCCAAGACACAAAGGAAGAGACGCGCACATAAATTCAAAATGAAAGCAACTCAATGAAACCTTTGCAGTGGTGACCATTTCAAAATATTATATTTTTGTACAGCAGTGTCCCTTTTGAGGACTGGCCACGTCAGAATTTTGCGATTTGTGTAACATATTATATAATATAAGAAAAATGATGTATGAATGTGCTCAATATTAAACCAAAAATTAAATGTGATTTACAATTTAATGTATAATTAATAATTCTGAAAACAGCAACAATACTTATAAAAGGACACTATATAGTGCCGTTTAGAGAATGGGTTCTTTTCAAGAGCGCTCCAACTCGGGACTTTTATTAAATTCCCTTTATTCTTAGGGGGTACGTTCCAAGATCCCAGTGGAAGCTTGAAACCGCGATAGTACAGAGCCCTATATTTACAATATTTATGTCCCAAAATATATACCTACGATAAAATTGTTATAAAAATTTGCAGCATTAAGAGATTATGTACACAAATTATTAATAAAAATAATCATTTATAACAAAATACTGTTATAAAAGTTTTATAAATAGAGGTGTGAATGTGGTATCTCTCTTAAAATATTTTATTGTCCTGTACTCACCCTTATTCTTCCAGTGATCACAGAAATGATATAATACGGACATTGTAACGCAATTCTAACTACTATTGGTCCTCTGACGATACGTTGGAATTTTTTTATAGATAGATAACTAAAAATCGTAAAGGAAAACCGCGTATAAGGGAGGACTATTGTACTTTTTAATAATTTGTCATAAAAACCAGAACACCTTATTATAGATGCTCTGGATTTGGTGTATTTCATATAAGATGAGTTTAAACCTTTTGATAGTCCTGAATCTTTAATAAATTCTATGTAGCCAACATTTTTTTTAATATATTAATTTTATAATTTTGTGCTTTGCCTGTATATAAACGTTATTATTACAATTGTTACTATTTTTACAACTTACGTAATAAAAAAACGATTATTAAGTAGTATTAAAAAAAGTAAAATCTCATCGTGGTTATCAATTAATGAGTTCCATAAAGTAAAGACGGAAACATTTCCGAAACACTATTTGATAAAAGTATGAGGGGCTTTCACATGAAAATTCATGAATCGACATATGGTAAAGGAAAAATGTGTATTTTTTCTTATTCTTTATATAGATGTCCCGTATAGCAGCAATTGAAACTCAGCATCTTGCAGCTCTGCAGTGTTAATTTCAGCGCACGATCTTCATTTAGATTGCGAGGAAATAACCGAGTATCCTTCTCTTGTGACTACGCTCGTCGCAAGCGCGCCTCGCCTCGGCTGCAAAACAATAACGGCCAACCGGAAGAAAAACGGATGGAACAAAGACCGCGACTTTAATATGTAAAAATAACAAAATGTTCTCGTTGTTCCACTCAACGGTCACAGTCAAAATATAAAACTGTTGTTGTGTATGGCAAAACGTCTAGTCTGCATTTTGCTGTCGGCACCGTGATCTAACCGTTTTTGCTAAACAAGGGGTGTCCAAGGTTTAATTCCTGGTTAATTAACTTTCGGGCTCATTTTGATCTTAAACTTTATTGACCGAGTGCTTATCTATTTGGCATTATTAACAGCAATACAAAAAGCTGCCGTAAAACCCGTCGATCAACTTTTTACTTGAATATTCTTGGCATCGAAACTAATATTTTATTTGAACTTGCTTAAGTGCAACAGCTTGTATTAGATAAATGTGTACACGCAAAAAGCCGTAAATTTATCAAATTGCAGATATTTTACTAATTCGTAAGATACCTTTCAACATATCCGAATTGGCGAAGCGAACATATTGAATTGCTTGCCGGAAAACAATATAATTTTCGGCGTCTATTGATCGAGTCTTCAGGTTAAGAACTACCGGAGTACGAGTAGGAGTAGGCACGTAGCTCGCAATATCTGATCGCATGTGTTAACAATTCTACCGTATGTACAAAGGCTATAACACTTGCACATGTCTACCATGCGCGAATATCATTAGTAGGCGAACATTTTTTTACCGGACTGGGAACCTTTTCTCTTATTTTATTTTCGGGTACTATCGGGAATCAAACCCGAAACCTTCGAGGGAAAAGTCAAGCGTCATATTAATTAAGACATGGAGATCGTGTTGGAATGACTGATCATAATCACAAGATAATGAAATCGTTCAAGGACCTTAGGTTTTAATAGGTATTGAAGTTGCTCAAAAATTACGTAAAATAAAATAGAAAAATTCCGAGAACTTAAGTAGCCCTATTTTGTAGCGCCTGTCATCCCTAGAAGAGCACTTCAAGAATACATGCTCTGTAGCTAATATATGTTATGATATTATAACAAAACATTTAGGTGAAAAACAGATTTCAAATAAAACTATCCCTGAATCTGAGCAAACACGCTAATTACTAGACCACCTCCTGAGTCCTGAGCAAACACGCTAATTACTAGACCACCTGCCGACAATTGTCAGGGTGTTTTTTTGCCTTATGCTATGAAGCATTACTAAATGATTATAAGATGTATCAAAGAAATTAATAAGTTTATTTTCCGTAAACTTAAGTTACAGTTCTCAAATATAAACCTTAACTAGTACCTGATGACCTCATTGCTGAAACAACCTGCAGAAGACAAGATAACACAGGCAGATAAAACGCATTTGAAACGACTTCGATAATTAAATAACGCTGAGTTAAATATAAACAAGGTATTGCCTGAATATTTGAATTTTTCATTTCAATCGAGTTTATTTTCGTATCAGTGTCCAAAAATCACCAACACTTCTTTAAAAACTTTACCATTCAAGTAACAAAAATGTCTCTCTGTCTCGGTGAGAGACAATGGGGCTACAAGCAGATGAGATAATGTGGGGCGCGCGGAGCCCCGGGGCCCCTGCACTGGGGGGAAGGGGGCGCAGGGGGTTTCAGGGTGGCAGGGGCACGTGGGGGCTTATCTTTATGAGTCTGCAGGGTGAAATTATGACGACTGCAGCCCGCGCCCGGGTGATCCTACTCTATGCGAAGCGCCGCACACAAACTTAAATGCGATTTGCAGTTAAAATGACATTTTTAATAACAAACACGTAAGCTAAGAGAGAAGATGGACCCAATATTTGTCTCTTATCTCCAACATATTCACCGTATAGTAAGTTGAGAGTAGGATTGCCAAAAATTCTGCTAAGAGTTTTATTTTGTGTTCGACGCAGAAGTTTATAACTCGCAATAATGCTTTACTTTAAAAAAATATATCATTTTGTACAGTTTTAATGAGAAATAATGTTGTTACATATTAAAGGGGTTCATTTAATTTCCAGAAAATATATTAATAGGGGAAATTATTTGCCATGTGGCTTCGTTTTTTATTTCCTGTTTATCCAGTGATCACAAAATAAACTAGAAAAAGTTTAGTACAATATTCATTCATTTGTATGGAGTCCTTCAATACATCCGAACTAGTGTTAGTCATGTTGAAAATCATGGCCGAGAGACAAGATTGTCTTATGCCCCATTAATCGAGTCGTCTAGTTTTAGTACCACTGGAGTAAACACGGTACTCGAAGTTCGTAATTACACGTGTTGGCAATACTACCGCAAAGATGCGACAAACGTCTAACTCACACGAGTATTGTTACCCGAGAATCATTGTTAACCAACTGGAACCATTTTTTTTTTCTTTGGCTACCATTGGCCATCAAACCTAGAATTCCCGGGTGGAAATCTAGCATCTTACAAAGCAGACCATGGAGGAGACCAAAATAATTAAAATATTTGTTGCATTAAATAGAAATAGTGATCATAAAATTAAGTGAAATCAAATTTCATTCAATGTAAAGGAGTTCTTCGAACAGATTTTTAAGGTCCTTAAAGATGAGGAAAGATAATATGGCTATAGAACGTTAGACATATTTTATACCATTAAATTGTGAAACAAATACTGGAATTCAATATTAAATAAAATCTTACCAGTCACACTGTCCCTCCAACCACTAATTTATTTTTTTGTAAAAATCACTCACCTGAAACAAACAAAAAATCACATAAGTTTTCTTTGAAAATTTAAATTAAGAGTCATATTTTTACTTAAAAGCAAGTTTTCCCGTATTTAAAATATTCCGTGTCATCTCGGTTTCTATTATTTATATGAATAATACTCGTATTAGGACATTTTATATTATGTCGTTTAAAAAGCCGAGTTTCGTCACGAGCGTTCCAACTCGGAAATCAAACCCACTCTTATTGAAGATTAAAAATATAACAAAAAAAAAAAATTGTGTCAGCTACGGTCATTAGATTGGGTATTTCTTTGCATCTGCATATGTTTAGATAAAAACATATTTGGTAAGAAAATCACGGAATACTTACAAAGAAAAATGAACTACAAAGAAACTTATAAATTTTCTGATATGTGATAGTAACACATTCGGCTTTAGGTAAAGTATTATAGATGCATGTGGTGTTCATTAAATTATTATTGACATATAAGATGATCATATGTTAATAATAAGAAACCGAAATGTTCGAAAAAAAACATATTTCTCTAAAAAAATATTTTGGTAATCTTTTTTTATAAATTTATTGAAAATAGCATAATTGATATAATGAGTACATAGTACTTTAAGGTTAATTCCATGCTGTAGCATAGCATATGATCATTTCCAGTTTTCACAGAAAACACACAACATTGTATTGTTGGATGAAAAAAAGACAGAAATTGATGCTGTAGAACTTAAGTTATTTGATTCTTATCTACCTTCTTATTACATTTTATTTCGATACAGAAGAAAATCTGCGTCTTAAATACAAAAGGATATCCGACTGGATATTTCATTATAATCCTCATTAGCATAAACTCTTACCTAGCCATCAAAATTATGATAGAATGACATAATTTTTTTTTATCGGCCGAGCCGAGCCTGAGACGAAGGAAGATGAAAATATAAAATGGCTTATTATTTAAATCAGAATGTCGCCTTTATTTTATTAATAAAGCCATCGAGATGTTTTCTTTGAAGATGGTTACTTGAAATTCAAATGAAGTGTAGAGAGATTGACAAGTACCTTAAAAATTTCTAAAATATGCAAAAAAGGAGAAAAAATTCGCTTTTAACAACATGGCGCCGCGCGTTGAAATGATGAATATTCAAATTGTCAAACGACGATTGAATATTCATTGGCATAATAAAAAGCTTTCTGGTAAAGTGGACGACAGTAAAGGATAACATCATGGATAAATCACAGCCAAGAGGAGGAATCAAAACAAAATTACAAAAAAGTGAGAATTTATTAAATACATCCTTGCACATTGCAAATATTTTCTAAGAATTATTCTCGTTATTTTTTTTTAATTATTCCTTTTTCCTTGTATTGTATTACACTTTCACTGTGTTCAGTTCAGGCTGTCAGATGTATTGATGTTTGGCAATCTCTTCGAACCAACCAGAAAAGAGTTAAACAAGCTTTAAATAAAACTATGCTGTAACCATTTGAAAAAGAATTGGGTTCTACCGGAAATTAAACCCGTAACCTCCGGGCTCGACGATAGACGTCTTACCAACTCTTACCAATTAGGTCACGGAGGTCATCAAAAGAGTTTTCTTCCCAATCTTGGAATGTCTCATTTGCTGACTGAGCTTGTGATGATCTTATTTAATTAAGCCTTGATATGCTGTACCGTTGTTTGTCCTAATCATTGTCGCATGTTTTGAACTATGTATATTTTCTTCTATGACCCCAATGCTGTAATTTGTGTTTTATCTACAAAGAAGTTTTTTTCTTATAATTAAAACTGGCTTATTAATTTCAAATTAATTATAGGACTCATCAACGGCGACAAGTTGAATGAAGAAACACCTACCAGTTAGATTGACTGGTTCAAGAAGTTTATATAAAACTTATGCTAGACGCCTACAAGCTCTTACGAACAAGAACCATTCTGGACGGAGAGACTTTGCGCACATAAAATTAATGGATTTCTCAGTTCCTCATTTTACATAAGGTGGTGATTTAGGATTTGGAACTGTTAGATTTTAATCTAACTTTTAGAGCTAAACATATATTTTTCGGCTATTAAAGGTGACATTACTACAGAACAGAGAAACCCCTTTTTTTTAATTAATGACTACAAATCATTATTCTAATTTAAATATCGATTTTACTATTTATTAAAAATAACATTTATTCCAGTTTAAAAACTTAACAAGGTTAATCTTTTTTTAATTAAATATTGGATCAGGTAGTGAATCAATTGTAGTAAACGTACACATTTCAAAACAACATGAAAAATAAATAATTTCTAGCATTTTAATTTACAGTGAACTCAAATCATAATCACTGACCATAAAACCAGCAACTAAATAAATCACTCAGTAGAAAATATTCCTGCTTAATACAAGGCTACTTACATTAAATTTGATGAGTAATAAAAAAGTTTCATAGATGAAACATTAGTATCTACTATATCTTGAAGAGAATTCTCATTGATTGTCTTCGTGTTGTAGCAGAAGCTAAATAGCGATCATAAGTTACCATTTACACCGTCTACGACGCTAAAATACTTAGTGAATTATACATGATGGAATGCGAAAACTCAGCCAATTCTCTTTAACGAAAAGGCTATGCAGCGTTTAATCGGCGGAGAATACCAGTACTGGACTTAATAACCGGTTGGTTAAAAATACATTTTAAGTAAAACGGCTAAAATTACAGATGTCATTTTTGAAGAACCTTTCATAACCGGTTTCACAAAGTTACTTCAATTTTATGACCAGCTTTTTTTTACAAACCATAGCGAATCTAATTTAACATACATTTTAACTTAATGATAAATCATGATTGTTAAAAAGTTATTAAGCCCTCAGATTGGGCCCATCTTAAATTAAATAAACTCATAAAATTATTTTAAAAATTAGCATAAATAATAATAATACGTTGAGCATGATTTCTGAATAGATCTGCAACTTTCTAGTTCTAAAGTACTTATTCATTACATATTAAGTTTTTATTTTCATATTACCCCTTTTAATTGGGTTATTGTCACTTTAAATGCCTTCAAATTGCATAAAACAAGCTTTGAAGAACTTACACTAAATACTTATTGTATGGATTTAGTAAAGAAAAATACTGTTGTACTTTTCTATAGAGCCAAGTCATACAGTGTTAGATAAATAAATTTGATCGCCCACCAAGATACGCCGTGGAAACCGTTCTAGAAAATACCCTCAACTTCGAGAGGGATGTCGAGTCTCTTAAGTTACAACGACAAAATCAATGCAAACTGTGAAATATCTTGACTTTCTTGGAATGCAGACATATATAACACACCTCAGGATTCGCTGGTTAACGTCTCTCCTGCAATAGTCGGCATATCTTCAATCACGGCCGGCATTAAATCTGCCACTGCTCGGAAGGAATGGAGTCCCGGGACCTTATTGCACGTCTCATTAACATCGCATCGGTGTGACTAGGAGAAATTCTATAGTGTTTCTTCTGCACATAAAACCATCGGATACGCTAGTTTTTTATATGGTAACATTGTCACACACGAAGGATTTAACACAATGTATACAAACCGTGGAGAAATCTTAAGGTACTTGATTTGATATGAAAATTTACAGCGATGTAACAAAATATATTACAGTATCCATATTTATGTATTGAAAAAATTAAATATAAGTAAAATTAACTTTTTTTTCATCATCCACAATAAATAATTTCAAATATAAATCATTTTAATGGAAAATCGAAGAAGAGTAAGTAGCTACTTAACAATGCTGAAAGCCATTTTTTTATTTCATATAGAGAACCGCTTCTCTAGGCATGACTTGCGATGAAGTGGTTTCATCCCTTATCGTCAATTACAAATATTTTTCCAAAATTCTAAAACGCTCAACTGAAGCATTCACAATCTGCATTCACATCCTTAGACAAACTTAAATTTCATCCTTATACACGCATAATCTAAACAACAACCACAAACACGTCATATTCAACAACTTCTTACCACGCACTCTACATTCACAATTACACTTATAAAACAAATAATAGAATATAAATCTTTTAAATATACTATAATACGTACATCTTTCAAAACATGGCGCATAAAAATACTATTGTAAAGCACAACACGAGAAGTAAAACTATTTTTTTTACAAAATTAACTTAAGTATATGTAATTTTAAATACTAGACTTATGAAAAAACAATCTTTAAAGGACAACAAGAACATGAACTTGTAGGGAAAGTTAAAAAAATATTTAAAATTAAATATAAATGGAATTACCAATTTCAAAGTCAAGACCTGAGATTAAAGGAATGTCGCAAAAACACAATTTTTAACTAAGATGAATTTATTTATATTCTAAAATCTACCAAGTTAACGCTTAAACTTTTGATAAAACGTTTTTATGTATTAAATTGATAAATCTTACGTTTTTTAAATTTATGTTATATTTTTCATCAAATACATCGAGTCAAATTATAATAAATAACTGTTCTGCGAAATTCATATACGAAATTATAATGAACCAAAACAAAGAGGCTTTCGATGTATGTCTTTTGGATGCAAAATTTTCATTTTATATATTTATTTTATATATTGCAGAAAAACTTTGTGATTTTCTAGCATAGTAGAAAAAAACACCTGAAAACTCTCATTAATATACGAGTATATACAAAAAGTCTTCAAAAATTGTTTTGACAAATTTTACGTTTATATTTCATTCATGATACGTGTTACATTTCTCATAAATTTGTTAACTATTACAAAAATAATTTAATGCTATCCTTGTTACTATAAATAGTCTTATTATTATTTGAAGTTGACTGCATGTCTCCGTCGTATCATCTTTCAATGTATGCTAATGCAAAGTAGTTCCTCAAGAACAGCAAGTATACAAACTGCCAAAAGTGTACATGTTTGAATATTGCAGTTAATTGTCATAAGTTAGGTGTGTCGCAGTCATAACACTTCCGAGTGACGATGCTGCACCTCGCCCATCAAGTGATGTTATGTCTCAGACTTCTAGCGACTTCCCGCTACTCTTACTGATAGGGTTAGGCCAAATTATATTCGAAATTTGAGAAAATTTGACAATTACCTTACTTGGAATCTAGTGTTATATTTAAAAAAAACCTACGTTAGATGACGGACAGCTTTAAAAAAAGGGATTCTAATAATGAATTTTCGGAAAACCCCTACTTAATTAATCTGGCTTAAATGTTGGCCGATGGTTCGAAGGCGTTGCAGCTTTCATCCTTAGGGCGATCTTGGGTAATGTTTTTTGACATCGCCGTGAAGATGAGGGTTGAAACGACTTCGCAATAACAGTCATCATTTAAGCCAAATAATTACGGAAACAATCCCCAAAACATTCTTAAGAATTTACATTTACTTAGTTATATATTTCTACGGTGAATAATTTTTTTTTCAATTCTGCATCTTATAGTATTATAAATCTACTTGGAAACTTATGATGTATTTTTATTCCAAAGTTACTTCTCACTCAACAGAAACGACATACGAATATAATTCACTTAAACTTATGATCAAACATCGAATACATTCTTTCTGGTAGAAATGAGCTTCAGCTCAGTGTTTTTTATCAGTTTTAACAAAAAACCATTCAAACAAACTTACACTGTTTATTAGTACAAAGACAAATTAGTTTTACATTAATGAAGGAACAAAAGATCCAAAATAAAAATCTGATGATTGAAAAGTATGAAGATTCCATTTTTATATATTTAGGGATATGTATATTGTATATAATTTGTTCATAGTTAGGTAAAAATATATTGATGACATCTGTAGCCTAGTAAAGTAAAGCACGCGTCTTCAAACCCGGGGGCTGAGGGTTTGATTCTCGTTGGAAGCCCAGTATTAAAAAAAAGGTTTCCCAGGATAGTTTTGATTAAAATCCTATTTAAAATATTTCTAGTTGGTTGAAAGAGATTATCACATGGCAATAAAACCGTCGGTTTGTTCTGTATACAATGAAAATATATACAATAATACAATACTTTTACATTACTTTTCTCATATAGGTGTTCTTCATTAGATTTAGAAAAAGTAATTAGTCTTAAACCTTTTAGACTGAACTTGACATATTTTGTAGTTGTTCGATTTTAATCAAAATTCACAAATAAATACACTTTAAAAGCTACAAATGTGGAACGATAGCCCTGTTCAGTGACAGTATCACCTCATAAGCGCAAGACAACAACAAGGCTCTGTGGCGCACACAATGATGGCTGCCAGTCGGAACAATACGGCGTCAGTCCGCGTGTCACTTAGCGCCCAAGACGCCAGATGAGACGTCGCGGCGTCCTACCACCCCGCCCCACCCTTGTACTCGCCCCAGCCTCCTTACCATCCTAGGGTGCTGAGGGTCATCAACGCTGGAGGTCGCGACAAGCAAGGTAGACACATACCTAATTAATAGTTCAGATTATTAAAAAAAAACAATCGTACTCGTTCCAACATAAATACTTTTCCATACAAGTTCTGTTTTTTTTTAAATTACCTTAATTTGAAGTGAAAAAATATTTAAAAAAATTAAAAAAGATTTTATAATATTAGATTTTATAATATTTTATAATAAAAGAAGACTTTCTCCTCGTGGGCACTCTAACTTGGGCTTCGAATCCTATATTATTAACAGATTAAAAATATTTTTCAAAATTAAGTTGAGTATAAGGAAACAAAGATTAAAGCTGCGTCCATCAAATTAGGTACTTCCTCGCATATGCGTATATTTAGAAAAACATATTTGATTAGAAACCTGCAGAAAACTTACCAACGGACGGCGAACTACCTAGAAACTTTTGTGGAGCTTCCGATATGTGGTTGTGTAACACATTCGGCTTTAGGTGGAGGGTAGTGTATGTGAAAGTGTTCATGTATGATCACCGATTTTGATAATACCTTATTAAAAGGGCTGTCTTTATAAAGCTACTCAAACCACCAAGATATAGCTCACTGAGATAGTTAATACGTAGAATTAAAAAAAAACGGCCCTAATACCGACACTTGTGGTACAGCATCTTTAAAAATATTTTGAGAAGATTTTTAATTAATGCATTATTAGTAAATATAATATTTTATTTAAAATAAATATTTTTAAATTGATTGTGAATTTCAGCATAAAACGAATATATTTATTTATTATTATATTTTCCCAACTATTCCATATTTAAAGTGTACAAATCTTTGGCAATACATGTTTTTCATTAGTTTATATAATTGATAAAATCAACACATTAAGTTGAGTAAACGATGCACACATAAAGCCTTTCTTTAGACACCTCTTCACCTCAAGTAAAAATAATGCTCACTTCTACAGAGACTGGAAGAGAACAAATTTTGGCAGACGTTGCCTAACTTTAAGGAGCTCAAGATTCTAACCGAACAAAAAAATTAACAAATAAAAAAAAGTTAAATATTTCCTTCTGAAAAAATATTAGTGAGTCTAATATTTTAATAAAATAAAATAAAT
The DNA here is from genome assembly GCA_949825065.1 of Odontocerum albicorne. Taxonomy (NCBI): domain Eukaryota; kingdom Metazoa; phylum Arthropoda; class Insecta; order Trichoptera; family Odontoceridae; genus Odontocerum; species Odontocerum albicorne. The sequence continues at coordinate 25,645,272 of OX463840.1, forward strand.
TTGAATTGAAATCATCATAGTCATCAGACCTACAGCAAAATTCTCAGCAGCATCCCTCCTCCAATTGGTTATATCGAGAATGTGGCAGTTCTAGTTCTCTGTCACACCATCCAGCCAACCCAACTTTGGTTTCCCTACTGTCACACCATCCAGCCAACCCAACTTTGGTTTCCCTACTCTCAATCGCCACATCGGATCACTAAACTTGACTTTCCTTCAAGGGTTAGTGTCGTGCATAGCGTATTAGCGCAACCCAGCACAGTCTAACAATCTGTATAACTTTACTTTCCTTCAAGGGTTAGTGTCGTGCATAGCGTATTAGCGCAACCCAGCACAGTCTAACAATCTGTATAACTTTTCCTACGCTACTTTCGCCATACAGGGTTGTACCTGTCTTCACCCGCTACCCGCCATTGTCATAAATTGGGCCATATACTCGACAGGGAATCTTTATCTCAAAAATATCGAGAACTCTTTTCGTCCCGCTATGTAAGTGTCCAAATCAATGCACCGGTTAGCAAAGGTCTTAACTACGTTTTATATAGTTGTTTTTTTACGTTCCACGAAAGAACCGAGATTTAAGTAAGGGGACAACGCCAATATATCAAAATAAAATTGGAATTATAGTAATACATTGAATTGAATATTCCAGACAAAATGTTAACAAAACAAATACTTAAGGTACATTGAGAATCACAAAAATATATCAAATGACAAAAGTAAGATATTATTCCTTAATAAACTTTATATGATAAAAAGAGAAAAAAGTTGAAAAAACATCAAATTTATATGTACTAATAATATTCGTCATATTTAATAAATTATTTAAAACCCTTTCCAGAATAATAAATAAATAAATAATGTATGTTTATTGATAGCAACATAATACGTGTATTTAAATACATTCCAAAATCATATACGTGTATATGGTATATCTCAAGATAAATATTAGGTCCTTACATATGAAATTGGCGTTTTGTTTGGGAGGAACATAAAGTTGATTTTTTTTTAATATAATATATTTATTTAATCAAAGTATGTACCATTGCTATCTATGCACTTTTGCCATCTCATAGGTAGTTCATCGATCCGTTTACTAAAAAAACCATTCGGACGGGAATCAATAAAATCTTTGAAGTCGGTTTGGACTGCCCCATCGGAGTTGAATTTTTTCCCTTGCAAGAAGTTATCCAAATTTCTAAAAAAATAGTAATCTGTTGGGGCAAGGTCCGGAGAGTACGGTGGATGTCTTAGACATTCCAATTGAAGCTCTTCTAATTTGGTAGCCGTCTGTTGTGCAGTGTGTGGTCTAGCGTTATCATGAAGCAGCAGTGGCCTAGAGCGATTAACCAGCCTCGGTTGTTTAGCAGCTAGCTTTTCCATCATGGTTTGCAGTTGCTGACAATAGACATCTGCCGTAATCGTCTGGCCAGATTTAAGAAAGCTGTAGTGAACGACACCAGCACTAGTCCACCAAACGCTCACAAGTAACTTTTTTGGAGTCAATTTTCGCTTGGGGCATGGTTTGGCTGGTTCGGCAGGGTTCAGCCATTGCGATGAGCGCTTCCGATTATCATACAGGATCCACTTTTCATCACAGGTAATGATTCGATTCAAAATCCCTTCATTATTGTGCCGGTTGAGTAATGCAACGCAGCAGTCAACGCGCGTTTGTTGATTTGCTTCACTCAATTCGTGAGGTACCCACCTTTCAAGCTTTTTCACCTTCCCAATTTGCTTCAAGTGGATTAAAACAGTTTTATCACTAACACCGCAGCCTGCAGCTAACTCGGACGTGGTTTGCGATGGATCCGCTTCCACAATAGCCTTCAATTCTTCATTATCAACTTTGGTCTCCGGCCGTCCACGGGGCTTTTTCTGCAGGTCGAAATTTCCAGAACGAAAACGTTGGAACCAAAAATGCACTGTGTTTTCTTTTGCGGCACCGTCGTCATACACATCATTAATCCTTCGAGCCGTTTCTGCAGCACTGGTGCCACGGTGGAACTCGTACTCGTAAATAACGCGATATTTCAAGTTTTCCATTTTGTAAACTGAGTGACGCAAAGAAAAAAAACAATTGAGGAAAAAACAAATGAATTATAATTTTCGAAACACAAATACTTGAGTAAATAGCTGTATAAATTTTAATTTGGAATTCCTAACCAAAGAGAAGATATTTGAGATCAAAGTTGCCAGTACGGCAAAACGCCAATTTCATATGTAAGAACCTAATAGTATAAAATACATTTAAAATACGAATAAGTCATATTATCTAAATCTACAGCATTTATCATATGTCTTGAAAAATAAAAAATATCTCTGACTTTATATGAAAGGTGCGATAAAAATTAGGTTGAATTTTTGCTCAAGTTGAATGCGTTAAGCAGTCATATTTTTTCTACCTGCATTTTATCGAGCTGAAAATTAGAATTCACCTATGTATTGTTCTATTATATGCACTAACAGGCGGAAGCTTTCTGCAGCCGGCAAACAGAGCACAAAAGCTTTGCTTCTACACCTCTGCCTCTGTATAAACCAGGCATTTTACACTGTTGCTTCTTCGGTACCCCCATTCCATTAGAAAGTGTTAACATTTTCATATGAAAAATAATTATATCAAAATATTAAAGTGAAAACACTTTGAATTTCTTAAGTTTCGCTTACACTGTATTTTTATATTACTTAATAAAGTTTTTATTACTTAAATACAAATCAATAAAAAAGAAATATGGATCAATTTGAATGATTTTTTGACGGATAAGGTGTGCAGTTTCTACGGTATTTTTGTTATTTTTGAATGGACACAATAACATTATATTTTTAACTGTAAAAAAAGCATTATCTGGGTATTTTTGATCGCACACTGTAAAACTTTTGATGTTGGTTTAATAAAATATAACATACGTAATTTTATTATTCTTAGAGATTATTACAAATCGCTTAAGATGGTAATGGCCACAAAAGTGTCGTTTAATTAAAATACCCATCTCCGACGACTTTCATGGTCTATTTGATGAGACGCTTGATTTTTACCCGAGGACGTCTGATTCGGTTCCCGATAGTACCCAAAAAATTATCCCAGTCTAATATAGTAATAACAATACCCGCACGCGATAGATTTGTACGAGTATTGTTGCCTTTATTTATTTGTTGATTTTATTGCTAACACGTGCGATTACAAACAACGAGTTCCGTGCCACCTCCAGTGATTCTTAACCTAAAGGCTAAATTAATGGGGTCGATGACAATGTTGTCTCCCGGCCACATTCTTCGATATATAACTGACTTACCAATTTGGATTTATTTACGAATGAACGATTTAACGAATGCTGAGTCTCCAGGAATAAATCAAATCTTATTAATGTTTTATCAATGCTAAACTAAAACTGAAAAGTAACTTAAGCAATTCAAAATATTTTTTTGCGCATGAATATAAAAACTCTTTTAAAATAAATATATAGACAAGTATTTTTTACATTGTAAGACCAAACATATTTAATAAATACAATTCTAACGACATTGTACATATAAAATGCCATTAAACGATTTATAAGGCTTACAGAATAAGCGGTAACATGGTCTTATCAGGAAGATAGTGTTTGATGGTGATGGAAAATACGAGTTCAACAGCATAATGGTAGCAATAAGCTTCCAGTGATAGCGAGGACGCCCTGCCGCGGCTCTCCCTGTTTGTTCAATTAAATGTGCGGAAGTAATTTGCCATGTAATTCTCTTCATCCATTTCTGTTTCATCTGATTCCATTGATCTTATAACTACTGTCTGATACTACGAGTATGTGATCATTGGTCACGTTATTTTCAATTATTATTTTTTTAATTGAACACCAATCGAGTTTACAAATAATGGTATGGAATGTTGACATACAAATTAGGTTGTCCGGAAAGTAATGTCGTATTTTTTGGTCAAATTCAAACGCAAAACAGCACCAAATGCTCTTGGACTGTGGTTTATGATATTTTAAATATTTCACCAATGTCTCAAGTCATTGAACGCTTGTTTTTCTCGAGCAAAACCTTGATTTGATCGTCATCAGTGGTAATCGGCATTCCAGAGTACACGCCATATTCGAGTTTAGTATCACAATTATGAATTTTCAAACCACATTTGAGACAACATGTTTGGAATGAAATAAACAACAAAAAAATAGTCCTGAGGACACCTATCCGAGAAATCAAAACGATTTTCCGAACAACATAATATTTTTTTGATAAAAAAAACTAGAACGCATTGAGAGTATAAATTACAAACTATTGTACTTTAAAAATCAAATATGTGTTTTCGAAATTTCTAGAGATTGAAAAAGAGGAACGCTAAGGAAAGAAATGAAAGAGAGGGTTGTGAAGATTTTATCTGAGGAAGAGGTGAAAGTATGAGAAGTTTGTTTATTAATTCCTATATTAACCCTAGTATATACACGTTGTAGAGCGTGGCTTGGAAACAATGGTATATTCAGGCTGAGAACCACCATAGTAGGTAAGTAGCCCACAGTTCCCCGTTGTACGTGTTGGAAATAGTACTACTCGTTAATAGGCATCAAAACTCATACAAGTCTAGCGCGTGCAAGTAATGTTATCAGACGAACTCTCTAACCAGATTAAGACCCCATTTTTCGTTCCTTTTTGTCTTCGGTATGATCGGGAATCGAAACGAAACCCATGTACGAGTATGTTATAACAACGTACATATGCATGAGACAAAAACTGTAAGCATGGTTGAAAAGTCTGATGATCTGTTATCTCCGGTGGTCTCAAAAAGGACATGATTAAGATTTTTTCATTCAATGTTTTGAGCCTATCTTATGACTACCAAGGATACCCTGCAATAATTGTTGACCTTAAATAAAATTGGTCAATCATTTTACACAGCCATGTTTTTAGTTTATAATAATAACAGATTATATAATCTTTACTTCTTATACAATAGAATTTATTATAACTCCCTATACTCACGGAAAATCTCAGAATCCTAGAAGCTTTGTTGTGTGAGCTAATTTATGACATATTCATGCAAAACAAACAAAATAAATAATATGGCAGTAAAGAAACGCTTATTATCTGCTACTGCATCGGAATAATCATTTTTGCGTCCAGGTATGTAATAATGCCCACCCCGACACTCCCTGACAATGACGGAGCGACCCTGAGTGGATGAATTATGTCTGTCTGACTTTATATGGATCGTCAAGATTTACACTCACGAGATAAGCCAAGTATCAAAAAGATACTTTCTTGCACCATATTTTCATAGCGTGAGCTAACATATTATATGTTTTAGTGTTAAATGTAGAAAAATATTTGATAAATATTTTCAAGGCATTTTCTAAGTTGCTAAATATATCATCATTAGTTCCATGTGTTTTATTTTATTAAACTTATAATATTAAAAAGATATGTCTTTATTTTGTATTTAACTTTGGCTACGTACAGGCAATCTGGAGGGTTTATTGTCTAATATTAAAAATATATGCCTATATTTGGTATTTAACTTTCGCTACATACAGTACAATCTGGAGGGTTTATTGTCGTGTGTCAATCACTTCCTGCCAACTAGAAAATTTTTCAAGAGACCTTTAGTGAAAATCAGACTGGATATTTTTTAATCAAGTTCCAACAGGCATCGAACCCGCAACTCCCTGGTAGAATGGCAGACGTCTTATCAACTACGTCACACAGGTTGTCATTTTTTTTATAATCTGTCTTACATAGACACTTTCGATTAATTTAGATTTAGATTTTACATCTTTCTACAAGTTTCACGACATAGTGTGGCTTGTTCTAATATCAATTAAAACTGTTACCAGAAAGATCCCTTACATGGTGGAATATTGGGTAAGATAATATTTTTTGCAATATTTTAAAGAAAGTTATGAAGTAATTCCGATATGGATATCAAAAGCAGAAGTCTATTATATATGGATAACGCCCATGCAACCAGTAAGAATGAATTATGTATGTTCATTCATTTGTACGAGTAGTTAAACAAAAACACAACCTTAACGATCAAATATGAAAACCTCCGAAGATGGCAAGAAATTCGGAGTTTCATGAAAAACGGATAACTTCAATATGAGGTTGACTTCGTCGGGCATATATAAAAAGATTAATTACATACGTTCATAGGGCACTAATAATTCAAATTAAGCAGCTTTTTGACAAGACAAAAATACATATTTATACAAAATAAGCAGTGCATTGCAGCCGTGACCACACTTAAGATGATTCAAAGTACATAACAGTATTTGTGATAGATCAAATCCTTAGAGAAGCACGAAAGGATAACTTATAAGGTGGTGGTTTCTGGCTGAGGATCGATTCCACTGCCGCCGCCAGCTGGTGAGTCCGCATTGAACAAATTAAAATGTACATTTGAAGAAATCACTTAAACGCCAAAGTGAAATATTAAATCACATAGATTTTCTTATCAACTATCTTTATGAAATATGCATGTATTTTCATTTTTAAAACATAACGCCAAAAAGCTTAGTATAATTTATTTCAAATTCAAAACAATGAATCATTTCAATTCCAACAACCTTATAATATAATAGGTTCATACATTTACTAATATTCCATGAAAGCTTAAACGCAGGCATACATACTTCGTAAGATTCAATATGACCGTGTCAACAGTTCAAGTCGCCTCAGGCCAACTTCCAATACAGTTGTAACGACCGTCGATTTTTATGAGATATTTTATGGACTGAATCTATAATTTCAAAAAGATCAAAACTTCTGTTTATTTCTTTTTTAGTTATGGTTGTACCTTATACAGAATGATTGAACTAAAAGTGAATTGTAAAATGTATTACGTCAAAACATTGGTGGTCAGGATATTGTTATGATAGTACATTGGTGGTCAGGATATTGTTATGATAGTACATTCATTTCAATTATAAATTAATGTAATAATACATCGAACGAAATTAAATTGAAACATTAATGCGATGTAAAAGAATTCATATTTTTATACTTTTTTTTAAATCATTAAACTGGTGTTTAATGATTTAAAAAAAAAAGTATAAAAATATTTTCGTAAAATATAGACGTATATTGGTTTTTTCCAACATTCAGTTAGTTGGAAGATAAAGACGTTTCACATAGTTTTTGTATTTTTTTCTGGATATTGTAGTCGTCTTTATGTAGCAGATAATTTTTTAACTATGCTATTAATAAAGGTATTTTTTATTTATGGTTTTATTTGCTTATTCAATTTTATGTACTAAAAATAACGAAATAACTTACTATAAACAATAAATAAACTATGCACGTGCAATTATGTCAACGATGAGAGAGTTATAATAATCATCTTCTACTTTCTTCAATACAGCCGTTATTTCATGAATAGCTCCCGTTGATCAATTCACCGATGAAATAGCTCATGTAAAACAGGGCTCGAAAACAATGTTAAATAGGAGTATTAAAAATCGTATTTCATTAAATCAAGAAAAATTAAATTGGATTGGACTATAATTGTTTTTTTAATTTTCGGTCTCTAGAACAAAGGAATAAGGAAAGGCACATAAAAATATTACAGTATAAATTTTAGTAGAAAAGGAAGACTTAATAATATATAGTTCGACCGAGAAATTTTAAAGAAGGGTTTATATTTTTAAAAAGTCAAAAAAACCATAAAAGCTACTCGATAAATTTTATCAATCATCACGTTAGTCATCTTCCGAGCACGAACACGTTTCGTTTTGGACTGGTTGTACTTCGCATCCTCAGGAGTTACTTACTTCGTGTTCGTGCTATTCTTATTTTTAAATAGTATATGTTAGGTGTTCACGGCCATTATTCAAGAAGCAGAAGAGCATGAACACGCAGTAAGTAACTTCTAAGGATGTCCACTGCAACCAGTCAGAAATGTAGAATAATCTACTCTAAAATTTAACACCAGTGAGTGACAATTCTTAAAAACATATTTTTTATTACATCTTAATGTCATGTAGCCTTTAGGATTTCGGCATATCCAATAACAAGAGAAGATTGCCCACACTTGAACATCTTCAAGTATATATAATATCAATAACATAAAATCTAATGAATATTTGGTTATTATCAAAATAAATTACAGCCATATTCTTCTTAAATAAAATAATATGAATATTATTATGTATCAAAACCAAATACGTATTTACTGTTCCTGAATATATTTTTTTATTTTGTAAAACTTCAATTCAAAATACTCGTAGTTTTCCACACCTGTATTCACAAATCGTGACTTGGCGCAGACCAAAAGGGTCACTTGCGTTGTCAGCAAGGAAATTTCAGGACGAACAGGATACTGAGTGATCTCAAAAGGTCAAACAAAACTCTACAGCTTCTATAGATAATGCTATTTTGATGTAACGATTAAGACAATGCAATTTATGACCACTGTTCATTGTATTAGAAGTATCGCGTTTCGTATAACTGAGATGGGTGTGTCTAAAACTTGATTTGATTAATTGCAATCCACAACATTATTTTGAAATACACGAAGCAATTTTTCTCACTACAAATCTGTTGAATACTAAATATGCATGATTAAAACTTTATCAATATTAATGTATTCAAAATCGATATTTTATTCACATGAAAAAAAAATGGGTGGACGGATAAAATATGCAATTTTCATAACGGTGACTTATAATTCTATAAGAATGAGTAAAAATTAATAAATTCTTAGTGAAATAAAAGTAAAAATACAAAATCATAGTTTTAATTCCATAGTTTTACAAGTAAGAACGGTTCCATAGTTTTACATGTAAAAAGATGTTTTAGTCTGGTTTTTACTTTAGGCCTTTGTAATATATTTCAGGCTGGATAGAAAAGATTTCCATATGGGCAATAAACATACACAGAAGTGCAATACAATTTAACAATTAAATAAACCAATCGCAAAGGTGAAAAAATCTTTTAATCTTTTTTGGATAGATAATTAGTCTTTATTTTTTTCATATAATCACTCCATACACCAGATTTGCCTCGTCTTACATTATTTTCATATAATCACTCCATACACCAGACTTGCCTCGTCTTACATTATTTTTTCTATCTACATAAAAAGGAAATTTCATGACTAAACGAAACCTAGTTAATTGTTTAAATACAATAAATACATTCGCACGAAAATTATGAAATAACTTTCGATATTTAGAACGCACTTAAGAAAATCATATGAAAACTTTTAAGAAACCAGTATTTCATTGAAATTAATAAGAAACCTTTCGAAGTTTGATAGCATACATACCATCACGCTATCTCCTTGTCGGGGTCGGCAGAGAGGATAAAGTGCCAGACGTTGCTATCGCGACACACATCCTAAGCTTCTTTCACATCCATACACTTTCTCATATAACTTTTACAATTTCTATGACTTTCTACGTTTCCTTCGTTCAGAATATCACTCATTAGATCTAACCATACATTCTTTAGTCTTCCTCTCACATGCCTTCCACTCACATTGATAGCAAAACTTAAAAATCTAACAATATGTAACTCAACAACCCATTTGAAATTTAATATCATTATTCAACAGCCTTAAAACTTTCGTTTAGATTCTTTTACTATACTAAGCTGAACAGTCGACAAAGAGTAAAAAAATATTTCAATTAAATAAAGAGATTTATATTGCAGATTACCTGACGCCACTGTGTCGTTGCAGCGGCGCGGCGACCTTTCCAGTGGCAATAAATATCCTTCTCGGACTCTAATTTATAATCTAGCACTGTTATTACACTCTCGCTTCATCTCTGCACTATGTAAAGTCAGTAGCGGCACATGGCATGATTGTTTTAGTATGATCGGTTTTTTGTGATCCTTTTAAAGAACGAAAAATCTACATCAAACATTCTTGATGATTATATACATATTAGTAAAAATATTACTTCGTCGAAACATAATAAGGTTCATCTAAAAATGAGCTACACACTAATGAAAAATGTTTATGGTACACGAAAACTTGAATTCGTATCATACTACTCGAGTTTATTCATTATTATGGTACCCTCAACTAATCCAGCTCAGTGATTCAGAAATATTAAAGAACGTGGCTGGAAGACAATATTGCTTTCGACCCCATTAATCCAGCATTCCAGTATAGAACTGGAGTAGGCTCGGAACTATTTGTTTGTTCGTAGTTTGCCTAACGCTTGTGAAGGGCTAACAAAACTCGCGCACGTCTCTGGCGTGCAAGTATTGTTATCAACCAAACTCATTTACCAAACTGGAACCTTTTTTTAATGTTTTGTTTCGGATAACATCAATAATCCGAAAGGAATCGATCCAAAACCACCAAATGGAAGTTAAACATCTTACCAACTAGACCACGGAACTTTTAAGGTGTGAATTTCTTAGAATTTCAAAATTATACTAAATGTAAGACGACAATCATTAAAATGGGGGTAAGTACTTACATTGACACGAAATTATCGGATTGTCGACAAATTTACTGTCAATCCTGGACGTGAATATAGTCATTTCGGCTTCAGTAATATTTCCGAACAGTGATTTCATGTTGAAGTTCCAGTCACGTTCAGGAATAATGTTTACTTTGAATTAATTGTGTTTCGTTGCACGCTTACAGATCCGGCACTTCCTTGTGTTTGATATGTGTAAAGTTTGCTGACGATGAAATCAGAAGGGTTACCTTTATAGCTGCATTATTAATTAATTGTTTGAAATTGAAAAACAACATTATTTTCTTATTACATTAAGATTATTTACACTCGATGTGGAGTAAATTGAATTTATTTATTTTAATTGAAACAATACTTTGTAGCATATTTTTATTTTATATAAATCAAAAACGAAAAAATACATTAACGCTTATCTAGTAAAAATAGTTCACTGATATTGATTTTATAGCTGAATAAAATAAAATATGAGTGTTTTAATTCATTTTTACTGACAATGAGGCATTTTATGAAACCGTTATCATTTTCCTTTTTGACTCGAAGGAGGCTAAGTAATAGACATATTTAATTACATATGTTATTTTCAAGCAAAACTCAGAGACATATGATATATATTTTGTTATTTTTATTTAGGATTTTGAAAAAAAATTAATATTTAAGATTTGGAAAAAAACGGAAGCAAGTCTTTCAAATTATAAAATTGGTGCTAAGAAGATGATGAATGTAAATAATCTTATGAAATATTTAACCGTTTCTGGAAGAACCACCTACCATTGGTAATATGATTGCGTGGAGAGGAACATCGATCTTTAGAGGATAGATTTTGCCTATAGACACATAAACACTTAATTCTGAACTGCTTTAGAAGATCTGATAATCGCTTAACAGGAATAAAGAGAACTAAGAGCAACATGTCAAAATGGGGACTGTTGCTTGATGGTTCCATGCTACATGCTACAATTGCCCATTATCTTGTACCGAAGGGGACTGATTCATGGAACGTCCAGTTCTGTCCAGTAAACTAAATTTTAGGCTGAAATAATATAATGCCTTTGACACGATAAGAAGAACAAACAATAAACAATTTTTAAAAAAATCCCTTTGTGATACCATATTAAAAACATATATATACATCGTGCCTTGATAAAGAAAGGATTACTTCTCGAAACTATTCGACTCGTATAAATTATCAAATAATTTTTTTTTTTTCTAAATCTAATTCATTGTGGGATATGAGGTTTCTGCTTTCCGTCTGTGTCGGTCCTGCAAAACTATCCAAGTCTTGTAAATAGTTGAAGAGGGTTCTGTTGCCAAACAAAATGCCATTAGTTAGAGCCCGCCCATTCCATGCTTCGACATTTTTGAGACCATCAGCTCGCCGCTGGTATTTGTCTGCAGTGAGTACTGGCCAAGTAAGACAAGAGGCATTTTAAATTATGATGGATCATCCGTCACCTGACCGTTTTCGTCTCTGTACGTGCACAACGCCGTATATTATTCCTAAGTACGAGTATGCTTGATTTAGTAGCTTGGCATGACAAACTATTATACGGTAATTAATTGCTTCAAGACAAGTCGTGTAGGCTTGTCCAAAGTAAATAACCAACAGACAAGACGGATACGATAACATTAGGACATGTATTGCAAATCATCAAAAACAATTGTTATATTTTATTAAAATACATCGTAATTAAAAGTCTTTATATTAGAAGATTATTTATGATGTATGTACATGGACGCAGCGCATAATTATAAACACGTGTATATATGAGATGTCATGAACAAAAAGTATTAAAATAATCATTTATAATAATGTTAATTATAAATTTAAGAAATGGAATATTAAGAAAGAAACAAAAAAAAAAGTCAAATACATTTAGTCATTATACATTAACTTTTAACTAGAGAAGAAAACTGAAGAATAGACTATATGTCACTCAGTTTCGGTGCTTGTTAGATCAAATCACACCGGATCACCTCGTCGGGGGTACATGTTACCCTATTTGTCATACTCGCCCTTCGATATTTCATTAAAGTCATGAACCATGCGTTCTGCATTCTGCGAACATAGCAGATGCGCTATAGTAACGCGAGTGACCAAATACCTACATACGATTTACTGCACCGGTACGCGTTATTATTATATTATTATAGAAGATTTTACACAATGAAAAAAGAGTTAAAACATTTTTGTTTTTGTAAAATTTGATTTCTTTGTTAATTTTTTCTAAATCATCTTTCCCCTTACTTCTCATATATCAAATAATAATATTTTTAATTAGTTAAAAATATTGTTATGATATACTCGTAGATCCTAGTTGAGAATATTTCAGATATACTACATGAAGCTTTAACTGTAATTTATTTTCTCAAACAAATTAGAATTGAAGGTTTCTTTAAAGAAAATATTATAGTATTTTCAAGGAATATTTAGTATTTAGCATTTCACCTTAGAAATATAAAATACGAATTATTATAAATAGACATTCTTTTTCACATTTTACAATTTAGGAATAAGATTTATTGTTTTAAGTTCAATTAAAATTAACGTAATTTAAAAGAAAGTGGTAGTTTCAGGCCCTCTAAAGGAAAATAATAAAACAGACATATACGTTTAAAAATCAATGAGTAATAATCATTGTTGTCAAAATACTACTAAGGTTTTAAAAGAACGTATCTTGAAGGTTCATTTAACTGAACAACGCCAATGCAAGGAGAAAAAAAAAACAAAGAACTAATAATGCGGGGATGAATAGTAATAAAGTAAAGGAATTGCTATAATAAACCAAACATTCCATAACAAGAATCACGAAATATACCCGAGCTTATGCGTATCACGCAGCGAAAATGAAAATTGCAATATAAACAATCTTAATTTCAATTATAAAAGTGGGCGAGCACTAATCAAGTGGCGGCCAGCAATCTACGAGTAGACTGCGTGTACTACGACTGGTATACTCGTACATTCAATCACTTACAAAATATTATATATTGTTCAATAGAACCTACAAGACGATATAAAATGAAAGATCTAACTAAACTTATTTTTCCTCAAATAATTTGTACAGTAGTAATGATAAAATCCCTCACTGATCTTCAGTAATTTTTTCCACGTCTTCTGTTTCTGAATAAATTTAATGTTTTTGCGATATTGATAAATAATATAAAAATATCTACCAATTTTAACTACTCCCTGGCAAACAGTTCCATGCGTATTCTTTCATCAAAAAAGTTTCTCTATCAATACAATTATAAAAAGAGCAAAAAAACTTTCCCTATGGTATATTGTCCTAACCAAAAAAAAAATCAATTAAGTACATTCTATTAATATTGTTTCAATAGTTAAAAGATTTAAAGATAACGAGTAAGTTTTGTGTACATTTGTGTATATGTATATACGAATATACGTATGGTCTTTAGTAAGTTTTTTGAACGTGTATAAGTATTGTAAAAACGGTCTAAGCTTTCTTATATATTATATTTTCCAAGAAAATTGCAAACAATGTTAGGTACACAATTGTTAATTAAAGGGAAACAAGCATGATTTTATGGATTATATTCAATGTTTAGATTCAAACTGCTAAAGTTATAAAAAAAAGTAATTATTAACTTATAAAACTACATATAAAATAATAAAGATTTCTAAATATTGAATTTTAACATCTTAAGATTATCTATTATTGATATTTATGTACTATGAAATACACTATAAAAAAACCAGTCATGTTAGTTATCTTATTTGCTACATGAACATAGTTAATTTACTCAAAAATAATCTTAAACCGATTAAAAAAATATTGTTAAATTTTCCTATGTATTAAAAACAGTTCAATGAATGAAAAATATATTATATTAGTGAAATAATAGTTTCGTTTTTATTTTCTTGTTTTTAACTTAAATACATTTCTTATTTTCTTGAAATTTTCATTAAATTTTTAAACTGATTTTATTTTAAATAACAAAACAATATTTTGTATTTCTGGATGAAAATGTGACTTTTCAGGGTTTGAAAGAGGAAACTTGTAGAGATCAATAAACTCATACAGTAAAAACCAGACTGGCGTGGGCGGGGAACAAGAAGTATGTACTCTCTGAGCGAAATAATCTCCTCAATCACTTGCCAGGAGAGTATATCAGAGAGGAGGTTTAAGTCCATCATTCAGAACATGTTATATTGCAGAGATCAAGCATAATTTTGCCTGCGCTCCTTCAGGTATTTATTGAGATCAGATCGATGAAGCAAAGACTTGCTTAAGCCTTTTATCCCTCAGACTTGATTTATGCATAGCGAGTGAAATTAATTTTGAGATAAAATTTAAATAGTCATCTATTAAAATAATCAAACGAATTGCTTGTGATACTATAAATATTGATTGATGATTATAGATAATTGCCCTCTGCAATTAAAATATCTGGAAAAATACGGCATAATCAAATTACGAGGAATAAAATCCTCAAAATGAAAAATTATTAAAAATAGGAGATTATTTTTAATAAGATGGGTGTGGCAAAAGTAAAAAATGTATATGCCAAGATAAATCTAATTGGAGTTTTTCCTCTCTGTCTATCTCAAAACGGACATTGCGTGATGATAATTATGACGAAAGTAATTACCACTAAAATAGTAGACACCTGAATTTTAACAGTAATCTATAAAGACTATGGAGTCCACATATTGTATTTTCAAGAATCAACTGCTTTATGAGTACGAGTATAGTAAACTGAAGTCTTCTATATTTTTACGAATACGTTATTATGCAGAATACATAAAAATGGATTTGAAGAAATTGACATAAATTGCATCCACAATAGGAAGAAATTGTGCATTCAAATATAAGGAACAGCAAAAAATGAGACTATAAACGAAGTCACATGAAAGTCACTGAGATTCTTAGAGCTTAGAAGATGATTCTGTTTTTGTATGTATAATTTTTTTAAATGTTTATTGTTATACATGTATATGTTACGTATTATCACAACTTCCCCTCACGCTTGTATTATAAATAAGTTAAGTCACTCCTTCGACACCCATCCGTTTAACATGTCCAAATATCCGTTTTTCAGCTCATATTAATCCTTTTAGCTCATATACTTGTTTGTGCTCCCTGATGATGAGGTGAAACCAGAAAACCAGTAGGGTTATACCGTTATATAAAGTGGAATAAACAGGGGTTGACTAAATAAATTACAATGTCTTTAAACTTCCACAGTTTTAATGCCTTAACTATTAACAATATATCATACCAATCCTTTTTTAAGCTCACATTCCTTATCTTGTCTACGTGATGTTATATGATTTTGACACCTTAGCCTTGTAAAACATGTTTTAAAAAATAAATTAAATATTATTGCAAAGTTGAAATCCACTCCCATTCAAGATTAGCAAGAGAGCTTACTCTATCCCGTCCATCTTCCCTGGACGTCTTCATATTTCAGAAGACACCCGCCCGTACATTATCCCGCGCTCTGAATACATCAGCGTCTGCCGGCTAAACTTGCATATTCATTTACTTACATTACTGAGCTGCTAATGTAATTGTCGGCCACTCGGCTTACAATCGCTCATCACTATTTGCTCCGACTATTATGATATACTATATCCACATCTACAATACTAAATTTATATATACTTGTATATTAGAATTTATTCGTACAGCCATTTATTTGTATAACATTTTAAAAACAATTTTTGAACCAAATACAAAAATCTATAACTTTTGAGTTTGCTTAAAATCTGGTGATTTTTAAAAATTTTATTTTAAATATCATCCATTTAATCTATATTGGCTGGGTGGAAAATAATTATTTTCCATCCAGGTGTTGCAGGTTCGATTTCCGTACCCATTAAAAAAAAGGATTCCAGTCTGGCTTTCGCTTAAAACCTCTAATATATTTTTGAAGACATTGTTATGTAAGACCAGATTTTACTGCACCAACAAAACTGTACGACCAGATTTTACTGCACCAACAAAACTGTAATCCAACACAAAATATTTTTTTAACGTTACGACGTCATTATAAATTCACTGACGTATGCTCGCTATACTTATATCGATTGACCAATTCGTTAACTGTTCAAGATAGTTGGTATAAAGGGCTTTCATTAAGACGACGTTCAAATATATTTAAAAGAAATATTTTATTAATGGTTTTTAATCCAACACAATATTTTTTTAACGTTAAGACATCATTATAAATTCAATGACTTATGCTCACTATACTTATACTAATTGACTAATTCGTTAACTGTTCAAGATAGTTGATAATCATTAAGATGACGTTCAAATATATTTAAAAGAAATATTTTATTAATGTTTTTTTTTAAGTATATGATTGATATTTTTCAAATATTTTTATATATCTTATTTTATATTTCGCTTAGGTATGTATGTCATAGAAAGAAATATACTATTAACAAAAAATATTATATTTTTAATGAAACAATTTTCTTAATTTAATTGAAAAAAAATCATATTTAAAGAAGAGAATATGGCAAAAGAATATTAACTTAAAATTAAAAGTTATGATAATTTTCATTTATTATTTGTTTAACTCTGATACGCCTGCCTATATTATTATATAATATTTAAAAGTGGTCTGAGGTTTAGTGTATAAGTTTAAAATGAAATAGATTTATTGTGTTCAGTGTTACGTATAGTTGTTTACGCTTCAATGGAAATTTTAAAATATATCAATTGTGAGAAGTAATTACAACTCTATTTTGGTATGTACCTATGCTGTATACATTTTTAAATGAAAATTATGCTCTTTTAATGTTTTTTTCCACATTTATTTGTTTTTAATTACACCGTAACAAGGTGTGTAAATTCAGGGGAATAGAAAAGGGGAAACTTTATTAATAAATTCTTTAAAATGCTCATGAGACATTAATTAGATAATAGAAAAAGAGAGCTGGAAAACGGAATTAAACTCTATACTAAGGGAGATAGAAATCATTCTGGAAAGAGAAGTTCACTTAGATATGGGAAGAATTAAATGCCGTAAATGTAATCAAACTGAAGATCCTTACACTGTCGATCAAAAATTATTATTAGCTGTGAGAGAGCACGATATGGGACAAATAATATACAATTGCAAATAATGCAACGCAAGGTGTGATAAACTCATCGAATAATTTTATTAAATGCTACCATAATGGAAAAGTTTTCCTAAACTCATTATCTGAATCCCTAAAATTGTTACAAGGACTACTTACAGATAATATGAGAACCGCAAACAACTATAGCGAAAAAATAAGGTAATAAAAGTTGGTAGTGGCGTTTGCATCAATGGGTACAAATATTTAAAATCCGACAGGAAAAGGCTCATATTATTTTAAATACTGGAGCAAATATATAATTTAGTCACAAACAAATAAGTCGAGTTATGGACAACTTCATGTTTTTGAATCTGCAGAAGCAACATCTAAAGGATTTGATAATTCATTACACAAATCATTTATACCCGAAATAATGCAACACTTGGATGAGATTCTGCGACATGTCAATCTGTTTGCCAACTCACATATTATAGATAGATCCATCAAATAATCAAGGACAATTCAACATTACAAGTGCGCATGATATTTATGGAAGACTCAAATTTGGACAAAAGACGGTATAATGCTCCAAGTCCAAAAACAAGTAAAATTACCCTTAATAACCCTAAAGAACACCAAAGAACACCAAGAAGTTTGTCTACCTCGGGAGCAAAATAGCATGGGACGGTCGGTCCAAGAGCGAGGTCGACAGCCGTATACATCAGGCTAGACTTGCATTTAATAAAAGGTCGAAAATAATAGAATCAAATAATATAGACCTAAAACTGAGAATACTCCTCATCAAGACCTATGTATGGAGTATCTTGATGTACGGCTGCGAGACATGGTGCCTATCCGAAAGAGATAGACGAAGACTAGAGGCTTTAGAGATGTGGTCCTATAGAAGACTATTAGGAATTTCCTGGAGAGACCGCATCACAAATGAAGAGGTTCTCCAACGAATCGAAGGAGGAAGGCACCTGCTCAGGATCCTGTCCGAAAGGCGTGCAAGATGGATCGGTCATATAATACGACAAGAGGGCCTCTTGCATGCCATAATGGAGGGTATGACCGAGGGGACAAACTCTAGGGGACGCCCACGCCGAGAGTACCTGGAGGACCTATTGGTGGACGTGCGCTGCTCAACATATACAGATTTAAAAAGAGCCACACAGGACAGGGGGGAATGGAGGAGAAGAGTTGAAATTGCTGCAAACCAGTCTTAGGACTGCAACCACGGAGAGGAGAACCCTTAATTATTACGTTCTACCATATTATACACCACCCTGAAACTATTCAAGCAGTGATGAAATCTCATTATTCAAATTCACAATGTTTTAAAATACATCCTTCCCTTGAAATACCGTTTTCGTTTATTGTACCCATTGGTTAGGATGCGAACTTAGCATCCAAGCTACTCGTATGTCTTCTAATCAACCATATTTTATATCATAATAATTATTTGTACCTATGACCACGTCTTCAGCACAGTGTATGAAAAAAACATTTTAAAAAACTAAAAAAAAAAAAAAAAGATAAATCTCAAGGAAATAGGGATTAGAATGGGAATTTTATGACAGTTAAGGAAGCGAAGTATTTAGAGATAAATCATGTACCTTCAGTTTATTTTCAAATATCGATAATAATGTAGCACACCTATTTGAGACAGAAACATCGTTCCAAAGTCGGTCCAAGTAAATCTCAAAAGTTGATGTATATTAAGATGTATAATACGTTGGCATACAAAGGAGTCCGCTACCACATTTTAATTTTCTTTTTTTTTCTTAGTTTAATCGAAACAAATAGATATTTAGTTTTGATTTTTTTTTAATTTTAAATATTTTATAATACAATTCATACGAAAACCATCTGAACCAAAGTGATGTAATAAGTCATCTTTATTTGTACCATGTTATGTATCATAATATTCACTCTTTTATAATCGTTTTATCACAGAAAAATAAAACGCCCTTATAAAAATACTACATATTTATTTCCTAGCGTCACTTTGGTGTCATTCCATTCATTTGTCTTAATATTTTCTTTCCCTCAACAATTTATTCATTATCTCCTCCCCATCATTCTCGAGTCACGATTCTTCTATTTCTATTATTTTAATTTTTTGACAGCCAACCCCATGCCCCCGTCACACCACGAACTGTTCCCCACACATCCACTCGTATATCTTGCTTCCGTTACGTTCTGAATAACTTATGTTTTACGTAAGACTGAACGGCTGGACAAAATTAAAAACTACGAGACAAATCTAAAACGAAATTATGAAAAATAATTCAGACAAACAAACATATTATTGTCACAAGTATGTGCATTCTAGTGTACACAAGTTCATACATTATATCTTGCACGCCCTTGAAAATTATTCTTGATAAAAAAACAAAAAGATGTATTTATTAGAATATCCATGGATATTAATCTACAATATTATCTTGATCATTTGTTTGAATTCAAATAGTAATTATCAGTTCAAAACCATACAAACTCATTTAACTGTACAAATACAATAAAAATACATTAAACACTTCCATCGTATTTATGTATTATTATTTATTTATTTATTTATTTAGCACTTTTATTGCAATACAATCTGGCGGGCTTATTACCAGGCGGCAATCTCTTCCAACCAACCAGACAAAAGTAAATGAAGCAAGTTACGTGGTCGCACAAATCATTCAAATGACTATCCATCCCCACGAAATCCATAAACATATACGTGAGAACATGCCCACAAACCCCACAAAGACGGACAATCACCCGAACACTATTTTTCATATAAAGTGAGATATCATCAATCAAAAGGAAAGGAAAGGATGGTGGAGAGGAAAGGAAAAGAAAAATCAGGAATGAAACACGTTATTTTACTGACTAGAAATTAAGAGTTTTTTCAGTCGCTTCTTAAAGCATGCCAAGGACGGAGCGAGTCTTATATTGGTTTGTAACTGATTCCAGAGTCTCACTGCATGGACAGTAAAGGACGACGTGAAAAAAGAAGAGCGGTGAACTGGAAAGGCCAATAAACAATCTCTGTTTGAGCGTAGCGCTAATCCATGATTGGAAAGACGCTGAAAATTTTCGGCGAGATAAGAGGGTGCGGCAGGACAGTTAAGGATATTATACAATAGAGACAGTATGTGAATTTGGCGTCTATTTCTAACATTCAACCAGTTCAATGCCTTCTGGTATGAAGTTATATGATCGTACTTTCGTAGGTTGAAAATAAATCTTAGTTAAATATTGTTAAATATGTTAAATATTGGAAAACAATATTGTCGTACAATATGACAAAGCCTTCGGTATTTCTTTTAATGAAATTTTGAGTCGCATAGCTCACATTGCACACAAGAGGTTGCAACGTGACAAATTAATCAAAATAATATCGCGAGACTGACCGCCATATTAGGCAAGGCGCCCTTTGATGTTTTCTGACGTATTTTCCCTTCACTAGCCATAATATGATGTGACGGGGTTGCTTAATAAATTAATTTAATAGTTTTCTTACACCCTCGCCCTTATGCGAAAGGTGATAGAATTAGGTGGCCAACTTTTCGATTTTGGTGGAAAGCTTATAAATTTGTTTAATACGTTAAATTTAAATTAAAGAAAATATGGAGTATTTTAAGACTTTACTCCTTAAAATTACATTACGTGGCTCGTCCAGAAAGTAAAGAACGTTTTGGCATAACTAAATAAAAACGAAAGAGAGAAATCAACACAAAACTTTATTTACAAAGTCAGTACCTTACTCTATTTTTCAATGTAGTCGCCATAGCTGTCAAGGCACTTATTGTAACGTGGAACCAATTTTTCAATTCCGATGTTATACTCTTCTACCGCCAAAGATTTGAGACAGGGTGCCACTTCTTGTTTGAGGTCTTCATCGTTTGCGAACTGTTTTCCACCCACAAATTCCTTTAGTTTCGGGAATAAGTGAAAATCACTTGGTTCCAAGTCAGGGCTGTAAGGAGGATGTCCAAAAATTTCCCACTTAAGACGTTGAAGTTCTCGCTGTGTTCGTGCTGATGCATGAGGCCGCGCATTGTCATGAATCAAAACCACCTTTCCCGACAACATTCCACGTCTCTTATTTTGGATGGCGCGTCTAAGTCGTCGAAGAGTTTCACAATAAGCCTCTGAGTTTATTGTGTGTCCTCTTCGCATAAACTCCACGTGGATCAAACCCTTTCGGTCCCAAAAAACTGTTGCCATCACTTTTCTGGTGTTGAGATTCGGTTTTTCTTTTCCCAGCGCACATTTTTTTGTAGCCAAGGTGCTCTGTCACTATTTTATGTGAGAGCGATCGTGAAATTTGTGGGAAAGATTCATGTAACATACTGTGCTTAAAGTTGCCTATAAATTTCGATAGGCCGAACATTTTGTGCATTCAGAAAACGAATCACATTACGCACTTCACATTTGGTGGGATTTTCGATGGGCGCAGCCATTTTGAAAGGCTACAGAACAAAGACGCAAAACCGTTCAGCAACAAAACTCGGCTCGTACTGAAGCGGGGGAAAGAGCTAACTGGCACACATACGATCGCGGTGGTGGGGGATCGGCGCAGGGCGTGGTGCGCAATCGTTATTTACTTTCTGAACGCGCCTAATACTTATGATTTTTTTTTCAGTAAAATTAGATTATAATTTCAAGACAGTACACTTTAATTGTATTGTATTACACTTGTATACAGTACAACCTAGTGGGTTTATTGTCACTTGGTAATGAACCAGAAATATGATATTGAGGTCTAACAAAATGGGAAAATCAGACTGCAACCCTTTTTTTAATCGGAAATTGAGCCCATAACTTCTAAGTTGGATGACTCAGTGGTTTCAGATCTTACCAATTAGGTCACGAAGGTCGTCATTCAATGATAATTTAATGGTATTGTTTTGTTCAAAATATTGGCTTTGTTTTGTTCAAAATATTGATTTGGAAATATTTTTTTTACATTAATGTTTTGATTTTGTGTTGAAGTTTTAATTTTTTTTTCAATTACCTATGTCGTGCATTTGAAATTTTGTTTTTTTTTTTGTGTAATATATGTTTAATTTTCATAAACCCTGCGGTCGTTAAAAAATAAATATTTTATAGATAAACAGGGATAGATATTGAGTATTTGTATTTCATCGACACAAATTCGATGTAATTTGTAAATAACTTTTTAACCATTAAAAAAAAGTATGTAGGTACTATTCTGTTTGACGGGTGATTTTTGTAAACTAAAGTTTAATTTTATACTATGCCGTAGTTTTCAAAATAAAAATGAAATAGTCTGTTATATTTTCTAAGAATCTCAAAAGAACCTTCGACTCTCATTTGACATATGGGTGTTCACGAGTACTAAAAAATATGTAGCATATTTAAAGCCGAGCTTGCCCTCCTATTGGGTATGTTTCTGTAGGGATAGGCAGAGAGAAAATATTGCCAGACTTTCCTATCGCGACTCAACTTTCGCTTCTTCAAGATCCATACGTATTCTCATACAATTACTAAAATTTATCTGACTTTCTACATTTCCTTCGTTCAACATATCAATTCCTTAATCCAACCATAATGTTCTCGGTTTCCTTCTACCACATTTTTTTGGGTCGCGTTCATTCATTCGTTCTACATACCTAAACCACCTCAGAGTGCACTTCTAAATCATAATTAATAGATCAACGTTAAGTCATATTCACGCTTAATCACTTCAATCTGTATTCCATCATACATTGTCCCCCCATGTATTATTCTAAGTGCATGCATTTTTACAGCATTTATTCAGGTCTTAACAGTATTTTCCATGTCTACGTTTCACTTCCATATATTCAAATTGGTAGTACATTAATGTTGAAGACTACCATCTTAACAGATTTTAAAACTGTCCGTACATTTATATTATATGGAATACCTTTTTACATTAAAATATTCCATAATGTGAAACGTTTGGTCACAATACATTTGGAGTTATCTGATTAGGGGGTATTTTATGTTTATTATTAGCGCAGTAGAACTAGCGTGTTGATTGATTAAGCCTTCATATTCTTTATTAATTTTGGAAATTTCATAAATTTCTTGAATGTGTCATTTATAACGAAATACTGGCAACAAACTATTTTTCACTTTTGTAAATGTGACACATTAAAACATGGGTTGGAACAATAAAATATAAATTTCAATTATGAAGTGTTTCTTTGTTTGGTTCATTTTCTGATTTTTGTGATTATAATATAAACTGTTTCGAATATGTGCAATTTTTTTTATATTTTCTCCCCAATATATTTTCTTAGAAATTATAATTATGAAATATTGAATAAAATCATGATAACTTAAGAAATATTGAATAAAACAATTATGTTCCCAATTTTATTAATTGTTCGACTCAACACGAAATATGCATGAATTATTATTTATTTTACTAGTTAACTTTCACATTCTGTGAACAAGTTTTACTTTAAAAGCTAAAATGAAATTTTGTAGACGTTAGTGTGATTGCGGACAAACTCGCAAAAATGTAAAGAATTCTCTTTTTTTTTAATTCAAAAACTTTTCACTATTATTGATGTATGTAGATACAAACCATTATGTTGGACTCCTTTTGTATCCTTTAACGGAACCCGATTCAAATTTCAAAGTTAAAGGTTGAGTTCAACTTATTTTAGTTATTATCCTTTTGAAATTATAAACACATTTTAAAAATGATTTTTCGTATTATCTTGTCTGCAAAATATTGATACAATATAATAAAAAACCAGAAAATTTGTAATATGAAGCATACTTATGAGGAACCAACCGGTATATTTTAATTATACAAATTATATTACAACGCAGTTTGGAAGATAGATAAGTATTAACTCTGTTTTGCAAGGCAATATTCTTATTGTTTTCTGTGGACACTCAAATAAGTCAGCTAAAAATAAACTCAGTTTCGCCACCAAAATACAGAACAAATTTCCTTCATAAAATAACCAGAGAATAGTGAATAACCATAGATGAATCTAAATAAAAATGAGCTTCACTAAGAGCATTTGATATCAACAATATATACACAAAATGAACCAGAAAAGCTGTAAACAAAATTTGTTATTTTAAAAATAAGTTGCATTGATGAATGGTCCATATAAATCGTTCGCATACAGAGACGTGAAGAGTTTCAGACGCCATAAATTATGATCAAATGAAAGATGCACGTTGCTAGAAGATACCAGACGTGAAAACAACTTGTTTGTTTTTCACAATGCTTTATTTATGAATGAGAAAATTTCATATTTAATTAAGGTACATACGCTTCTTATGATTTATTTGACACTTTGATTTGGCACAAAATACACATACTGGGTATTTTCTACCTCATTCGCATAGAAGCATTTCAATTCTTTGATCAAAAAAATTCTTATATTAAAGATTTACCAAACAAGTGAATCATTGTGTCATGTTTTTCTTAAGTGGTCTTACAGGTGACTTCTGTGTAAAAAGTCGCCGGTTCGAAACGAACGCTATTTTTCTCCCTTTGAGTATTTTCTGACTAGTTAAAGGAGAATTAAGGATTTTATGAAAAATATAAAGAAGGTTTAGGTGATAATATTGAGTTGTTTATGATGCTATATATTTGACGACTTATACAACTTGATTATAAAAAAGCGTTTTAATAATTTCATAAAAGATTTGATTAAAATGTTCTAATAGAATATTCTTATGAAAAGATAAAACCACAAAATATTGGTTATTTATACAACGGCTGATGAACTTACAGTTGATTGAGAGAAATCCGAGGCTCTCATCAAGTATTATCTCAATAATTTGATGTTTTTTTTTTCATAAAAAAACATAACTCATTACAAGTTCGGCAGGAAAGAAAATTTACTCATTTTTCAAAAATTTTGTATCATTTTTTTTTTCTAATTATATTACGAGAATATTGGACAACGTTTTAAAATCTTACCGAGTAAACGTGGTAGGAATTGGTACACTAATATATAGTGTGTCGACGTATGAGAGAATAAGAAATGTAATCAAGGACGAATGTGAACTAAAACCCGATGTGTTAAGAACGAAGCAAAGTTAAGTACGATATGGTAAAAAAAACACGTCGAGATGGTTTTGATATGTTAAACGAATGAATTAAACTAATTTACAATGCAAGCATAATTGACAGGTGTGGTAGAGGATGATGGAAAAAAGGATGGCTGAATTAAGTTAATGAATTTCGAAAGAAGGAAAGGTAGAAGTAAAAGAAACAGAAAAAATGTGTGGGAAGATACGAGTATAAGAATGTGGAAAAGGCGAAGGAAGTATGTCATGGTAGGAAAGTTTAACGCTTTGTTATATAGTTCCCTACTTCAAAAGGGAAACGGTGTGTTGGAATGGATGTATGTATGTATTTTTAAACCTGTGTGTATTTAAGGGAGTAATTATTTTCAGCAAAGGTATAAGGAAAAGTAAAAAGACTTAAGTTGTTTAGAATCTTTAAATATTTCATTAAAATAATGTTTATTTTAATAATAAATATAAGTAATAAAATTAAGAAGCGTAAATCTAGAACAACATACATCAGGTCATATAACAGAAGTTGTGTTAGAGGCCATTACTGCTGTCGATATTGTTGAAAACGAGCAATTTCCTGATTCGACTGCAGTATTACCAGGTAATTCAATCGACACTTGCAGAAATCGTGCAAAAAATGACATACGACTCACGACTACAATAATGTAACTGAGACGAGTTTAGATAGCATTTGCATAGCGATGGCAATGAAGAATGTATCACGATAACTCGACGCTATTGCTCATTAAACACACCGTACGGCCGCTGTACCAAGGATTATAAATCAACACAAATTTATAGTCAACGGCTTCGGAGTTCATTTTGTGAAACTCCATATTAGTATACTGCATAAAAAATTGCTTTGTTTTTCAACTTCTTACACTAAATCACGTGTTTCCACTTTCTGTCCTGAGTCTGAGGTGAAATGATAAAGGTTTGTTATAAGAGCAATATTTAAGTCTATCTGAGGTCGTGTTTTATCAAAAGTGTATGTGATAATAGATCCAAAAGAAATATTTTATTGTTAAGTATTTTTTTATATCCCATATTCATTTAATAATGTTTTAATTCTGATCTAGTGGTCTAGTTGGTAAGACTTTTGGCTTCCATCCGGACGTTTCGGGTTCGATTCTTAGTGCCCAAAAAAGGATACTAGTCCGATAAAAAAAATCATTAGTAGCAATACTTCCATGTACTAGACGTTTACCCGTGAGACCCGTGCCTACTCTAGAGGCTCTAAACCTAAAGGTTCGATCAATGAAGCATGTTTTTATGTTACTAATGGTTTAATGTATCTCTAATGCTTCTTAATTAATCGTTTCATATTTGAATATGTTACTTTAAAGTACTCGTAGATAGAGGGATATTTATGCATACGTTTTCAATAATCACAAAATTATAGATTTGGTGGTATTTCAAAATAAAAAATTCGATTCGATTTTGAAATTTCAGTTTTCATGAAAATATATGTTTATATTATTATGAAGTTTTTAAAAAATCATATTGTTTAGTATCTACCATATATTGATAGCTTTATTCTAACGTTCACGTTCACGATTCTCGATTAACCAATATATTTTTAGTTAAGAGTTATCGAAAAAACGACCATAGAAATCATTACCAAAATGTTGTTGCCACTATGATGAGGATAAACTTGATGAGGTAATATAATTGCCACTATGATGAGGATAAACTTGATGAGGTAATATAATTGCCACTATGATGAGGATAAACTTGATGAGGTAATATAATTGCCACTATGATGAGGATAAACTTGATGAGGTAATATAATTGCCACTATGATGAGGATAAACTTGATGAGGTAATATAATTGCCACTATGATGAGGATAAACTTGATGAGGTAATATAATTGCCACTATGATGAGGATAAACTTGATGAGGCAATATAATTGCCACTATGATGAGGATAAACAGAAAATAGACCAGCGAAGAAGAATTCCCAAACTCTCAGAAACTTAAATACATGCATAAGTAACGAAACAACACTCTCCCTGGTAGTTGAACCATAAAATGGTATCACTTTTAACGGATGGCGACGAATTCCCTACTATATTATGTGTAATGCAGAGGTAATATTGAACTGATTTGCATACCGTGGATGAGGGGGCAGCCACGATAATGTCCAGCTCCGCTCCATAAAGGTAAAGAAACCAAATAAATCATCAGCCGCTTATCAAGCCAGTCATCCGGGGGCCTGTCTTACTCATGTACGGGAACGCACGGCGAATAAATCATGACAATTTGCTCGCCGTACCTGAGGTCACCACATATCAGCTGGAATATATGGGTCACTTCAATATTTTCGTTAACAATGGATCTAATGTACACAACCTCCTGCGAAATGATATTTTCTGCTTATAACAAATAAACACTTCCAGAAGTTTTTTTTCGTTGGCAATAAGTTTTACAATGTATTTATTTGAAGACATATAATTAATAGCCCTAATGGATTGGTTATATATGTTATGTATGGTATTTGGTAAACTTATATATGGTATTTAAAACTTAATTGGACAATCTTTCCTAACCGACCACATAATTGTTCAACAAAGTTTTGAGTGAACGGGGGGGGGGGGGTTCATATTATGTATATAGAGAAAAAAAAACTAGCAACGAAAATTAAAAAAAGACAAACACAAATTTAACAAGGCCATCGATGGCTAGGAGAGGAGAACAAAAAAAAAGATAGTGGAAAACTAGGACAAACACGATATGTTACAAAATGGAGATCTAATGTTTTTTTTTGTTTTGTTTTTTGAAACACGCGTATTTAAAATAATATTTTACCTTTTCAGATATTTAATACACAAAATCTTCCTATCAATTATATTAATGCTGAAATTTTATATCGTGTAAATTCAATAAACATTAGAAAACAAAGCAAGCAAACTCAAGCTCGCCTTTTTCATTTTTTTAAAGCTGTTTTTGATCAGTATATAGAGGAAATTCTCGGAGGGATTATTAATTTTTTTAATTGATACAGTACGAGTACACTTACTAATCTCACAACAAATCAAATTAATAGAAATTGAATAATAATCAATTAACATATTGGTAAAAACCATCCAATATTTTTTTGACGTTCATTTATCCTCAGTAAAATATATGTGAAATCCTAGTTCGCTGGGGTCATGGCATATGACAGCAGCAAACCCAGATCAATATAATTTAAGAGTTAATATGAAATTACATTGAACTTTTTTCTCCGCATAAACACATTATTTAGTACTTATTTGAAGTGTTAATCTGGAAAGTTTTGTATTAAAAACACATAAATATTAAAATGCAATAAATAGAAATATTGTGCATTTTCATTGTTAAGTTTCACTTAAATTGATTGACAACAGCTCTCCACTAATATCTATCTTGTTCCAGCTTACTCCAATTTCCTATTTAGTGTCCGTCAGTCCTTCTCAACTCATATATTTCATTTTTCCTCGGTCTACCAATTGATCTTCTTAGCCGCAGTATCAATTGAGTAATCAACTTGGATGCTCTTCCTCCTTCATTATTTTCAAGTACTTCATCGAACGTAGTATTTGAGACTTGAAGAAGTGGATGATGGTTTCATACTATATAAAGGTCTCCCTCCTAGTGTCTAATAGTTTTCATTATGTAGCAACCTTTATTGTTCATAGTTGTTAAAAAAACTTCCTCTTACATTATTAGTATTTTATTTTCATTTTAAATTAAACTATGTCACGGTTGTATGTCACTTACAACTGGTGTGATTATTGTTTTGGAAATTATCATTACGTGGATATTGAAAATATTAATAGAAAAATTCCTCTGATTTTAATGGTCACCCTTTAGCAGTAATAGCGTTTTATTATCAGCAATTTACCGTCCGATCCGCAAGTGTCGTTTGAAATTTAGCAATTTTGTTGCCGTTCAATAATATCCAGTAAGGTGAAGCGAGCACGATTAAACACTGATGTTGGTGCAACTCTACTGCGTAATAAATTTAAATCAGCTGACATCTGGACGATTTAAAAAGCATTCACTGCGTAAGATGGACCCTGATGTATCGAAAAATAGTTAACTTTATTCCGACATTAGAGTGGATTTTTTTATATAAGAATAAAGTACTTGAAATAATACTAAACCATAACAATGTTCACTTTATATTTATAAAAAAAAATTTAATTCATTTTTTACCATTCAACAATCTCCTATCAAGCTGTGGAAAATGAAATCTAAGGAAACTCTGTAAAATAAGTTGAAAAGCTATAAGCAACATTTATTTTATATTAACAGTCGCAGTCGTACAAAACGAAAGTTTTTTTAATTTTTATTCCAAATGAGTGTATGTTGTCACCACAATGAATTGTGTTCTTTTTTGTCAACATTTATCAAATTGTTCTATTGTATTATTTCTTTTAACTTTTTTACTGTCCTGCATTATGGCTAGCGTGTATAATTAATTGTACTATAAACGCCTTGAATTCACTTCAGTATCATCACTTGTACTGGCAGTTTATTTTATTTTCCAACTTTATACAGGTGTTTTCTAGTGGGTAAGGTTACAAATATTTACATTGTGATGACTTCCGTGATCTAATTAGTAAAACACTTGATCCAAAGGGTTTCAAGCTCGATTCCCGATGGCACCCAAAAAAAAACCAAGTCTAGAAAGAGTTCGTCAAGTAAGAATACTCGTCGACACACGAGTATGTGTGTTATATATATGTGCGGTATTGTCTCTCGGCAGCACTCGTTAATATATTCAAATCCCCAATTCGGAGGGCACGATAGCGATAGCGATTTATTTTTTCAGATAGTTTATCACTCAACTCAATGCACGTTTTTATTTTTTTAGTTCGATTATGATAATTTTTCTGGATAAAGTTTACATAAATAAAAAAATGTAATGAAATAATATTTATTGTATTTGTTTATTAATATTATATACATATATTTTCGATAAAAGTTGCAACGTTTTCATCCCGAATGAATCAATATAAACAACCGTCATCGCTATGTAGCCCAGTAAGTATTTTCGCAGACGTAAGCGTTTACAAACGCATGCAAATATGCCAAACGGCATTAAAAAGCAAAATACCTTCCAATTATTCGCATCGATAAATACAATATCTGACAATCTGAAATGAATTCGTTCCAACGCAACGCGATCATAGCATTCTATTTGATGCGTGCGTCGGTATTGGGACGCGCGGCCAGCGCACAAGGATGAACAGGATTTAAAATTTTAAGACTCATCATCATTTATTATGATTTAATGCGATGATCGATCAATACCCTTAAGAAAAAAAATTATATGGATGTCTTTGTAATTAGCACACTGAGATAAACAGGAGACAGGAGACTACACAGTAAGGAAAGCCATATAAATCCACTCAAATATTATACCGATGTCTTTGTAATTAGCACACTGAGATAAACAGGAGACCACGCAGTAAGGAAAGCCATACATATCCACTTAAATATTAAACGTTTAGGAATATCGTAAATTTCTTGACAAACCTAAAAAAAAGAAAAACGTTCACCAGAAAAAATCCTCTAAAAATTAAAATCATAAAAAATATAGACTAAGAGAGACTGACCTCTAATAAAGTTGAGAAAAGGTCGTATAAAGGAGAAAGAACCATTAAGCTTATTTGAAATGAAAATTTGAAAAACAAAAGAAAATGTATTTGGAAGTTTAAAAAGTTCTGTATAACAGATGAAATAATTATAGTTAAATCAGTAAAAAAGTAAATCAATAATTTTAACATATCCGCTTAAGTGAGATAGGATTCGTCAAATAAAACAAAGTAAAATTTAAACTTTCAATACGTTACAAATTGGTTAAGAATAGTTCAACACTACAATAAATAGTTAAAGGAAATAGTTAACGTTCCTGAAAAGAAATCAAACATACAGATCGTGTCTTGTGAAGGAAAATGTCTGGTATGTACATATAAACACTTGCACAATGTTCCAAAATAAATGCCTATAGTAAACATTGGCTTCAACGATAAGGGTTATGCATTACCGTTATATATGCAAGTACATAGTCATTTTTTCATACGAAAACTTTGATAAACAACCCAAAAATGTATTTATTACTCATATACCTATATTCGTTTACACCCATCTTCTCTTGATTGCAAATAACAAGTTTGTATAAAAACTCAATTAATCCTAGGTGAAGAATTTTTAAGTTGGCGCAATCATATATTCGAGTGAAGCCGCAAAACCTTAGCATGTCTCCATTCTCTCAACTCATTGCTCATTTTTCTCCCTATCTTAAGCAGAATCTTACTGAATGACTATGACCATAGGGAAGGCCATATGAAATGAATATGGGGAAGTTTGTCATCACAATGCTAGTGAGTAGTTGTTGAATCTCCAGGAGCTCCAAAATGTTTGTATTCGGTTTATTTTCAATCTAAAATATTTGATCATATAAACGAACATCATCCCAGATTCCAATGGCTTAAAATAAGACAGCAAAGAAATCTCCACATTCTGTCAACCCTCTGTGGAGTGTTGAACAATTCAACCTGACCTCAGCGTTTGCATGAAAAATAAAATTTTCTTTTTGAGCATGGACTGTCTTTCTAATCTAGTGGCAGCTTAAGCTGACAAAATATTAATATTTTGTATAAAAACGAATCTTTCTACACATCATCCTTAACGGATCACTCGGATCGACTTTTGAAAGATTTTTCTAGCTCAATCACAAGTGTTACATACTTATCGATATTTAAGAATAAACTAAAGAAGTATAATTCATCTCAAAATATTTCTCTACTTTAACTCCCATCCTATACCCTATTCCCGTTGAATTATATCTTTCATTTTTTGTTAGTTTTTCTCGAACGCTGTTTTCATACACTACATTAAAGTCATGTTCATGAATATCAATAAAAAATATGAAACATGAGATAGTTGATTTAAAGAAATTGCTTTAAATCAAAACACACCAAATATATTAGCATGAAAATGTTAAATCTTAATTATTGGTGTTAAGCTCGAGTGATGGAAAATTTCAATTCACTGTAAGTCATCACAGAAAAATAATAAAAATGTGTTAAAAATAAAGATCCAATAAATTAATTAAGCCAGTGAATGTATGATAAACACAAGCAACAATTAGGGGGTAGGGTAGGTGTATGCTGAGAACAATAATTATTTGGTCAGGTACCGTATCAAACTTATATTAAAAGAATGATCTTTATTTATTAACTTTAATTAATTTATTAACTTTAATTAATTTATTAACTTTAATTAATTAATTATTTATTAATTTTTATGATCTGATGTTGATGCTTTGTGTTCATTAGTTCAAGACGTCTAAAATTGTTATGAGAGAATGTAACAAACACATATTGAATAGTCAACTGAATAAGATTTGTTTTATTAGTTTAATTCATATCAATGGAATATTATTTACGTGAGTCGTCATAACATACTACTTCAAATAATTACACTGGTTATTCATAATACTTTCAATTAAACACATTTATTTACTTTCTGACACGATTTTACGGGACTGTTCGAGTTTAACATGATTATTTTGAAAATCGAGAAACAAGAAAGAAAAAAAACTATGCACAAAGATGTAAAAGCAGTTCATTATAAGATTCCTGACCGATTTTTTAATGGTCACATTAATTTATTAATTCGTATGATATCCTTCAACGTATCCGTATTTGTGATTCAGACGTGTTGGTTGTAGTCGGGAAACAACATTTTTTTCGGTTCCGGGAATCAAGCCTTCGAATTGATAGTTACTGGAACAGGCAAGAACTCGTTGTTCGTAATCGCGCGTATTAACAATACGTGCGACTACTAACACGTAAAGAGGCAATAACACTTACCAATGTCTAACGCGTACGAATATTGTTATCAAACGGATTCTTTTTCTAGATCGTGATAATTTTTTTTCGGATACCATCGTGAATGGAACTGAAACTCTCGGATAGATGTCATGCGGTTTACCAACTAGGTCACGGAGGTCATCAAACAGTCTAACAAACATTCAACTACTAGAAGAGCGTCTTATATATTCATTCCCGGAAGGACTAGATAAGATTCAATCAAGTTATTCCTGAAGCTGGATCAAGGATAAGAAATTTGAACATCAGACTTGAAAGATAAACCGTAGAAGAGAAGAAGAAAACACGCTAGTAAAAGAGAATTCTAAGAAAAGCTTTGCAAATATGGTGACAAATTGTATCAAATAAACAACATTGACAGCCCTGCTAGTAAATTTAGGGTTTCCGCGCTATTGAGTCGCATGAACAGGCGCAGTGTGGCAACACAGGTTGATTGATTTATATGTTTGTTAGAAATACATTAATGTGGCGGTCGTACCTGCTGCCGCTGCACTTGTACGTTTCATATCAACTCAATGTCAGTGCAGTGACGAACAATGCACATTTTGCATTTACGTCGTGCTCATTCGATGGAAAATTTGTATTGTTCAAAATAATTTGACTCTTTTAAAAGAATAAGCTGACACTTTGTTGTAGACTTGAGAATCAAATCAATATTTTCAAGGTCTGCTTGACCATCAATCATTTGGTTATTTGCTTCAAATCAATTTGATGGGTAGTGTTTTATATTACGAGTATGTATGCCATTTAATGGGTAGTGTTTTATATCACGAGTATGTATGCCATTTAACGGGTAGTGTTTTATAAGACGAGTAACATATGTATGACAGTTAATGGGTAGTGTTTTATATTACGAGTATGTATGCCATTTAAAACCGAGATGCTAGAGTAAATAGTGAAAATTATTGCCAATATGTGAAAAAGAGTTTTTTTTTATCTGTCATGTATGTATTTTATCAACAGTTTTACCAAAAAGAAAGAGATGGAAGAAGAAACCCTTGACCACATTTTCTTTAAATGTGTTGTATAGATCTAACATAATCTTTACACAAGTTTAAATATCTTCCGCCACTCGTGCATGTCCATATTACATATACTTGCACTCAATTTAACATATTTGCAGCACGTCTCCGAAATATTTCATAGCTAAAACGTAATTTTCAATATCTATAGATGCCTATGCTAATGTGGTTTGAGATACATTTTAAAAATATATTCTTTATAAAATAAATGAAATAGGTGATGATTTTTTTATTAGAATATTCAACAAGAAATTACTTTGTTATTCAACTAATTACATTAATCCCGGCTTATTCCACTAATAACATTACTCTTCACTAGTAAAATTATTCGTAATTTATTGTTAAATATTCTAATATGTAGTTCCACAAAGTTTGAAAAACCTTTGAAACCTTTGAAACAAAACTCCACAAACCTTTGAAAATATTTTTTTCTTAAAAAATATGTGTTCATGGTTTTCTTTGATAATAAGATGATCTTTGATAATAAGAAGAATTTCTTTGATAACCAGGAATATATATTTATTTTTCAAACATTTGAGCAATTTTATAATCTATATCATCGAATTGATCTAACATTGTCCTTAAATTACATACTTAAACCAAATAATGATAAAAGTTTCCGTTACACTTTTGTGTTGAATTCAGCTTCACGACTAAAGCTCGCCTCTGTCAAATGTCAGTTAGCGTCGTGTATCCTACAGGAAGCATAATTTGAAGGATCACAACAGGTAACCAGTGTCAGAGCATCAGAGAAGCGATGCGGTAGGATCGTTGCAGATAACATTCTCCTCGTGATTGATGTATCGCACGCCAAACACCGGCCATTGATTGCGCGGCCAGTTTAACCCGTATTGTTACATAACTTTATGGGCCCTAATGATAGGAGCGGGCCCGCTTCCTCTCTGAAAGATCGCGGGGGCTGCCTCAACAGCAGCCTTGCAGCGGCATTAGCTTGATAGATGGAAATCTACCATGCTCACTGAACTGAACAAAAATGAAGATCTTTCTCTCGGTACTCTGTTTTGACCGCAAAGCTATTTATTCTCCATTACGAGTACTTGAGCACTTCCACAAATTAATAGTTTGGTTTACGTATTGTTTTATAATATGGTAGATGCATTAAAGAACTATAGTAATTTGATAGAAGAAAAGTTACATTTTGTGGAACAAAGTTCGATTTTGAACTCACTTAATACTTTAAGGAAATGAAACCTGCATACCGATCTACCTTTATGCAGAGTTCAAAAAGGTTTAACAAAATTACGCTAAAAAATCGATTCACTACCCAAACTAAAATATTTTTCAAGTTGCTAAGAGTACTCTTCAACAGTTATTTGTTAAATCACTAATCACACATTTTACCAATAAAACAAATATATGCAATTTGTGAATGAGCCCACTTTGTCACAGACTTTCCCTAGTAAAGAGGTTCTCTATTTTCATAAAATAGTGGGTTTTTAGATTTCTTATGAACCTGTACTTAACGATTCTCTTTTACATTAAAATAATGTAAATCGTGAATTTTGTATAGTAAATAATGAAAAAAATGCACTTGGTGTCATTTATACGCCATGAAGCGTAATCGTTATACTTGTGGAATAAAACTTTCCATTAAAAAAAATTAAACATTTTTTAAACAAATATCGTTTAGTACATTGAGAAATAGGAACGATCGATTACATTGTTGAGTTTTTTTGTGCTTCTAAAATGAAACTACACTAATTGGAATTGATAATATATCATAGTTTTTGAGAAAATTCAACCTTAATGTAAAAAACTTATTTAATTAGAATTAACACTAACTTTGATTTACATTAAATTCATAATATTGTTTATTTAAGATAATACAATTGAAATTCAGAAAGCTATTAAATACAGGAATATAAGATGTTACCATATACGTATAAATATCAAAACACTGAAATGATACATACGTATAATTTGAAGTAAAAAAATAAGTAAATACGTACTACTGAACCCAAAAAAGCATTTTAACAAAAGTTATGAACTTTCTTACTTAAAAAAACCAGGACCGTGCAGCCTTTGTCTGAAGTGTAGGTATACAGAATCATGAAATAATCTCAATCCAATTCTCAAGCAATTATTAGGCTACATAATACACAGCAGTTAGGATCGGCCAAGTCGGTCGGCCGGTTATCTAACGACGTGCATTACGCGTACGTGATGCTATTCGCGTATGACCGTAGCGAATTATTATTTTAGTGTTTTTTTAATAATAAATTTGACGTTAGAATTATTTATAAATTAAGTTTTAAGAATTATTTTCTTAGTTGTCATTTTATGCTATGCTTTTTATTTACATAAAAAAAACAAGTTTCACAAACCCAGCTGGTGACAATTTCCTTATTCTGTTAACAATAAGACAGTTTGGTATGATATATATTGCTTTAGAAGAGATATTATATTGAGGTTTAAAATCTTTTGCACTGCTGGGTTCCAGATTCATATCTTATTTTCAATAAAATTCATTTATTATCATTGTGTGCTATTTTTTATTTCCTTCTTAGTTGCAAAAATATAAACCTTTTCAAAATACAACATTTTCTTTTTATTCATAGTTTTTCACTTGATTGAGACAACATTAAGATTTCAATTTTTTTTTAATATTCTCTATTTGATCCAAAGCATCCCTTTAGCAATAACCAATTAAATATTAGAGGCTAAATACGCCAGTTAAATTTAAAATGTATGTGTTGGTGATAATTTCAAAAATGTAAAAAAATTCTGAAGTATATGAAAATTTGTTTCCAAAGTCCGTTCTATAGCTCCCTCATACGGTTCTACTACTTGCTGTTTACTAAACGGAAAATGTTTCCTAAGTCCGTTATATAACCCTCTCATACGGTTCTACTGCTTGCTGTTTACTAAACGGAAAATAGTTTTCAAAATAAACGGCTGTTCAAATAATATAACGATTCAATTAGTTCAATTTTGATTAATATTTTTGTATATATTTTACATTAATACTCACCATCACACCGTTTATCTGTCGAGATTGGCAGAGAGTGCCAAACTTTCCTATTGCGACACACATATTTAGCTTCTTCTGTATCCAAACATCTTCTCATACTTATAATTTAATAATGAATAATAAATTACTTTGTTATTTCACCAATCAAACTAATCCCTGTGACACGTGTGTCTACCTCCTATCTCGAGGCACTCTTCAGACAGAATGTTTTTTTTATTTTTGGATATATAAAAAAGTATTTATTTTTAATTACAAAACTCACTAGTAATATTTCGATATTCATTAAGGTAGATACTGAAAGGCGTCAAAAATGGAGACACCCTGTGCTTGTTACGCCCCTGCTGGGAGCACACTTCCTCCTAACAAAACGAAGGTGTCCTGTCATCAAGGCCCCGACATAAATAATCATTATTGCTTCAAACATTCGGAATATTTATTAATGTCTGTCTAGGTTATTTAAGGTCTATTTTTTCAATGGAAACCTATAAAGTTTCACTTTGTTTCAATATTTATGTCCTTTTCATACTGTCAGTAAAGCAATAATTTATCAAATTTTATTGAAGACGAATTCAAATTTTAAGATTTTTTTCTTTAGTTATGGAAGCCATTAACGCTGTATATCACATCATCTTTGTGCGCCAACACCCACATGCTAACATATTATTATGACCAATCGACTATCCAATGGACTTTTAATCATTTTTCAAATGACACAACTCGCTTTGATGAAAATGGCCCGATAAAACTATCAAGGTTTGAAATAATTTTAAGAATATAATGTTTTTAAAAGTTGAAATATATTTCGTTAAAAATATTAAATAAATATCCGCTTATTAATCATAAAAATGGATATGCATTGGTAAAAATGTAATATTTGAGGAAATTATTGTTGTATTTTACGTCTTGAGGAACGAATAACTTTAAAAAATAATAAAGATCTTTAAAATTTTATGATTTATATCAAATCTACTTTTCTTGCCTCGGTGGCCTATATGGTAAGAAATTTGTCTTTCTTTCAGCCCGCAAGTTGCGTTATTTTTAAATGAATATTAGTATTTTTTCACTTAAGGCTCTTTTAACTTATTTCTGGTTAACTGGAAAAAAAATTATAAAGTAATAAAGTCACCAGATTGTAGAAGGTATGACGATTTTTTTGTATAATAACTCTGTTATGAATATTATATTCCAATAATAATTAATGTTCAAATAATTATAAATTTTAAAATAATTTTTACTGTGTATCAATACAGTAAAATATTAATAATAAAAAAATCTTATTCAATATTCACTCCTTTTAAACATAAGTTATATATTCCTTGATGGTTTTAAATATATTTTTTAATATACGTAATAAAATCAATTTAACATAATTAATTATGCAATTTTATCATAAACGATAGGAATATCACTTAAAAATCCTCATGGCAAGATGATTGAAATTAATTAATATGATCTCATAATAAATTTATTGATTTAATCAAGATTATAATTTTCCCACTGAAATTCCGAATAACGTAAAATAATAATAAATATTAAATATTTAATTATATTTATCATGATATCTCTATACGATTCTCAATGACATTTTCGGCATCATGGCAATGTGTCACGCAGCTGCAGTGTAAAGT
The DNA here is from genome assembly GCA_949825065.1 of Odontocerum albicorne. Taxonomy (NCBI): domain Eukaryota; kingdom Metazoa; phylum Arthropoda; class Insecta; order Trichoptera; family Odontoceridae; genus Odontocerum; species Odontocerum albicorne. Next base: position 25,684,280 of record OX463840.1, read on the forward strand.
ATTAGAAGACTCTCGAGTATTTTTCTCCAAATACTCGTAGCAATAATATTTTATATCAAGGTTACCATTATTCTTTTATTAAAATTGATAAAAAAAAATTTATTGTGAACTTGATTTTAATACATATGTAAGACTGATTTTTCAGTTTTTGCCAGTGAAGACATTTTAGAAAACCCAAATTGGCGCTTTTTTAATTTATTCCGTGCCTCAAGAATTACTGAATTACAAACATGCATACCATCACACCATGTCTCTTTTTGGGTAGGCAAAGACCACCTATCTCCACGTCTCTCTATCCATGCATACAACTCTCGTCTCGCTCACATCCATATATCTCGTTTTATACGCTCTGATTCTGTTTCTCGTACTTCTTACCTTTCATTCAGTTAAAATTTCTTCAACTATCTTCTTCCCCTATTTTCTCGGTTTACCTCCATTAATGTTAAACATATATAAATATTTGTTTCCTAAGTCTTTCTTAATTTATTCTCTCAAGGTGACCGGAACATCTTAAGAGTTCGTACAATTGATGTTAAAAATATATAATTCGATAAAATAACAATGAAATCATTTTGGAAGAAATTTAAACATGAAAACTGGTACGTTTTCGAGGATTTAAAAATAAATTAGAAAATATATTTCTATTCCTCGTTAATTTCTCCCCCGCGAAATACCCGTGACAAAATAGTTTCATAGCATTTATTAATTTGTAGCACTCCTCAATATTATTGACCCGAGGACACTAATCGACCCATCACATTTATAATATCTGAAGTGAGTACGCGACTTGCGGTACATTTTCATAGACATTGGAAATACAAGTACTTCTGCGTGGAAATATTAATCAAACCTCGTCAACAAACCTTTAACAAGACTTTCGATACGATCGTAAATCGAATATGAAACTACCAGATGAAACATATTCATACTTCAACTAAACCTCGAAGATCCTCATCCTCGACGACTCTCTGTTATTGATATAAAAAATAACAAGAATACAAAATATTTTAACCACAACCCTGTATTTTTCAGTCCATTAAAGCCAATAATGTATATTTAAATTGTTAAATATCTATTTTATATTAACACAGACCAAAAAATTTTTAAAATAGTCATTCAATTTTGTATACACATAAAAGATAAATAATTGGATTATTATGCAACAATTCTATCGATACATGTTTTTCATTTAATTTATGAAATATAACATAAAGAGAAACAAACACACACAATACTCCCTTGGACGTAGAAGTATAATAATTTCCATTAAAATAAATATGAATATTTCAATAATGCAATGTTGATTTTAATGTGCCAGAAGGATCAGCCCTTTTCAATTTAAGTTGATAAACATTCTTGAAAATATATCAGATTTTTATGTGTAATAATAAAAAATACCAAAAAAAAGATTTTACATTCACACACTATATTGTTTGCTTCTTTTTCTGAAGTCGAATGATCAAAATCACAACTTTATGAAAATATTCTGTGATGTGACTAAATGTAAGAATTTATACTAGGCAAAAATCTATGACTAATTCTTAAAACGATATATTTATATAAATGGCACAAGGTATCCATACAAACAAAAATAACCTTTATTATATGTCATAATCAAAACTCATTCGAGGGATCCTTCTCGAAATGAGTTGCCCCTGCACTTGAAGGAGCGGGTGAATAGTTGCACCTTCAGAAATGCTCTGATATACTACCTTCTAAATAGTTTTTTTTTTGTTGTGATTCGGACATTTATTCGCTTTTTCTCTTTTCACTGGCGATGAATCGGGGATTGTGTGTGCGTTCTCTTTTTATTATTTTTTTATATAATTGCTCGTGTGTTTTATTTTTTTGTATAATAGTTTGTATGCATGAAAATCATTTTCTATTTGTGATTTTATATTGATGAAATTTGGATTCCTATCAGCTTTCTCTTTTTTCGTTGACAGTAAATCTGAGGTCGTATTTGTGGGTTTACGTTTTTATTTTTTTAAATTTTTTTCGGTTTTTTAATTAATCTAAATGTACAAGGGTATCGACTGAAAAACATCTGATGTCCTCGTGTATGGGCTGTCCTTATATTTGTGGGGTGTATTTCGACCGGAGGAACGTTTTAAGATGAGACCAGATATTTTGATAGCTTCTCTCTTAAATGTATTTTCTTCTGTTTATATTTATCATGAGATATATGTGCGACTTCGGATCGTATTTATATATGTACATACTATGTTGCTATCAATGTATCTATATTTATTTATTTATTACATTAATTCACAACCACTACGGACCTAGTTAATGTAAATTAGAAAATTAATCTAAACTCTGCTTTATATTTGTGTGTGTCACCTTTTGCACAAATTAGTAAATGTTGTTAATAAAAGTAGGCTCATTTTTTGTTAGTTCAAGTAAGTGACCAATGATTTTTTATGTATGTGACCAATGATAATTCCTTATTATCTATTCTTTCATTTTTTAAACTTGTAACGAAACATAAACAAAATTTAACACATTTTTTTGGCTTTTATTATAATGCCACCTTCATGGAAATTTTCCTTGTAAAAGGAGAGCAGGAAAAATTGTTGAATTTTCAGGCTGTGACTTTATAAGAGTACAAGATTGTTATCCCGAAATATAAAAATTAAAAGAATAAATTATTTTTTTCCCAGTGTTTGACAGGACTTGACCTTGACAAAACATTGCATCAGCAGTTGGTAGAGATTGCCAATGAAACTCGACGAAACAACATTAATGTCAAGTGTTTTGCAAAAAGCTTTATAGCTGACTATGGATAAGTCAACGTTCAGATCTGAATAAAGGAAACAAGTATAAATAAACATCCGTGGCCTAGTTGGTAAGACACATGTCTTCAAACCTGGAAGTTGCGGGTTCAATTCCCATTGCAATCCAGATTTTTTTAAGAGAGTCACTTAAGGCGTCTTACATCTTTCTGGTTGTTTGGAAAAGATTCCTACATGGCAATAAGCTTGCCAACGAAAGTGTAATATCATACAACACATTCATTTTGTTACAAATTTTAAGCAAATATTAACGAATCGCAATATGTTTTCAAAACAAAGGCGATATTTTTGTCGGTTACAATTAAAAATTTGGTACTTTTTTTAAAACAGTGTTTTTTATTTCATTTTTATTTGTTAAACATCATAGAATTCATTTGTAAAACTACTTCGTATATAACTGCTCAGATTTTTATTTGTTAAAAATCATAGAATTCATTTGTGAAACTACTTTGTATATAACTGCTCAGATTTTTAGACCTTTTCAAATCTTATTTAAGATTTTTTCTTGAATCGATTTTTTTTAAGTTTCATAGATATTTATTTTATTTCTGATAAAAATTTATGTGATATTTCAATCAATTCGCTGAATTAATAAGTAATATAAATTCAAAAATTATTATAGTATTTATAAAATCCATTTCGCGAAACAATATATATGAATTTATCACTGTGTACGAACATCGAAAATAAACGATAATTACTTAAACGTCCGAGAAAATATCCAATTTCGTTAACATACCATTTCTGGGCACATCGATTTGAATGGACTTCTTGTCATCAAATAAATTTAATCATCATAAACATTTCTATACGACACTCAATGGTGACAATCATATTAACATAAATATTTGGATGCAATAGAGATATGTGCAGGGGCTTAACAAAAAAGGGATGTTAAATCCTGTGAAATTCAATAAAGTTTATAACGATTATGACATAGCATATTTATGTTCATAAAATCGAAATTAAAACGAGATCACCATAAACGGAATAATTCACGCAATGCTATAAATTGAATAGCTCTTAAGTAATCATAAAATAACAATATTAAAGAAATTATAACTATTTATTAGTTGACTATATCACAAAAAACTTTCATAGATACAAATGGTTAAATGAAGTTTACGTTTAAGAAATATGTTTCGTGTTTGATTCCAACGTGACCAATCTTCAAGTATTATCAAACAGAGACCATTTTATATGGAAACTTTTATGTGCAATAATAAGATATTTAAAGTTGTGATATTCTCAAAATGTAATTTAGTCTTCTTTAAATGTATTTAACATATTCAAAATGTATTTAACTTCAATTTTTGGATATTTTAAATTTATTAATGACATATTTTTCTTTTTGAATTTCTTAGTAAAAAGTTGTGAATTTAAAATCTGATCCATTTAGAGTCAAGTTGTTATGCGCGTGGAAAGAAACACAACAAGGACAATAAGAAAAGAGAAAGAACCCTTAAGGTCTTGTGCTTTTTGCTTTATTGAAAACCGATAGTGCCCTCGGGGGCAGTTAGGGCGGATCACGTGACCGCTGCCCCTCCCAGCGCCAGACCGTAAAAATAGTGTTGGGGCATCTCAAACATGGCATGTTATAATAATACAAAAAAATCTCTTTTTCTCTTCAAAATTGATAAATACAAAACTAATTATATGTGAATCGAAATTAAAATGGTCAGAATTCTTAGAGTTTATTTTTTATCTTCCTAGTGCTTCATATGTTATCGAATGTTGGCTATTTTATCTTCCTATTGCTTTATCTGTTATCGAATGTTGGCTGTTTTATCTTCCTAGTGTTTATCTGTTATCGAATGTTGGTTATTTTATCTTCCTAGTGCTTTATCTGTTATGAGTGTTGGCTATTTTATCTTACTAGTGCTTTGTTGTTTATCAAATGTTGGCTATTTTACATTGATTTACCGTGTCAAAGGATGTTATTGGTGATTTACTTTATCACTGTCTTAAGTTGGAAATTTTCGACTATGTGAATCTTACTGCAAAAAATTATCAATTACATTATAGTACAATATATTAAAAGTATTAAACTAGTGCACGATAAAGCAATCGAAATTAAATAAACTTGTAAAATTATCGAAGAATATGAAGTTTAGTAAGCTGGATTAAAAATTGCCAATCTCTGATAATTGATAATAAATAAAACTTAATCAAAGATTTTTAATTTATTATTTTTTTATTCTTACTCTTTTTAACATACTCGTACATATCGGCGTTTACAGTTCTCAACTATTAAAAAAAAAAGTGAAAATGATAAAAATTGAAGAAAATAGTAATTAAGGAAGAAATGCGTAATGTTAAGGAATCGCTGTTTTTATAATAATTTTTCATAGTAAATTTAAGATAGCTTTTATACATATTTTTCTTTTACAAATTTTGAAAATGCAGTCTAGGAATAAATAGGTTGAATCAGATGTTTCCTGAGTAAAGAATATTAAAGGATATTAACATGATGAGTAGATATTCATGTTTTATAATAAACACTGCTTCATATTTAGCATTTATCACCATTGTATTAACATAAGTAGTGACACATTAATAACGTATGACGTGAGTACACCAAACACTTAGCAAAAATATAACATAAACTTTTCACGTGAAACATTATAAATTCAATGTTCGCGTGTCATTTTAATATATTTAAATTGAGATTAGTATAAAAATCATGGAAAATAAGTATTTTATTGAAATAGTTGACTAAATCGTGTTTAACACCTTGCATGGAGTATGTTAAAGAAATCGCTTTATCTTGAGAAAGTCTAATGGATTGATGAACTACAGAATATTAAAAAAGATAAATACTTATTGTGAATTCATTACGAAAGTTGAAAAAACAAGTTGAAAGAATGGGCCGTATTAGGAAAGAACATTTATTTTCATAAAGCTTCAGACTTAGACTACTTCGCTTGGATTATGAAGTAAACCAGAAATATGTCACTGAAAAAAACATGAATATTAATAAAAATATTAATAAAACATAACGATTTTAACTTATTTCAGCGCTCGTGAGATTTTTTCAATTCGAACAGTATCACATGAAAATTTATTAATCACATGAAAAATAACGTCTTCAGTCCCAATAATTCAGTTTACGGATCAAAAACCCCTGGAATAAGCAAGTTACTCAAAATTCGTTATCATACGTGTTTGAAATACTTTCACACGTAGTCAGGCAACAACACTTGCAGACGTTTAAATTGTGCAAGTATTTTTACTAAACAAACTTTTGAAGCAAATTGGAACCCTTTTTCAAATCTTTTTTTTTTCGTTACTATCGGGAATCGTATCCGAAACTCAAGAGTGGGAGACCAGCTTTTTACCGACTAGACCCCAAAATTGGTCAGTAAAGTTAGTTTTGGCTACAAAATAATGTTGTACAAATTGCCTATTTTCTTAAAATATATCCATGTAAAGTCTTTACTTTCAATGTCAATTTACGACTGTCGAAAATCAATTGAAATATAGAAACCTTATATATTTTAAAAAGTTAATTTTTTTTATACTTTTTTTCTAAGACACGTTTAAAAATTCCCATCCCTATGGCAAGACATAACCAGTCAGCCTAACTATCTCCAGTTGACACCGCCTAGCACGCGACGCATACTTGTATCGTAACTCGTAACCATTGTCTCCAAAACATTGTCACACGATTTTTTATTTTTTTTCTTCATAGGAGAAATGTATTGACAGTGTAAAATACTTTTATCAATGTCCGCGTTCCATTTTTATTACGGAACATCGTACGTAACGTCTTCAATAGGAATAATATAGCTTTATATTGAACTAACTGGAATTCACCTTTTGAAGTCGATATTCTTGAGAGTATTTTATAACCTAAAAGGTGACCTCCGTGACCTTGTTGGTAAAATGCTTGGCTTCCAATCGGATGTTTAAATATTGAAAGAGAGTATGTGTCTGATAAATACAGTTCGTCTGGTGGTGGTCTCGTTGGCTAAGTTGATAAGATGCCTGTTTTCCAGCCCGGGGGTTGCAGACTCGATTCTGATTCGTTCCCAAATTTAAAAAACGTGTTCTAATCTGATTTTCATTTAAGGCTTGTTTAACACTGTAGCAATAAACTTCCTAGGATATCCTGTATACAACGAAAGTATGTTACAATAAAACAATACTGACGAATGCTAGACGTATGTATTGTTACATTTTCACGTGAAGTGATATATTCAACAAGTGTACAAAGAAACTGCGATTGTTATGAGTAGCCCTGTATTTTTTATCTTAAAAGCTCAACTAATAGGGATCTACGCAATATTGTTTCCAGGCCACGCTCTTCAATATATCCGTTTTGCCAACACGGATAAGGTAAAAGGTACCGTGCGAATTAATGAATAACCTAAATATTTTATTGTGTTATAATATTTGAAATAAAATAAAAACGATGTTTTGTGGGTTGGTTATTTTTTGCATATAAATGCATTTTATCTTGTCATATAAATGCATTTAATCCATTTTATCTTGAAAATGTAAATTTCGAATATTTCGATAAAAACCCAACGAATTCCAAAATCGTTAAGTAACGCGCAACAAGTACAAGTACTCGTACTGAAAGACGGTGCATATTAGCTCCGATACTATGTTTTACTTAGTAAAATTAATTATGATGCCATTTTAGATGGAACTTTAAGATTGAGGTGTGTTTCTTTGATATTTAATATAAGCCAAAAAACAGTGTTTTGTGGGTTAGATCCTTTTTGCATATATACGTCCAAATAGAGCTCACAATCACACTTACCACAATTGCGATTCTGACAATAAAAGCCATAAACCCCTCAAAATATAACGCGTATCATAGAGAATGTCAATGCGTTGGAACAAATGAAATTCTTGTACATCCACATTTGACAATTTAATAACAAATTATCGCAGGCAACCCGCCATTACAGCACTGTAAATCAATCAAAAAGATGGTGGTAATTACTTGTTCATGGAATGGAATCGTATTCCACATTTAGGATGCCCCGATGAATATTCATCATCAATATACAATATACATTCAGTGACAGGTTGTATTTAGTCCAATAAAAACGGGCGGTAGCCTATTATTTATTCTTCCTTTATATCATTTTGCTACCTACATAAGTATTACCTGTGAAATACCACTGTCTTTTTGTAGATTAACATTTTTGTTTGTTAAGATTGACAAAGGTTAATGTATTCAATCATGTATTGTGTGATTGGAAAATCTTGATATTTTACAGGACGCAGCGGTAGCAAATCAATCATAAGAGGACAGGACAAAAAATAACTTTTTAAGCACGCCAAATATTTCATGCAATCTTGAGGAGTGTTCTGTAAATCAAGAATAAAGGTTGGTACTTGACTGATAGATAGAAATAAATAACATTAAAATGTGTCAGACTTATGAATGAGCATAGCAAAAAATACGTAATTCAAGCGTTATGTTATTTTTAATTACAATTTGTTTAATTTATTTACAATACGACGTAGAACTGAATTGTTTATTAATTGATAGTGCTTCAAGTATTCAATTAAATATAAATTTGTCCAGATCGAGGACTGACGGAGAATGAAAAATTGTATAATATGATACGACTGCATTAATTTGGCAAACATCCGGTTTTGTTTTTTCAAATAAAATATATTAAATAATAGATTTGGGTCTAACTAACACTATGTTATAGGAAGAAAAATCATTACATTTTAAATCATCAATTGAAATTTATAAAATGTTACGAAAATAATTGAATTAAAATGACTCGGTAAGAAAATACAAACATTTGCTAAATGTAATCAAAGACTGGATACAAAAACGCAATCCAACTCGGCAATAAGGGGTCACTGACCCACACTGCTTGTCCCCAAGGGAAATTTGCCTCTGATCTCATCAAACAAAAATACTTTTGTCACACATGAACGAGGTCCAATTTTCATCAAGTTGATCACCTCATATAAAATATTGGCTCTTGTGAGTATTACAATTTAAAAAAAAATATATAAGCTGAAAGAAAAGATTATATTGCTCGAAAGACAACCATAAACTTACAATAAAATTTAATTGTCAAAAGGTTAATACAATATTTCAATGATTTTAATCTTCAAATTGTATTGTAATTTTTTTTTAAATACGTGAATATTGTATTACACTTTCGTTGTATACAGTATAACCTAGTGGGTTTATCGTGAGACAATATTTTTCAATTTATCAGAAAAGTTTGAATAAGTCTTAAGTGAAAACTAGACCCAAACCCATTTTTAAAAATCTGTGTGCCGACGGGAGTCGAACCCGCAACTCGCGGGTTTGAAAACAAGCGTTTTGGCAACTAGGCCTTGTAATTCGTAATTAAAAATCGTTATTGTTTCGTTTTCTTTCGATAAATCAATTCAAAGATAAACCTCGTGCAAACTAAGTTTCAATCAAACCCATAGCAAAAATTATTTTTTGTGCAATTTTACTATGGATACACATTATGAAAAATACAAAACCATTTAGTATAAGATATACGAAATAATTAAAACGTAAACATGGTTTATATTTGGATTATTCCTTATATCAAAAAGTCAGTAAATATAACGAATTATTTTTGATATTCATGTTTATGATAAAAAAAATCGTGCATACATATGTAAGAACTTGAATTTTGAAAACGAAGGATTGAATGAATTTCAATAATTACCCAAAAATTTCGTTTCATTAATATGTACTTTATACTGCATTAAGCTTTATGTTGATTTATAATGATAATTTCTTCGTACATGTGTAGGTATAAATGTGTAGTCAAAAAACAACAAATTTACATATTTCATAATAAGTACACGTGGAATTTGAAAGTTGTAGGGTGTTATAAATTTTTAGGTTATAAAGAACACTCATAAGCCACTCATAAATCACAGAATTTGATAATTAACACATTTAATAGCTTACATCTTAACAGAAGTTATAAAAACTGGTTTCCAAATGCAAAGTTCAATAGAATAATATTTTATATGCTGATGTTACCTACAAATTGGATTAAGATCAGTCATAAAATATCAACAAATAATCACAGATATTTCTGACGATGGAAAGACATAAACATCGCCTAGTTCAACTTATTGGCTTAGCTAGAAAGAGACAGCTTATCTTATCAGTAGCGCAGGGTTCAATAAAATGCAGGATTTGCCACCAAAAAAATACTATAGGAAGATATAACAAAGTATTGTTAAATTTATTAGAAATATATGTCGTTCGACAGTGGCGCACAGATCATCGTATTAAAAGAAGTTTTGCTAACTTGAGTATATCAAGATATTAAAAATTGATAAAATTGACATAGTGACGATTTTGTAAGGGCGTTGTGTTGGCTTAGTCAAATATCCGATCTTTGCTTACAAATATCAAAAACTGAAACGAAAAGTAGACAATTTTTTTATATTTCAACAATCTTGATAGGTCTGTGATTGTTCGTACTTAAAAATGTTTGGTTTTTTTTATATTTTATATTTTCGTTTTATGCAATACAGCCTGGTTAGCTTATAGCTATTTAGCGATATCTTTCAATCAACCGAAAAGAGTTCTTAAGTATAAACCAGACTAAATTTTTGTATAAAAAATCTGGGCTGCAACAGAAATTAAAGACAAGCGTTTTACCAACTAGGCCACCGAAGTCACCTATTTGTTACTCTACAAACAGCATTTAAATACATCATCTGGATTAAGTACAGAGTTATCTAGACAAACTGAGTCAATTAGACGTTTTCCGACAGAGCCTCCCGTATTATTTGGCGTGTTAAATGGAATATTCTGCGGATGAAACAAAAACACTTAATTTTTCATAATATGAGAAGTAATCAAGGCGTTTTAAGGGTGGTTTAGTATCACTAAATGTACCGAAGACTAATTTATCACCAATATGATTAACAATAAATTTAAAACAAACAAGAAAAGTTATATACAAAAGAAATTTGAATTTTCCGAATTTAAAAATAATTTAATATGACTTCCAATACTAAAATGATATTTAAACAATCAACATAATAAAACGAGGTCAAAATAAGAAATATAAAACGTCGCATTCTAACTTTAGTATAGTTTTGACTATAAGTGGCCGACTTAAGTGCAAGTTTGTTGTACGCCACTGTTCTTATAATATAATATCAGTGTGACCATCGAGTAACTTACAGTTAGGAAATATAATTACCAATAATAATTCTGATACTGTCATCGGAAAAGCAATAATTTCATTGCAATAAATGTAATAAAATAAAACATTGCAGGTGCTCATAGAGGTATGGACCATTTGGAATTTTTTAGATTACGTAACCGCTAAATATTTATTATTATTTTACGTCGACTTTCACTAAAACATGTTCTTTAAGTATACCATGTTTGTCATGGCGAAGTTTTCGCTATTAAGAGGAAGAAGATACACGATACGCATGGTACTAAAACAATCTTTTCTACAACTAGCAAAATATTGGTTCACAGCTAGCATGTTCACTGCTGACCACGCGATATCGTGTAGCATAAGGCATGCGCTGGGGACTACCCACACGATGTATCGTGGGTAGTCCCAAGCGTTAAATTTCTCATTTGTTTTTATTTTTGTAACTGAAGAAGGGCACTCGTTATTATTTCTCAACCAGCTCTAATGTTTCGTTTTTCACTTTTATTTTTACACACACTCACTTCCTCCCCCAATCACTCTAACTTTCCATAATTATCAAACAAATAATAATAAATATAGGTTTATTGATAGCTTAGTATAAACATATATATCCAAAAATAACAAATATGGTATATGTTAAGGTATTGGAAAATAAAAAAAAAAGCGAAAGAAGCTATCAAACGGTCTGGGTTCATCATATTACATTCTTCCAATTTAGATACATCCCCCACCAAAAGAGATTGAACTCAGCCGCGAGCACGTCAGACTTTTTTCAACTCCCACCGTTGTATACGTAAATTATAATTAAAAAAGTCAAAGGATAAAAAATATGTAGTTCATACAATTATAAACTCAATAAATATGTTCGAAAATTGATAAAAATATAATTACATATACCCACATACATAACCCACATACATATACCCACATACATAAAACTTCAGATTCAATACAAAGATAAAGAAAGCTAATAAAATAAAGGCCCAAATACTTAATTCCTTTGATTTACGCCTTTGTTATGTTTTTCTTATGTAAAGTTTGCAGATATTTTAATCAAAATAAGACGACCGGCCAGACATGGAAAACATACTATTCGTTATCCTGCATAATTGTTTTCGATGAACTAAGCTATTAAGAGCATCACCACTCGCACACGAATTGGCCTTTTTGAAAGAATTTTCTAATATTGATATCTTCCATATCAAGGTGGATAAACATAAGATTGAGCCCCTTTATACGCTTTATAGGCATAACTGAACCACTTCACAGAAAAACATGAGTATTATTGCTCCTGTTGATATTATTTTTCAACATTAATATATTTAAAAAAAGTTTCTAGTACTATGCATTTTATTTTATGTAATCAAATTCAACATGTATAAAAAATAAAATAAAATAGTGCTGAAAAGCAGCAATTCAAAGGCATTAATATTTTGATTTAACAAACTAATAAGAAGAAATAGCAAACAAAACAAGAAAAAAAGATAAATTGTCTCAGCACAATCAGACGCGACCAGACAGAACAGAAACAAACAGAAACATAAATTGTGTAGATAAAAAGGATCTGCAATGAAAGGGAAAAGTAGTGTAAAGAGGAATTTGATGCGGTAATAACGAATATTACATACAGCTGCACTTCTTTTCATTGTTCAGCCGGGGACATAAATCTAAACATAAAAAAGAACACAAAATCAAGTGATTTATGCAACCATATTGTTTTGCAACACCAATGCTTCTCAAAATTTCTTGTAAATCTAGGCTGAGAATTTTAGGGTTGAAAATGTAAAATCTAAAATTCATAGATTTTTTTCTCACGTTATTTAATTTGTAAACTTATACCAAAGATTTCGTTTAATTCAAATGAAGGTGAGCTATCATAACAGTAATCCATCCGTTTATGCAGTTTCTATTTACGCGTATTCCCTTTAACGCAGTTAATTATATTTAGAATTAGGGCAGTAGACTAGATAAAAAGTCGGAAAACAACGATGAGTAATCCCAAACGAGGTCAACATTATAATGTTGGAGATAATGAAGGCTCAAAAATAAGTACAAATAAAAATATAAATATAAAAAGTAAGGGCATAACGATTGCAGCTTAAGCTGGTACCTAGTTTAAATCGTTAGTTCAGTTTTCTGCAACCTGGATACACATACTCGTATGTTTTGAATTAAATGCTTCAGATCTTCATTTATTTTGTATGAATGTAATTTTTTTACCGCTCATGTAACTTTTTTTTTATTAATTCTTGTCCTTAAGAGAAGTCCACCATAAGAAATTAGCTTACTTTTGTTAACCTAGAAGTTTGGAGCAGTAATATTTTAGTTAGATTATTTATATAATCATTATCGACAATTGAAACAATTCCAACTGTAAGAACGACAATAGGAATAATGGAAGATTAATCCGAAGAGGGCAGCAAATTGAGCTGTCTTTTTTTTCTTTGTATAAATAAATCGTCTAGCCTTAACCGAAATGTATATATTTTAAATAAATATTACTCAACAGGTTGTGGATACATTTTACATATGGCATTTATTTTTCTAACATTCATAATGAGATTTGTATTTCACAGTATCGCACTCATCTCTTTCATGATTTCATAAATGAGTTTTGAATTGAAAGCATATGAAAAATATTTTAAAATTATAACTATTTTGTATAAGTAATCAATTTCAAAATTTTAAAGCGTTATCTTGTTCTCACAAAGTTTGAGAACCGGTTATAAATTTTTACTACATAAGGGGCATTCATATAACATATGAATTGTGATTTTCTTGGAAGTGTTGTCAACCTGATTTGGAGTTGACAACCTCACAAGAAGTAAGATTTTTGTATCGAATACGTGATAAAAGCTACGGATATAAGAAGTTGTAATAATTTTTTTATATTTGATGTTTAATATCTCCGTTTTTTGAACGATTTTTCCTCCGTGGCCCTTTTTTAAAGACTTGAGGCGTCACTATGCAAAGCAATTAAAATTTATCATGATTTGCTAGTACAACGAAAATCCAGATTTTTAATTTCAGAAAACAATTACTGTATCCATAAAACCATTAGGATTGACATATATGCCTGAAAGTATAATACATATCCAAAGTAATCTTCTATTATAGGATTAGAAGTAAAAAATGTTACGTTAAAAATACTCGTATGAAAATTTCTCTAGGGCCATTTTGAGATCAAATTATTTTCAAGGGTGATTTGCATGTGATAAAATAGAATTGAACTTTCAATAGAAACCTAGCTCACATTCACAGAAAACATTTTTTTCCCATTAATTTCATGATAATGGTTACCAATTAATATATAAATTGTAACGATACGAAGATACTGGCTACAGCTGACAGATGGGGTAGTTTCTCGCGTCTACATACTCGTATGTGTATAAAAGTATTTGGAAAGTAAAACTTACCAAGGAAGACAAAGTACATACAAAGTATCTATAGATATACTGATATGTAATATAAAGACATTCGGTTTATCGTATAGTGTTATGTATTTAGTTCTGAGTTGAGCTACTCTCGTACATGATATCTTAATGAGTCTGAACTAGAGATGTCTAAAAATACTCTAAGTGGAAAACCTATAGATGAGAGGTAAAATAGGGCACTGACCGTTATCCTGCTTGTTGAGCCAGCGGTAGGACGGCCTGGGCTGCTGCTTGGAGCGCATGATGGGGCGCCGCCCGCTGCAGGCCGAGGGGGCCCGCCCACCCGGGGCGTCCAACTCGCCCTCTAGCACAGGCGACCTTCTGTCCGCGACATCTTTCTGGAAAAGAAAACATCATATTATTATAAAGCAATCATTGACCATCAAAAAGAAAGGTATACGAAGATTGAAAATCTTTTTGAAACATATAATCAAATCAGTGATTTTAGGTATTTAGTGTAACCTAAAAACTAATATGTTTTCAAATTGGTTAGTAAAAACTCTTAAAATCTGCAAATAGGGTAGGATCTCACGATCTTACTCCAAAGAAATGATACAACAATTTTAACAACCAGGGATTATACTATTGAAGGATATGTATCAACGTATTTAGCTAGACTTGAAACGTTCAACACACATACTAAAACAGTTATATTTAAACTTAAAATTATTATGACAATCTTTGCTTCTTACGAAACAGTTAAAATTGTAAACATGTTTACAACGGAATTTAAAATTGTAAGCACAGAAGAACCCCATAAGATAATTCATCTTGAGCAAGTTTTTAAAACCTGTATATTTTTTATTACACTCTATTATATTACACTTTCGCTGTATGCAGTCAAACTTGGCGATCCATTCCAATCAACCTGGAAGATGTTAAGGAATTATTAAGTGAGGTCTAGACTCTTTTTTTAATTGGGTACCAACGGGAGTCAAACCTGGATTAGAAGACAGGCGTCTTTTAACTAGATTGAGGTTATTTACAATAATTAAATGCAAATTTCAGTTGAAAAAAACAAAACCTTGAATTTGTTTTTTATGAATTTCACTAGATTTTTCATTGATAGACATAAACGTTAATAAGTCGATCAAATGAAACTGAATTCAATAATATATAAACAACTATTAACGTACCTAGTTACATTCTTACTGTTTTCTCTACGATAAAAATGTATTTAATTTACATTTGACAACATAGGGATATACTATATTGTAATTTAAACACGTTCTATAAAATATAGCATGACTTATGGTAACAAATACTTTGTGAAGACTTGATCATATACGAACATAAATGGCTAAGTAAACAATATCAATTGATTCGTATGCACATCTTCATTCGATCTCTATTTCTATTCACATATATATTTCTTGAATTGTCGTCACAAGACCTCATTCTCTCACCCGACACAACAAAAATATGTACAAAGAAAATAACGCTCGAAAGAATACTACAATATCTCTTCTCAATAACTCTTGAGCTACCCCAGAGGGTGTATTCCGCCCAATTCTCACCCCTCTTCACGGCCCCAGGCAGCAGCCTTCAGTCTAAAAGCATGCACACGATATATGGAGGGACATTACGTCAGGGGAACAACAGATGTATAAAATAAATATCCAGCGCTCCACCTCGAGTTATTCTACCCGGCTGGTCGTGTATGAGGGTCCGTGAAGAACGACTTACGGGTGTCCAGTTACAAAGCGGAGCAGTTTCTACGATTCCATAGCACCGTCCATATCCCGCGCGATGAATGGCTTCCATCGGCACGACAGAATGCGGCCGCAACGCGGGGGCGATGATTCGCGAAATCACTTTGCGGCCTTTCCCGTTGTGCTCTCGGCTGAAGCTCCATCATTCAAGATCCTTTGTGAGCGCCCCCCGCGATAAATCGCCCAACCGGCCGCCCCCAAGGCCCACCCGCCCGCCCTTGAAGGCCGCGGGATGCTCCGCGGCATAAACTCTCGGAATTTATCGCCACATCTGCGAGGCAAAGCGTCGCTGGTCGGGTGTCTGAAAAAGCACAGGTGTCCGGCCCCTAGTCTCCTCCCCCGCCCTGCCGTGTCGTACATCAGATAGGAAAGCCATCCGAGCTGTCAAAAACTTGTAAAATATTGGATCTTCGCTTTCCTGCCATTTCGAGTCCGACAACCCGCTTTTTCTGCGAGTCGTTTTCGTGATTGAAAGGGACGCTTTTGAAATATGTTCCGTATTGACAGACCATTTATATTATTTATTCTGGGAACTTCACAACAAACGATCACTTTGTCCCATTTCTCGTTAAAACTACTCGTGACGAGATTCTTGAAAAAAATAATCAATTGAAAAAGTCAAGTCACGGCCACAGTACAGCACAATGTCGCTTTGCACAAAGTAAATAGACAGTACGGGTAATCCCTCGGCAGACGCAGAATAAAACACTGCAAGCTAAATTATCCCGAGCGCGAGACGGTCTCTGGGCAAAGAAACTAATCAACGAGAAAACAAAGAACCACTCCTCTTGCAGTTCGATGGCGCAGCGGATCAAAGCTCAAAATATTCCCAAGTAGCTATCATTAGGCGAGGAGAGCGCTGCGCAGCGCTGTATCGCCGAGACGCAGCTAGATAGAGATACTTCGCTAGTAATCTGCTCAGGGCTTGAAGCTGTCCACGCGGAAATTAGTACTGATGTAAAGCTTTTCATTTAAAAGGGGTTGAATTAAATACAAGCATAAAGTATTTTAGAATATTTTCTAAAAAGTCAGTTAACGATAAAAGTGAGATATTTTTTTAAATTTCTATCTAGTCGTACAATTTAAAATTCATGCATTTTTTAAATAAGAATGCACATAAAAAATATGTTTTTCTTTACAAAAAAATCATATAAAAATTAAATCTTTTGTTTTAAATTTAGAAAAAATATTATTTTTTATTAATTGTTGAATATAAAATATCGACTATGATGATAATTCATAATGAATGGAGCTATTTGTGAAGGAAAAAAGGGGTAAAGAGAAAGAGGAATTGCGAAGTAAGTCGGAGATATAAAAAGACGAGATAGTTTGGGAAGCAGTGATTTTGAAAATGAAAGGGTCCAAACTGATATGAGGATGCTTTAATACATAGAATCTTTTCATTTTGAGAGTGTCTTACAGAGCCGTTCCATTATAAGACAAGTTTTTTTTTTTATAAATACAGCTTACTTGATCATTCTAAAGAAAATTCAATTCTCGTCTTGCAATGAGAAATCATGTGAACATGAACAATACTAAGGTTTATTAAAATTATTTAAAAATATAAATTTTATATCTGAACGTCGAGACAATTGAGAATATAAATGGTGTCAAAAGATAATATTCAAGTATTTTAGTTGAAATGTAATATTTGAAGTTCTTCTAACGACATGATCAACGCATTTTATGAAAATCACAAAAACTAAAACCATATCATCATTCCAGCTGGAAAGATATTGAAACTAACGAAATCAACCTGGTTGTATGAGTACACTTGGTGTAGAATTAAAATGACTGATAACAAACAATTATTAATACAAATGAGAACTGTCTCAGTGGTTGAGAATACTCATAAATAAATAATAACTAAATTCTGAAAGAAATAGCACAAATATTTTAAGTGTTTACCTGTAATATGTCTGGATCCGGTTTTGGTTTACTTATTGATCGTATTAGTTGGTTATGATTTTTAATTAGTTGGTACTAGTTACTTTTCGGTTTAAAAAAATGCATATATGTATATACACGGTCCGTTGAATGGGAAAGGTGACTGGTTTTATTTTCGTATAACCACAAGCGCCATCTATGAATGAATAAATAAATTAACTAGCGACACATTTCGAATATCTTCCGTAAAAGTTTCAAAGCGCTGGTGTCGCTGGTGCATTCGTAATGGCGTAACAATTGACAGTACATTCTGAGTCTCGGTGGCAAAAGGAACAGTGGAGCAACGTGACAACATTCAATTTTGTTTTAAATTGGGTAAAAGTGCCACAAAAACTTTTGAAATGATTCAAACTGTCCATGGTAGTGAATCAATGAGTCGTAAGAACATTTTTAAGTAGTATGTAAGATTTCGTGATGGTAGAGAGTATTGAAGATGATCCACGGATTGGACCATCATTGGCAATTTTAAGAAAATGTTCTAAAAATGGCTAAAATTCTTCTAAATGATCGTTGTGCGTCCTCAGGCTCATCGTGGAGCTCACTGGAATTCCTAAATCCACTGTCCATTTCATTTTAACGGAAAATTTGGTCAAACGAAAGATCCGTACTGGCTGACGATCAAGAAGTTTACAGAGTGGAGCACTGCAGAGACATAAAAAGAGCGGCTGGTATGGATCCAGACTTCATGTCAAGCATTGTAATAGGTGATGAAACATGGTGATTTCAGTATGAGCCACTTACAAAGCGCCAGAGCTTGGAATGGAAGGGTCCACAATCTCCGAAACCGAAAAAAGTGCGCATGCAGAAGAAAGGAATCAAGACTCTGCTCACCGTGTTCTTTGATTCCAAAAGAACTATCAATAAGGAATTCACGCCAGGTCAAATGGTGAACGCCGATGTGTATTTAGGTATTTTTAATCGTTTATGGGCTAGGACTTTTCGAGTTCAACCCAAATACTGGAAACAAGGGGCATGGTATTTGTTACACGAAAATGTACGCGATTTGGCTTCATGCGACTTCTGGCTATTCCCAAAACTGAAATTGGCGATGAAAGGAAAGCGTTTTGACACAATTTCAGACATATAGAAAGCTTCGACCGCAATTTTGGAGGCAATTCCGAAGAATGAGTTTCAGGGGTGTTTCAGAAAATTTTACAACCGCTTCCAGTATTGTATTGCCTCACTCACGTAAACTAAAAATAAACAATGTCTTGTATTTCATTTCTCGTCAGTCATCTTTCACATTGACAGATAGTGTATAAATATATATTTGGGTTAACTTATTTTCTTAGTAGGGGGCATATTTGATGAAATAATACGGACAAAACTAGCATGGAGCTCATTTGGATGTTTGAACAAAATCTTCAAAAGTGATCTCCCAATATATTTAAAGCGAAAGGTCTACAACCAGTGTATTCTCCCAGTACTTACGTATGGCTGTAAGATATGGACGCTCACAGTAAAGAACATACAAAAGCTCCAGACCGCACAAAGGAGCGCGGAGAAATGTATGTTGGGACTTACTAAAATAGACTGTAAACGAAACACCTGGATTCGTAACAAAACAAAGGTAGAAGACAGACGTAATACAGGTGTGCAAGAAAATGAAGTGGCAATGGGCAGGATACATAGTCAGAATATCAGATTCCCGATGAACATCCAAAATAATCCAATGGTACCCACGAGGCATAAAAAAGCCCAAAAAAGACCGAAGGTACGCAGGATAGATGAAATCAGAACGCATGGCAGCATCACATGGCACCAACGAGCGAAAAACCAAATTATTTGAAGTAAACTTGGGGAGACCTTCATCCAGCAGTAGATCGACCCAGGTTGACAATGATGATGATGATGATGATGATACATATGATATACATTTTTAGAATAATTTAATATATTAATCAAAATCAACAAAAAATATTTTCAGTCGCTTCTAACCCAAGTATTATTATAGCTTTTAAGAGATTTTATCTTTCCCGTTATCATGGAGCACCTATGGGAGCCAGGATGAGGGGTGAGCGTGGATGGCTGTAAAGGGGATAAGGGGGTAGAAATAAGGGTGAACAGGAATAAAAAGGAGTGTGGAGGCACTGATGAATCGTGCAAGCAACACTAGTCAAAGATTTATGTCCGAAATAGGAGTAAATTGTGTGTGAGTGACTGCAATGGGTGCTGGGCGCCTTCAAAAGTGTGCGTCGATGGAAGAATCAAATATGTACAAGTATGTGCTATATAATTCAAAAGTGGTTTAAAAAAATAAATTCAGATTTTTTTTTAGAAAAAACTAACATATATTGCTAGGACAGCGTGGAGATTATACTATGAATTTCGTAAACGAGATATTTGCGTACAAGTAAATGATAACCGTCGTAGCCTTGTGATAAAGAATTTAATCGGAGGTTTATGGTTCAAATCCCGATAGCGATCATTCAAACAAAGTCTTTTCAGATATTTCATGTTTATACCTCTTTGGTAGTGCTAAAATACTGAATTTCTACAAGTAAAGCGTTTCAGAGTAATACAAATAATAAAGCATTTCACAGGAAAACAAATGGATAAATTATTTGACAAGAACAATGAGATGGTTAAAGTTTGATAAATCAATACAAGCGTAAGCTAAATGAATTTTTTCTATCGCTTACACTTATTATGTTGATGTCTTCAATATACAATTTAGTTTTAAATCAATTTAACATAAGATTTTCTTCTAACTGTGCACTGTAGTTTTAAAAGTTGATATAAAAAAGTTTAAATAAAAAACTATTAGTTAAAAATTATTTAACTGTGTGAAGCCCAACTTGAAGCATAAGACTGTCAAAACGAAGAAGAATAAAAACAAATAAAGAAATTTTTTTTTTTCATGCAAAAAAATATGTATATAGACTCCAGAAATATTTTCCGTCTCTGAGATGGTCATATACGCCAAAATAAATTATAAATTCATAGAATCGACGCAGAGTGAGCTTTTCTTTTGTGCCCTTGGCACCCCTCTCGATTGCACCCACATCACCCAGTCCTCCTCCACCCACCCACCCGCAGAGGGAAAACTTCAAACCTCCCTTCTAATTTACTGCTAATCGCTTGTGCTGTTTTATTTACTCAAGCATCCTTCATTTTAAATATTTCTGCTCGTTTTCACAGGGAAAAAATTGAAAAATCCAAAAACTTATTCGAATCGTTTTAGGATGATTTTTGTTGTTTGTTTCGAGATTTTTTGAAAATCGATTCCAAGGATTGGGTTTTTTAATATTTTTTTGGTTCTTCAAATTGACAAGTTATTTGAACTTGAGTGTAACAATAATTTTCAATTCGTATTAAAATTTTACTTTGATGCTAGAACATTAAAAATCTAAACATTTTTTTACCTTTTATTTTAATAATACCATCGCTTGTCCACTCATTATCGATTGAAATATTTTTCATATTGATACGTGACTAGCATGAAACAAATACCTTAAATTTATTAACAATTATATGGTTTTCAACAAAACAAATCAACTTTATTACAAAAGATTTTAGTATTTAGCAAACACAATTTAACATCTAAATCATTAAAAAAAAAACAATTTTAATTTGAACAATCCTTGTATACAAACTCTTAGTGTTGAGGACTCAGAGGAGACAAGCAAAGATAATATTGAAGAAGAATAATTCTGACGATGTTTTGGACTGCTGTTGATTGTGATAAAAAATCACGATTCCTTTAAAAAAATACACAAACTATACAATATCATATTAAACATCAGTGGTGGAATTAGATATACATATTTAGAAGTTTTGGGTATTTATTTTAATCAGAATGATTTCACATCAGGCACCGGCCCGGCAGCAACATGTCGGAGGGTCTCTCAGCACATGAAGGATTTATGGCCGCTCCGCTGATAACTAAATGTGAATGGGAGTTTATTTGTTTTTCGAGTACATATTGAAACTAAATGCGCATTCGTTTCATACTAAATCAATAGTCTCCTAAGCGAAGTTCACTCGAATCCATGTACAATTTAATCTGGATAAACAAAACAATGTATGTCCGTACATTCTGGCTGCATTTTAACATTTTTATTAACAGCATGTCGTGATAAAATCATGATGTATGTTATCTTACTTAAAAATACAAGATCTGATTTAATTGAGATTAATAACGATATATCTGAATGTTTGATTATATATCTAAAACTATGTGTGTGCTAACAATTAGCGTTTGATAAAAAAAAATGTGACTGAAATATAAAAATGTAGTTATAAATCACTATTTAATTTATTTTCAAAATACCTTAGAACAGCAAATTTCACTTGAAAATATATATTATTGAAATTGTCAAAAATAGAAGCATAAAAAATATCATAATTATTTTTCAATATAAATAATAAACTATGGAATAATATAATAACGATATAGTATATAGCTGAATAAGGCAAGCTTGGCGCAAGT
Source organism: Odontocerum albicorne (assembly GCA_949825065.1). Lineage (NCBI taxonomy): Eukaryota > Metazoa > Arthropoda > Insecta > Trichoptera > Odontoceridae > Odontocerum > Odontocerum albicorne. Next base: position 25,706,741 of record OX463840.1, read on the forward strand.
TGAGGAATTCTGATTTTTTGATAGTATTTTCTTAGACGGTAGAAGAGTTAAGAGAGATATTGAATGACATATAGCGATAGGAAACAAAGTCAGTGAGGCACTTCAACATATGTACTCGAACCAGACATAATCAAAATCTGATGATAGTCTACAATAGTATTTTAGTATCAACTTTGACTGTATTGGAGTGAAACATGGACTTGGAAAAAAATTAAAAAAGGTCGAATAAATGCTATAGAAATGTGTGTACTGAGAAGAATGCATGCAGTGACAATGTATAACAGAATATGGATCAAAGTGATTAGGGATGTATATGAATTTAAGTTTGACGTTGAGTAAGATAAAGAATGTTTTGAAATGGTTTGGCCATCTAGAATGAATAAACGAAGAAAGACTAATTAAACAAATATATAGGGCAAATGCGAGTGAAAAATGAAGGATGTGTTTCGAGGTAAAAAGTCAGGTGCTCTGTCCTCTCTGCATGCCCCGATAGAAAAGAGTATGTATGTTCTGTACGAACTTATAAGTAACGCGACTTGACTTATCATTGTTTAAATGTACCAATTCGAAAAGATTAAGATTTTTTTAAATAAATGAAACCTTTGTGTAAATTGAAACAATTTTAGTGTCGATTTTGGTGATTCATGGAGACAGAGTGATACCACCCCTCTGAAACAGTTGCCGAGGGGTGAGATTCCTCTCTCCCGTACGGAAAGCCCTTCTTTCGCCGTTATTTATGCAGACTATGCTGAAAATAGAAGATTTATTGAAGATACGTGAAAAACTATGATATTCATCTACAGCGAACACTCTCCCATGTTTCTATTACTCAAAGCTTTTTGAACTTCAGCAGGACTAGAGTGACATATGGCATTTTTTCTCATATCTTTTTATAGTTCAATTTTTCAAACGGAATTCCAATATTAAACCAGAAGATTAAAACAAGTATGAAACCATGTAAGTATACATTTTTATTTATTTATTACAATATGTGGCCTTTTATAAAAGTTAAAATATATTAGTAATACTCAAATTAGATTTATAATACTGCTGTAAATTGTTTGACATCACTCCAAATATTTGCTTTCTTCTAATAAATGTTCAATATTCAAATACATACCCAACTTTAAACAATGCCGTAAAACATTTTTTAATTCTAGTTTACTTATTGTCTTATCATAGTTGAATTATTTAAAATATTTTGATGTTTAATTAAAATTAAACAAATTGTATTGAGTCAATATCGACTTGACCATCTCTTTTCGAGAAACGCTAGTAATATTAATTTCGAATTTTAAATGAGTTCCTTCTACTTTGCATATAAAAATATATATAAATTATAAATGACTGCATCGCTTTACAGGATACCAACTATCTAAAGGATGGAATGTAAATCCGGGTTGTCGTATTCAAAGGACTACCGTAATTTGATATAATATATAAATACATTTAGATTACGATTGTAATATAATCATCATTATACAAAACACTAAGATTTTATATTATATTAACAAATAATTTTATATTAACAAATGTCAGTTATACTAACGATATATTAATTTATAAATAATATTAGTCGTTACTAAAAATTACAAAAGAAGAAACTTAAAATTATTATTGGCTACCACATGAACACCTATAAAATTTTATTCATATAGCAAATGGTTATCTGTGGATTTAGTAAAAAATAATAAAACAAATAAATAATAAGTATTTTACCGTTAATATTAATGAAATATAATAATCCATTATGTATAAGAGATTCTGTATCCTAAGCTTATTCTTCTTGTTAATGAAATATTGTCGTTTTTGAAAAACCTTGGAACACATTGTTAAATCGTTTTCGTGATCACAATGATATTATAAAATCGGTTTTTTTGCGTACACAAAAACAATTTATAAAGTAAATACGAAATAAATCATAATCTGCAAAACTTTTTTTAAATTTTGTTATAAAGACGTGGCCTAGTTGGTAAGATACTTGAATTCCACACGAGGGACCCTGGTTCGATTCCCGATGGTATCCAAAAAGCAAGAGGCCCAGTCTGGATAAAGAGCTTAATGTTCTCACTTCCTCCTTAATATGTTCTTATTGATTTCATATGGTACCTTTCAATATATCCAGTTTGAATATATTAAAAGATGAGTGAGGTACCATGTGACTGAAAGAATTTTACTTTCAAAACAAAAATAACATATTTCACTAAATATGTTATGATTAAGTGAGTAATTGTCAAAAATTAAATGAGTAAGTATAAAAAGCAATGATTCAAAAGCTCTTTCTTATAAATTTAAGTAAAAACATCTTATTTTGAGATAGTAAGACTGTTTTTAGTACCTTTTTTAATAAGTTAATTTTTCTAATTTAAGACAGAGTCTTTTAAGTGACTTTGCTGACTAAAATGGCTAAAAATATAATTAATTTATTTTTGCTATTTATAAATATATATTATTAAAATTTTTCGTCCACCTTTTTGAAAATCTGATTCACAATATATCAATTTCTTGGATATATAATCCCTATTGCGCTATATACGAGTACACAAAGATAACAACTGGTTCGTATGTTTCGAATCGAAGTATATTTTGAAATCCCTTTGCGTAAATTTTTTCAGATTTTTTTTAAAAAGCATAATTTTTTGAACAATAAAAACTCCCAAGTAAAAACATAAGTGCCATGCCAATTTACAGTGCGGGAGAATGATATTTCGATCTGATGATGTCCTGGGCCCAGATTACAGAGCACGTCCCGCGCTTAAAGGAGAAGCTGAGAGCAGAAGACACTGAATAATTTATCGATGCAGATGTTTTTGTCGGCGGCCTGACGCGAAGTACGCCCCTGGCAAGAAGGCGCAGTGAAAAAGAAATAGAAAGGATCCTGATGAATGAATTTTTTTAACAAATATTATAAGAGTGAATAACAAATAAATCCACCTTATTCTATTTTCAATTTAAGGTGTAAAATAACAAAATAATTCATTTTTATTTAAAAACCTTCCTGGTTTTCAATCATAGCATCTTTAAAAAAATCTGGTTTGCTGGAAGAGATTTCTGCATTATAGGAAATCTCCCTATGTGTACTCTACAGTGTACCACGAAAGTGTAATATATAATATTTAAAATTAAAATAAAAGGCTTGTAACTGTCATTTTATGAGATCTGATGGAAAAAATAGGACCAAGAAAACTAAACATGAACGAATTAATATTATTTTTGAAGTTTGAAAAAAAACAGAATAGTGTTAAAAAGAATATGTATGGATAAGGCCGAAGTAAAAACAGTCATGTGAGGTGCATGGCCGAGCAGTAACGTGCTGGATTTCCGTGTGGACGGTCGCCGGTTCAAATTCGCACTGTGATACTAATCCATCAATGACACAGACTTTTTTCAGCCATTCGAGGTTTAAGGATACCTATGATATCGGTCAAAACTTTTTTTTCAAAAAAGAGAAAAAAAAAACAACATGCCGATATGCTCTACTCGTCTCACTTCGTGAGTTTACTGGTATACAACGGCTCCCTCACTTAAAAAAAAACGAAAAAAAGCTCCACGACACAGTTTCATGGCACATTGGCCTAGTTGGTAAAGCATTAACATTGTGGAGGTTTAAAGACACTGTAATTTATTTTATCAAACACTGTTTATTCCACTTTTTGTAACGGTACAACACTACCGGCTTCAAGACTCTCACCTCATCATCAGGGGAGCACAAACAAGACTCTTGGAGGGCAGCACAAACAGTATTGTTTATGCTCCCCTGATGATGAGGGGACATCCTTGTCGGTAGGGTTATACCGTTATAAAAAGTGGAATAAACAGTGTTTGATAAAACATATTACAATACATTTAAATTATAATACCATTACTGCATTTTGACAATTGTTGACATCCAAAAATTTCGCCCTGTGTTTTATTACTTTTTCAATGTCTTGTTAAATACATCAAGTCATAAAATCCTTTCTTCAAATTTGATGTGACGTACATACTACTCAGTTAATTATAAGCAAACTACGGCAAAAGTTCTCTCCAATAAAAGGCACACCGCTCCTTCATACTCATGTAGTCAAGAATAGAACTTAACAAACATTGGCCAATGCTAATCAAAGTTTGTCTCATATTTCACTTATTGACTATAAAGTCAATAATTATTTTCCAAAGAATATATGTTTTTTTGGATTTTTCGCAAATATTTTTTAAAAGCCTTAAAATAAAATATCCTGAACAGATAATCCATTGATATTATATTCATGAATACGTCATCAATAAATATTTGGTGAATCAAGTCTCAGATTTTCAACCAATTACCGACAAATTTTTACTTTTTCGGTATTGTGTTAAAAGTATTTGGTCTCAATTTTTCTGTAAACAATACGAATATTTCTTAGTATTATATTTTCCATGATAGCTTTCGAGCATTCCTCTCTATACATTTTTAGCCGCCACAACTTAGAGAGCTTAATTAAGGGTATTCTTATTGCACTTTTCTGGGTAAGCCCAGCGAGTAAGAGATATTTTTTGTGAGCGCGGTGTTTTAAATTTTCAGTTATTATAATCTAACTAGACTATCCTCATCAATGTGAGCAATATAAATAAATTATGATTAACTGTTTTCTTTCTAGTATAAAGACTATTTCTATAGTAACTTTGTCACAAAAGTAACTATTCTATAAGTAATGCTCTCGTGGGGTCACGGAGCAAAAAAATACGATATTTTCCTATTTCAAGTTGTTTTTTCGATAGTCTATGAGACGCAAATATTCGCAAATAATACTCCAGAATGAATCGTCTTTAGAGTTTCTTCAGGCTTTGGTGCCTTTGCTTGAATTCTCCAACGTCCCTAAAATAAACTATACAACAGACGATCGCCTCAGAACTGATTATGCCATCGTTGGAGATGGAGAGCTGAACTGTGGACTGACCTAAGTAGAAATGTTTTAAAGCATCCTTGTATTCCTGATAGAACAACGTACGAGTATCAGGTATATGAGGATGATAAAGGTAAGCCAAGAAAAAACATAAATTTTTCAAGAGTAATTTTTTTATACATTATATTATATTAGACTTTCGTTATATTTTGTACAACCTGACAGGCCCATTATCACGTAGCAATCTCTTGTAATCAACCAGAAAGATCTGAAGTGAAAATTATTTTTTTAAATCTGAATATCAACTGGAAACGAACCCGCAATCCCCAGGCTGGAAGACAGACGTCTTATCAAATAGGCCATGGAGGTTGTCAATTTACCTATTTAATGAAATGGAGATTTTTTTAAATAAAGCTTTAAAATAACATTGAATATTTATACGAATAATAAACACATGAGAAAACAGCTAACCGATTTTCACTGTTAAATTAATAAAGCCTTTGCTAGTAATTCTAATATACTCGTATTTTAACAAAACTCGACTTTACGTTAAAATTTCCAGGTGGAATTGTAAAAAGCAATACAAGAAATGTCACGAACGGAAAGCTAGCAACACAATAGCAATTTTTTCAAGTTTTGACGTGTAATGCATCCCATCATTCAATGTCTTCGTGACGGACAAGTAAATTTAATGTCAATCTTAAAACTTTTTGACATCCAGACGCGATGTCACGTTTGACACTGACACGACTTACATCATTAGCTTTTTGCTTAAAGATGATTGAAGTTTCATTAAGATGTTAATCTTTGGCGGGAAACTTTTCCTGTTTGTCTCTTGTCTCCCATGTTTTTCGTAATGTTTTGTCCCAATGTCACTTTTGATGTCAATTAAAACACGTGAACATCAAAAAAGAGAATATCCGAAAGATCTGTTGAATTTTTTTCGTTAATTTATATTCCATAAAAGATAAACGTAGTATTTATTTAGTATAACACAATATTAATTGGATTGTTTATACAATATATTTAATGATTCAATGCAAAACAATATGGCAAACTTATTACCAGGTGACAATTCCTTCCAACCAACCAGAAAGATGTTAAAAATGAAATAACTGAAAACCACACCATTTTAAAATAAAAATGGGTACTACGACTTCCGTGGTCTGTTGGTAACACGCCTGTCTCACCACCTGGAAGTTGCGGATTCCATTCCCGTTAGAACACACATGTTTTTAAAGGTTCCAGTATGGTTTTCAATAAGACCATCAGATTGCACTGTACACAACGAAAATTTAATACATACAGTAAAAATATAAATGAAGGAAGAGTTACGAGTACATAGTAGAAAAATATGTTCGACTTATTGTTATTTCATAAACAATTCACAAACAATATATTGCAAATAACAATAATAAAAATGAGAGCAAAGAAAAAAGAAGAGTTAGAGGAGAAGAAAGGCAAATCGAGAATGAAATATTACTGTCTAGAAAGAAAGGGTTTTTTTCAATCTCCATTCTCAATTTTCAAAAATTGTTTTCTATGGTACTTAAACCTTTCTCGATTCATTTATAAGTAAGTTTAAACAACGTACTGTATTGCATTTCCAAATATGTTTGTCAATTTGATTATTTTGGACAAATAAAGAATGCAGTTTAACTACGAGAATTTCAAACTTTAGGATCCTATACACTCAATAATACATTTTTATAATAAATTATATTAATCTGATAGTTGCAATTCAATTTATCAAAAAATTTCTTAAACATAAATTTTACCTTATTTCAATTCAATTAATTTATTCAGATGAATTTTACGGTATTTTCAAACTCAGTATTTAAATTATCATTTTAAAATTTGAATGAAATTTAAATGTTCATAATTAAAAAAAATAAAGAATGATAGCGTTAATTTATAAATCTTCTATCAAATCTTGATCGAATCATGGGGGAAATATCGAGAAAATATATAAGAATCACATTCATTTATTTTTATTTAATGTTAATAATGACAATAAAATAATATTTCATTACCAAATCTGTGGAATGTGTTTGCATAATATCTGATTTCGCATCGAATATAAATCTATCTTTATGTTTCAATTGGAATTTAAAAAGTTATAAATGAGGGGATTTTTGATTAACATTCATACTTTCGTACAGCAAAAAAAAAGTGTATCAGGGTTAAATTATTATAAATTTTACCAATTTGATTTCTGTTGGTCTTATTTCATATGAAAACACATAAAGAAAAATAACTTCTTTTAGTAGTATAACATATTATTTTTAAAAACCAAAAGGTCTATTGAATGTATGTATTTAATGTTATATAATATAACATAAAATGTATTTATAAATTTATTCAATAATTAGTGTATTGTATATGATACAGCGGGTTTATTGACAAATAGTAATTTCTTCTAATCAACCACACTACTGTTTTACAAAGTTTTGAGTTAAATGTAGAGGTTTTGCAATTTTGATGTAGAGAAAAAAATACAAAACAAAAACCACAAAAACTAATTTAAAAAAATACTGATTTAACAAGGCCGTCAATGGGTAAGAGAAAGAAAGGGAAATTGAAAAAGGATGGGATAGCTGAAAAAAATACAACTTGCCATTAAAGGGATACGTAATGTTTTAAATTCACTTCTTGAAACACGTCGACGATGGCGTGAGTCTTATATTTGGCTCGTATCTGGTACCAGAGTCCAATAGCATGGGTAATAAAGGACGACTTGAAAAATGAAGACCGGTGAACTGAAAATATTCATATAGTGCTGGGATCAAAAACAAATATTAAAAATAAAAATGGAAAAATCCATCTACTTTTTAAAGTTTTAAATCTCAGATGTGTGAAATTCCATATAATTTAATGCTTGACTTGGTCCATTTATAAAATAAATCCCAAGTGTAGTGCAAAAATTCATCGCAAATCACACGACGGTATGAAAATATCGCAGAAAATCACACCAACATTGAAACCTGTTTATCGTGGCCTCATAAATTGGAAATATAATAGAGGCAGCAGACATGATTATATGAAGAGTGATGTGACGTTTGTCCCATGAATCTCAATCACAGCGCTGCATCAGCCTGGAAATATGCTGCTGACCAAGATCCTGGATGACAATGCCCAACAGAAGAATTCGAGTAGTTAATCTATCTGTGCTAAGTCTGCTTTATGTGGATGTTTGCACGTACTTGATTGTCCTGAACGACGGACCACGTATTCTAACATTACAAATCCATTATATGAGTATATACTTGTATGAGTATATGGAAAACCACAGTTTGGTTGATGATTTCACATATTATATTAATTACTTTTATTTAGCAGAAATGCGTGCCTTGTATAAAATATTTGTAATTACAGAATTTAATAAATTAATAAATAATCTGTTTAAGGATACGTAACTGTTTGTTCGATATGGACATCATAAGTAGAATTGATAAAAAATCTTGAAATCGTTAGGTTATATTGAGATAATTAGTTTACGATATACTTAACAAAACCAATATTGACATCTGAAATAAATTGAGTGTGAAAAAGACGTACACCGAAGAAAAAGTAGAAGGAAATAGTTGAAGAAAGTTAAACGGATGGATAGGTAAATATGAGAAACATGAGGAGATTTATAACGAGAATTTATGAATGTGGATGAGACTAAATTTGTGTGCATGGATAGAAAGGCGTTGATAACTGTCCTCTCTTTTTACCCCAAAATGGATATTTAATTATTTTATACCTTTGTTTCTTCAAATTTTCATCTGATAAAACATATTTTGCTTTGATACATTACGACGCATAGCCACTTTAATATTATTTCATAGTTCCTTATAACAAACTATGTTTCGCGATTATGATACACTCATGCATATGATTTGATTTATGTAAATTATAAATTGATAGGAAGTCACAACGCTCTCAAAACAAGGGGGATTACCTAAAATAAGTATTGAGAGTATATACAAATATTCTTACTATCAGCTATATCCATCTACTCGTACTACGCGGATACAGCTTTTCGAGTCCTCCCTCTTCAAAGGTGCATGCTTTGGACAGAATCTCTAGCTTCTTCCAGTGTTCGGATTTCCTCCTCCACATATTATTTTTGGGCGACCTCAACATATTTTCCCGTCAACCTCCAGTTCAAGTAAAGATCGCCAAATATACTCTTCAGATCTTTTAGCCATGTGCTCTTACCACCGCAATCTGATCTCCCTCAGTTTATCGTTTTTGGAGCCACTGTGAGGCTTTTTATATCGTCGTTGTTCTGAGAAAAGCATTTAAGTCCAAATATTTAGTTTTGAGATAAATGCAATTTAAGTTTCGGAGGGCGATGTAAAATCAAATTATATGACTTTTTATCTTTTCATAACAGCGAAACCATATAACTTTTGGACATAAATTTTTTTTCCATGTGTAGATATTTATATTTTAAGTAAAATGGCATCAAAAAGTCATTTTTTGAGCAAAAATGGACTTAAATGATTTTCGCTAAACAGCGACGATATATGATATTCTATAATATATTGAAATATGAATTCATCCAAAATGAATTTCAGATATTTGCTCTATTTATATTTGCTGGACGAGGCGTTACATTTCGTATAATTTACATTTTTGAAAGCTTCTATTTCATTAGTTAATCGTATAGAAATTGTGAACATTTTTTTGAGGTTGAAAGTGAATGTGGATTAATATAATATATACAAGCGCTTACTCATAACCAAATATAAACAAGCGCTTACTCTACAAAACAGAACATATTATTTGAAAATTGCATACAATTTTTGGACCGTCTCTAGCAGTCATTATTCCTGTTATGTTACGACATTAAACATAAATCTTATAATAAAAATGTTGTTACAAAATATAAGAAATTTATCACGAAGGGAAACATTAAGTCGTAAGAAATTTTAAATTTGTGTAGTGTTTTGTCAGATGATGACTTACGAGAAGTATCGAACAGCGTATGGCGATTGGAAACAAAGTCAACGGGGCTCTAAAATACATATTCGAACGGAACAGTATTCAAATCTACTAAGATTTTAATCCACAACAGTATTTTAGTACTAACTTTGACGTATGGGAGTAAAACGTGGGTGTTGAGAAAAAACTTAAGAGAGCTAAATAAATGCTGCAGAAATGCGTGCACTGAGAACAATATATGGGGTGAAAATATATGACAGAATGCGGAATGAAGGGACAAGGGATGATTGTGAACTTAAGACTTATGGGTTGAATAAGATAAATTAGCATTTTCATATGGCTTGGGTATGTAGAACGAATGAATTAAGAAAGACTAACAAATAAATATATAGTGCAAATGTGAATGGAGGGTATGATGACAGAGGAAGGTCAAAGAAAGGATATGTTAAAGTTAGATCAAGCGAATTATATTTTGAAAGAAGGGAACTTAAAAAGTCAAAGAAATCGTAGATGTTGTATAATTTTTTTACTATGAATATATAATATTAAAATAAAGTATGCTTATTTTAAACTACGCATAATTAACACTATTAAATTGGTAATGAAACAAGAAAATATTTAAATGCTTCTAAAGTAAAACTCGGAGAAATTTCTCATAAAATTATTACCGTATAGGTGGTACACATATTTTCTATTCATATAAAATCATGGAAGAAGTTATCGATATTTACCTGTCAAACAAGATTTATTGTAAGTAATCAATTCCGCAATCAGTGCTTCGATTAAAAGTAGGAACTCGGTGTTGCCAATACTTGCAAGTTTTCTTCTGAATTGCAAGTTAACTCATTCATATTCATCACTAGCTCGGTGGATGATGGGGAACATGGCAATGGTGGTAACATACGAGATTAGTAGATGAGAATATATTTTTTTTCCTACAAATGAACAATATTAATAAACTTTTTTTTGTTATTTTTTAGCGTTCTTTGCTTGGCTTAGCTTATTTCCTGCTATTTCATTTATTTCATCATCACCAACAGGATATAGTAGAATGAAGGCATAGAGAACACATATTTACTTTATTTTCTATAGAAACAAATCTTCTTGAGGTTGGAATGGTGAGGGATCCTTGACTACGAGGCCCAGCAACGAGCAACTAGATACCTTATTATACTTTATATTCTCTTTTATTGCAGACTTTTTACTCTTGCCGAATTCAATTCATTTGGTCAAACCACGTTTTTCAAGGTCTTAATAAAAAAAACCTTTCCTAGCTTCGGTATATATTTTTTTAAATTACTTGCATGAAGTATTTTTGTAAATCTTTCATCGTTCATTCTTTCTACTACTAGTATGTGGCCGAACCATTTCAACGATTCTCTCTAGATCTTAAGTACTACAGCTTCTTACGTACGATCCATGTTCTATCGTAGTATCTTAATTCCTTATTCCTTCATGTATTCTTTTTTTCACACATTCCACACAATGCTCTCTTTTCCACAGCATATATCGCACTGTTATAACTTTTTCGCCACGTCCAAGTTTCACTTGCATATCGTAATTTTAGGACCAACATTTCATTATAACATATGTAGCCAGATTTGCTTCTTTTGAAATACACCGATCGATAAACACATCGTATTACCTAGCATTCATTATATTGCCCACTTCTACTAATCTTACAATTTCGCACTTCTCGCAGCGATTCGATGAAAACATGCTTCCAATATATAACATTTCCTAGACTTGATCTAAGATTTCAAAGATATGTTACTTTGATTATTAAAAAATAGATTTACGTACTATTATTTCGTAACACTGAGAGTACTCCGAGAATGTAATACAGTTATTTTGCGACAAGACAACAATAAAATCGGCATTCCAAGTAAAACCAGTCCGCACACAGCAAAGAACCTGGGTATTCTAGATGTTAAGTAAGCATGCTAAATACTGACTCATGTTATACCACTAATACTAATAAATTCAATTATTTTTTTCTGCATGGATATTCTTGATGAAACATTTTTTTAATAACTCAAATATTTTTTTACATCACGAGTAAGGCACCTCAAAGATTATACATTTAATGTTATTAAATAAAATATTTCTAAGAAATTAAGAAAAATTAAAACAAGTTTTCTTTGAAGATACTAAAGTAAAAATTTAAACTTCCTTAAGAAATTCATATCCAATCAGAACGTGTTTTTTTAAGTTGTGCTAAAAAATATAAACCGAATAGAATGGTTTTACTCAAAAATTTGTTATTCCCCTTGAAATGAGCAATATGTTTCTTAAATTTATAATTAAAAACTTTAGATCATGATTTTTAGATCTTTTTTCTAAGAACTCTAATAAGCCAAAAAACTTGTTTCTCGCTAAGTAACTTGTTTCTTTAAAAATAAAAACAATTAGAAAACTAGAATACAATGTTTAAAATAAAATGTATTTAAATATACTCGTAGCTGAACTTGTTTTTTGTCGTACCAAAAATGTGTCAAAACTGCAATTGCTTTTTTTAACTGAACTGATTTATAGTTTTTATACTTCTCACGACATTTTAAGGAATGTACAATGAATGACCTCACCATAAAGACGAATTTCACATAACTTGCATTTTTTATATAATATAACATCGGTACTATTTAAATAATAGATTTATTTACATTCATGAAGAGGTATGAACGAATTTTGGTTTTGTTGTATAATCAATTTGTTAGAATTACGGTGTTAAGTTGGTGATATGAGGGTCGGAAATTTAAAGGCATTGCAGCCTTCATCTTCAGGGTGATGACAAAAATTATTCGGTAATATTTTATTGGACATCGCTCTGTGGATGAAGACTGCAACGCGTCAACCATCATCTAAATCAACTAAATACGACAACACCTCCATCCTTTTAAACTAGTGGGAAACAGCTTTGAGAATCTTTAAAGCTGTTTTTCACTACTTAAAAATGTAAATTATATTAATATTTAGATTTTAATGTCAATCTTGTTATAATTGTGGATTTATTACATTATACATTTAAATCTACAAATACACAATTTCGTATGAGATGTTAAATAATATTTTGATTTTTTTTAATTTTGGGAGGTAACGAAACCGTTATTCAATCCGCGTGCTAACAATATATGAAGTTTATATGAAGATTTCAAGTAATTTAATTACTGAAAAATCTATTTCAATTTCATACCACACCTTAATTTTAAATATTTCATTCATTCCTATTGTACCCGTCAACACATCTGAACTGGCATTGCAGACATATTTAAAAGCGTGGCCAAGAACAACATCAACTTTGGCTACATTAATCACACCTTCGGATTATAAAACCACTGGTCTACGCACGAAACTCGCAATTCGTCATGACATGTGTTAGCAATACTACTACATGTGAAAATGCAACAACACTCGCATAAGTCAAGCGGACGTAAGTATTGTTACCAGATAAACTTTTTCTCACCATTTTTTTGGGTTTTCATCGGGAATCGAACCCAGAATCCACAGATGATTATCCAGCGTCTAAACAACTAGGCCACGGAAGACATCTTTGATAAATTAATATTTTCTTAAAAAAACACATATGAGAGGAAAATATTGTAAGATTGAGGTTACTAAAAAGATTTATATAAGTTGCTATATTTAACTGTATCATATTTAAGCACAATTTTATGAGAACACTCCTAAACTTCAAGATAAATAATCCCAAAGATTTAAGATGTTTTCTTGATATCACAAAATTCGTGATTCGATTGGTAATAAATCGCAAACATCTGAAAGTTTGCTCCATGTTTCCAAGGTTTCTTTTGTTAAATTTATGACTATACATCAAATTTGTAAAGTACTTTTAACCCTCCATTTTTACATTGACACTTGGAAAATATTTTTGTTTTTTTTTTTTTTGAAGTAGCTACATTATGAAAGGGTCATTACACTAGCTGTGTCCGAGGGAAAATTATAATTCTTACTTTATGTTTGTAATACCAATATTTTGCCATTTTGAAATTATTTTAATCTTTACAAAATGTATTGTAGAGTATAGCACTTCTGTTGTATATACTCGTAGTACAAACTGGTGGATTAATTTTTCTGTGGTGGTAATCTCTTCCAATCAATCAGAAAGATTTTAAAGTGACCTTGACTAAAAACCAAACTAAAGCATTTTTTTTTTCAAATCGGAAACCAGCGGGAATCGAATCTGTAATCTCCAAGTTGGAAGACATGCATCTTTACTACTAGAACACGGAAATCGTTTGTATATCTTCCATGGATCAAATACCCAAAAATATAATCAAATTGAATAAATGAATTGTTTTTCAGATATAATTATATAAGGGAGTCAAGCTCAGTTTTGAAAAGAATCACATAAACGAAACTATTAACTCAAGTCACAAGTTATGTCAATCTCAATAACATTTAGCTGCAAAAAATCTTCTCTTTAGTCATAAAATTGAATCCATAATTTTTTTATAAACATTTTGGTAAAAAAAAAACAATATCTTGATGCTTTTATGAGATCGGCGTCTTAAACGATCTGGACACTGCGACCATTGCAGACCTATTATGCTCGTATGTAGTTATAAGTAGGGTTTCTCTCCCGGGATCCCGGTATATTTCAAACTATTTTGAATTTCCCGGGAAATGCTTCGTATCCCGGAAAATCCCGGAATATTTAAAGAAAATCTTTATTTTGTGTTAAGACTAAATAATATCATCATAACTCATAAGAAAACATTTATATTTGTTAGTTAGTTATGAGGTTTCATATTACAATTTTTTTATTTGAACTTAACCCACCCCTATGACTATCACTCGCGGTTTTCACATTTGTTCACTTAGTTTATTGGTAAAACCCGGCAATACGTATGTATATATATTTAAATAAATAAACTCGTATATTGTTTTCATTAATACTATTTTATTTAAACGAATCACAGAGCATGTAGTGTATTACATGATTTGAAGTTATATTTTGAATAATTATTCGTCCCCTTCCTTATCCAGGTTATTTTATTTGAAAATATTGACATAATTTATCCCGAGAAATCCCGGGAGGAAGGCCGATTTCATCCCGGGATAAGCAAAAGTGTTCTTTATTTGAAACCCTAGTTACTACCTAACGTATATTGCTGACCGTGACCCGAGCTTCCTGCTACGTATATTGAAACAACTAATATATATATTTTACGAACACGCCTTTTAAACAGCATAAAATATTATGGTTTTTAATTATCAACTAAGAATGATACTGAAAATTCAATTCGTAACTACAGCTAAAGGAGATTTACAGTTTTTATATTTTATGCAGATTTAACCAAATGCATAATCCGAGAAAAAATTTAATATCTCAAACACTAAAAAATAATAATAAGAGAAGCAATGACACTCATGCTTTTCTGAGAATTTACCTCAGTTATGTTTATTTACGAGCTAAAGCCTCAGTTTATAGACCGAGATATGGAAGATATCAATATCAGAAAATTCATTCAATAAGGTTCTTCAGTGTGCGAATGAAAGTGGTGGCGCTTTAGCTCAGTTTGTGAATACAGCACCGAAAACAATCTTGATTCAAGATGGGGTAAATAATATCGGGATAATTTATATAATACATAAACTAATTCAAATCTTGTAAGCTTTTAAAAAAAGAATTATCTTATTTAGTGAATTATTGAAATTGTTATGTTATTCTATATCAATGATATTTTCTTTCAAAAATACAATTGAATGAGTAAATTAGGGCGCTTCACCGTTTAAGGGTTAACCTATATGAGAGACGTGCAATCACCACCAATCAATCACCGTGCAACCTACACCGCTCGGGCCAACAGAGGCAAACAACGGGCACCTATACTGCCTATACTGTGCTCTGCTCTAAGCTAACAGGTATTGTGAGAGGGGCCATTCACAATAACTACAAGTTAAAAAAAATATATTTCATTTAGAATTTATGAAATTGATATAATTTTAAACTTTTCTAGGAGGTCGCGATATATTATTTTATTTGTTTTCGTAAATCAACAGCTGTACTGATTATATGGAAAATGTTACATTGATTAAGAAAAGTGCACCGAATAAAAAGTATACAACTTATACATGCTATGTGCACCAAATACTCATTTTATTGAAATGAACAAAACATTATAAAAAAGTTATTTATTAATTCTGTAATCTTTGATTTTTCGAAGGAGAGACAACACCTTTTAAATTATTGCGGTCACTAAACAACATGAATAATATTAATTTAAAAACCCCCACTACACGTGTTTCTACCTCCTATCCCGAGTCATTTTTATTTGATTCATTTGTTCAAGTTTTAGGTATTTTCAGTATTTTATAGTTACTTGTATTCAACATTTTTTTAATAACTTTATATAAACACGACACACATACAATACACTTTAAACCGAATTGGTTCGTAGTTCGTTTTCAGCGGTTTTCTTACCAAATATGTTTTTCTAAACATATGTAGTTGCGATAAAGTGCATAATGCAATGACCACTGCTATATATCCTAATACTTTACTTACTCGTATACATATTTATTTTGTAATACTTTTAATATATCTATAAAAGTGGGTTCGAGATCGAATCGGAACGCCCTTCAGCAGAGTTTGCATTGTAAAGGTGCTTTATGAATGGTCATTTTATAATTATAATTATTAACATATACTTCAAATGTCATTTTCATCGGTTACAAAGAGCTTCAAATTCTTATTTTTTATTTTTTTTCATTCAAATACCTAACATTAATTGACTCTAAAAATATTACAAAAATTAATTGAATTTTGTGCTCAAATTTTATAATAGGTTTTAAAAATAGAATGAAGGAGAAGTATTTGAAGAGCTATCATAAGAAGAATGTGTTTTTCCCCTTTCAGGTGCTCTCGCCATACGTTTAAATTCAAAAAATAAAAAGCTATATAAAAAATAAAAAGCTATATTGGCATTTAATAATTTTGCTGACAAAAATTTATTTGATCTAAATTTTATGAGAATGATACATTGGTAAAAAACTGAAATAGGTTTTTTTTTCCAAGTTAGTGTAATATAGTATGATAGTCAGATAGTCAAGAATTACACTATTGAACTGGCAGATGGTTCAAGTGGGCATCAAGCTCCAAGTCCTGATCCGCACTCCCAACGATACCGTCTAATAAAGCATTAAATTATGCAAATCCAAAGCTGACATCCCGTCTCCGGGAGGTGGACGGGAGACGTGGGCGAGAATGCGAGGACTCCGATGCACCGTGGATGCAAGAGGAGCCTTATATCCAATACTGTTACGTCAATTTATGCTGTTTGCATTTCATTTTTATTTTAAACTTTGCTGGTGGAAAAACCAGACTCGTAAAGAAGCTTAACATATTGATGCTGGACATACTTGTATGTAAAATTGATGCATAAGGCTTTTTTTTATTGCATTAATGTTTTAGGGACTGCACTCTAAATACTAGTAACAAGAAGACTTCTTCCTTATTAATCTGCAATATTTCGATATCAGCAGATGGTATCTTCTTTTACCTATGCTCTATTTAATTTATAAGTTTATCTCGGAAGGGACTTTTTGCATAGTATATATTCTACCAAGCCAATGACTCGGTTATATTATATTCAGAAACCATAACACAAAAAAATATTTTTCATGAAAGCCCTCATGACACCATGATAATTTTACATAGTAAAATATACTGTTATTCAAAGTTTTGAAATTATAAAATATTCGAATCTCGGACATAAAATCATCACAGATCTGACGAACTCCGGGGTTAAATTAGTAAGACCATTTTTAATGGGTTTTATACGGTTTTCACTTAAGGCCTTTTAAACATATATCTGGTTATTTGGCTTATATGGCAATAAACTCACCAGGTTAAACTATGTTCCAAAAAAGTATGATACAATGCAGGTATAGTATTACTTTAAGAGAAACCAATAATAATTATATTATTTCATATATAATCTTGAAAAAACACTTCATCTCTAAACATGGGCTTTGGTTTTTTTAAATATGTAATGCAAGCGTTGTTAAAATTATAATTTGTTAGAGTTTGATTGAATGCATTCGTGAACACAGTCAAGCTTCGAAGAACAGATGGTGTAAGAAGATTTGAGCTGCATACATAAATAAGTGGATTGTGCAGTAGCTAATGGATTGATCTCTCTGCAGATGGGTGACAACTGAAAGTAACAAACTGCCTGCTGTATCAGTACCAACTGATTTTCAACTACAACCTATTTTATGACTAAAAAGATTTAAAGCTTAAGCTTACCTCAACCAGCTTTATAACGTTAATCAAATAAATATACAATACATTTATGTTTCTACATACTCGTATTTGTAGTAATTACACAATACTCATATTTATTTAAAAATTATTGTAATTTTTTTTTAAATATTTCTCATAAATTATGAAAAAACTTCAAGTAGCAAATTGTTTTAATTTCATCACATAGGTTGACACTTCTTTTATACAATTTCGTTAAATAAATAAGGTGATTTTTTGACTCCTCTTTCATGAAATATGAAATAAAAAAATATAATGCCAATGTATATTTTTTTCATAGGATTAGAAAAACTGTATTTTACTGTCCATGCTTTAAGTCTCTAGAAACAGCTCATATAAGACTCGGACCATCGTTGACGTGCTTAAAAAAGTTATTTAAAAATATTACATCTCTGTTTAGTGAAATTGCCTGTTTCCTGATTTTTTTAACTCCATTTCCTTCTCCTGAACATCAATGTCCTAGTTAGATTTGTTTTTTTTTCTAATTGTTTTTGTTATTTTGGTATTGCATAGTTTTTCTTTCTACTATTATTCATCAGCAAATAGAAGAAACGTGGATTTTTTTATAACTCTACCTATATCATTAATAAAAATAAGAAATAAGGTAGGTCCAAGATTAGACCCCTGCGGAACACCGGAGTAGGCAGTGAAGTAATCGGAGTTGTGGATTCCATGTGAAACAAATTGTTTTCTATCTGTAAGATAATCTGACAGCAGCCTTCGTAAGTTACCTGGGATCCCAAGTTCACTCATTTGATCCCAAGTTCACTCATTGATCCCATAACTTGGGATCCCATTTTTCCTGGGATCCCAAGTTCACTACATTTCCATCCCTACACTCTACTTGTGTATATTTATTTTGTAATATGTTTAATCTGACAATAATAGTGGATTTAATTCCCTATTGAGAGAGCCATTGAGGAGTGTCTGCTCCCTAAAAGGCGCCGTATAAATTATCATTTTATTATTATTATTTTTAAAAAAGATTAAAGAAATAATAATATTCTGGCTTTATTAAACCATTACATAAAACACTTTTTGAAAGATAATTTAACCTAGTGAGGAATGTATCATAAAATAATAAATGTTGAATGCTAAAAACATTTATTTAAAAATTAATGTATATTAATTCAATGTTCCTGGCGTGGAACTTATTCCAATTTTTTTCTTATATATTATACACATGAAAAAAGCATGTCAATAGTGGGTCAATAAACTTCCGACATGTGTGTCAATAAAGGGATCAGATATAATAATTGATATCTTGATCAAGGCGCAACAGTGGTTCGTAACGACAAGGTGGAGATCTTAACTGGAAGAAGACTGGATAGACGAGATAGGAGACAGTGTAGACTGAAAATAGGAGACAGAAGAGAGAGTTCTGGGACATTTCTGCACTTCAAGCTCAGCGCGACGGTTTTAATGTAAGACATTTCTACACGTAGACATTAATGCACTAGGACTTTTTTACGGAACATCTTTCTTATGTATTCGTAGCATTATTCAAAAACTGTATTTGTGCAGGAGTTGTACGCGTGAGTTAACATAAGTGTGAATATCAATTAAGAAGAGTTAAGAACTTAACTTATAATTATTTTTATTTACATTTACATATTGATACATTTTAATGTCAATTGATCAAAAACAAGTATTTTTTGTAACAAAAAAGCTGTTTATTTTGGCGAAGATTACTATGGTTATTCTGGGCAGTGAATAGACAAGACAACTATGTAGATGTAGATGTACAATAAAACAACTAACCCAGGAAAGTAATAGAATGACCGATGCATCGATGGCGCAAAAAGAACCTGAAAACCTTGGTAAATTCTGGTATAGACAATCTCCATGGCCTAGTTGAAAGCCCGGTTCGTTCGAGTCCGACCCGGAGGTCACAGGTTTGAAATTTTTGGTACCTAATTTTATCAAAAAGTCTTCGGGTTGATTGGAAGAGTTTGCCACAAGGCAATAAATCCACCAGCTGGGACTTAATACAATGAAACATGTAATAAGTAAATCAACAAATTTCTAAGGGGATTTAATTTTGAAAATGTGTCCAAACAAGCGTTCAAAGAGTAAGAAAAATCAATATTTGATCAAGAAAAAATATCTCTCTTTGAATGTGGATTCAACCCTAAATTTTCTGCTCGTTTACCATTATTTTCAATTCATTTTTTTATATAAGGGAGCTCAGTTTTTTGTATTACACTTTCGTTGTAGGATTTAGGACGTAGCAATCTCTGCAATCCTATACAAACCTTAAGTAAAAACCAGATAGGCATCCTTTTAGAAAAAAATCTGGAAACCGACGGGAATCGAACCCGTGGCCTCCGGGCTGGCAGACATGTGTCTTAAATACTCAGCCACGGAGGTTGTCAATCATAGAGAATGTATGCACAGATTTCGAGAAAGCGTGTTTCCAAGAAGTTATTGTAGTAAACCTTCCTTCACAGAAAATGTAGTGCTGAACTGATAACATACTCGTAGAACCGTCCCATTTTGGAAGAAGAGCTGGGGAAGATGGGAGACAGGAGACCAGTGCACCAAGCTGTCAGGACTGTCACTAGGCGTGACGTAGGAAAGGAAGACGGCAAGCCCGTGTAATAATGTTCGGTGACAGTTGTCATTCGCCTTCCCGTCTCGCTCTATTATGTCCCGCACATCCAGCGCGATGCTGCCGACGCGTTAAACAATACCAGCTCCTTGGCAAACACAACAGTTTAATGCACATCAATGGTGCTTTATACTTTAGATCGTGATGCAATAATTAACAAGCTAGATTTCTTCAAGAATAGAATAGCTATGCCAGATTTCTTCAAAACAATAGTTAGTTTGGTTTGTTAAGATATTCTTAGAAATAGTGTCATGATTGGGAATATTGAACTCGACTATATTTCTTGCGTATTTAGGGTCATTGTATGGTCATCTACTACAAATATTGTTCAAGAGTTACTTATATTCAAATCGATTGTTTTAATGTACGAGTATGAGTTTAATTTAAAATTTACGATTTCATATGATGTCAGAATTCAAATATGATTTTCTCAAATGAACAGCATATAGCGATAGGAAACAAAATCATTTAGTCATTAAAACATTTCTATTAGAACTGAATAGTATCAAAATCTGCTAAAGTATCAAAATCTGCTAAGATGACAGCCTACAAGTAATTAAGGATAAATGTGAACTTAAGGCTGATGTATTAAGTAAGATGAAGAGGAACACTCGGAAATGGTTTAAAAAAGACTTACAAAACAGATACACAGTGCAAATATGCAAGGCGTAGTAGAGAAAGATCAAGGCAAGTCTAGTTGGATCAAGTGAATGATATTTCAAAGAAGGAAATCTAAAAAGTCAAAGAAATCATAGGAGCTGTATGAGAAGGTGATGGGTGTAGAAGAAGCGAAAGAGGTGTATCGTGATAGGAAAGTCTGGAAAATGTAAAGTGTGTATTTTATAATTTTGAACGCAAAAAACAATTCAAGTTCCTGTGCAGTTTTGCACTTGTTAATTTTGAATGTGATAGATTTGGTTAGATATCCCCTAATTTACATTGTATTTGTTGTTTCAATTAATAATCTATCTTTACATATTTATGTGTACACATAAAGTTTAACAAAATATCATCCATAACTAAACAACAAGTGTTCTATCGGCTCCAGTTGATGTACCCGTACTACTGAGGATTGAGGTATCAAATTTTAACTATAACATCGTGTGTCCAATAGTCGACGTCGTATCTATCCGTTTAGGCCGGAAACTTTAGACCATAGTGGTAAGTTAATAATTAATTACAACTCAGTGAAGCCTCTTGAGATTTCAGTAAAGTAAAAAAATATCTCATGGTCTGAATAAAAATTTGAAATAAATGTGCATTTTGGGCAATACGAGTACTAAAACCATTCGCTGTTCGATCATTTTCGACATTCAAAAATATATCAGTCATTTACCTACCCATGCACTTAGAAAAGAACCCATGTTTACCTACCCATGCACTAATAAAAGAACCCATGTTTACCTACCCATGCACTAATAAAAGAACCCATGTTTACCTACCCATGCATTAATAAAATAACCCAATAATGACATAACGCCATAGTGACATCCAGGCAGAACTACAGAAGGAGCTTAGTTGTCACGATAAATAAGGGATCCTGCTGTAAAGGTAAAACCGAGGCGAATGATAAAGGTTATGTAGTATGATCTTGGGTAAAATTATTAGGACTGCTGGAATTATACCAAAGGGTGTTACTGTGAAGGACACTGTGAAGTCACAGAGTTAAAATAACTTATTTATTGAAGAGTACATCTTTATGTTGTTTTGTTGATGAGTCCTCTTCTCCTGGAGCAACCAATTGTTGACAAGATTTCATACCTCTCCGATTGTCTGAATGTCACCCTCCATCCATCAACTTTTTGGAAATACTCAACTTATTCCTTCAATTTCTAGCCCAACCACTATTCAATCAACGTTTTTCAGGTTTGAGTTTCACATTAAATACCTCTGTGCAAAAAAATTTCACATGTTTTCGAGGAAACACCTCGATTTTTTGGACCTTATTCTACCACAAAGCACATATTTAAAGAAAACTCTTACAATAAACTCCTCAGTTATTTCTTTTCCTTGCCCAACTTTGTCCTGATTTGCACTCAGCACAGTGCCGTGCCGCCCGTAAGAGGAAACGTCTGCGCCCCTTACGCTGGCTTGGTCAGTATTCATATCCCCGTCTAATCCACTCTCCGCGTCACTCTTTCACTGTCCATCTCGGTTTTTTCTCTCACAGTGACGTGGCCGGAAATATCACTTTGTAACGGGTAAATACTCTGGTTTTGATAAAGAAAACTTTAACTATCTTTTTCTTGACATTTATTCTTGGTCAAATCATACCGTCCATCACAGTAAAGCTATATCAATAGGATAATGAACGACTTAAATTAACACTTCGAAATGAAAAATATAAGTATTACTTTATCAAAGGTTTCAGATTTCACTTTTTAGAATTCCATATAAGAATATTTACTAATAAATAATTATGTTATTCCATTCATTACGATAATCTACGCGACAAGTGTATCTATCTACCTCCTATCGCAAAAGCATAATCATCTCGGTTTATTATGAGATTTTTCAAATAGGGGTGAAGTTTAGCATTATTAGATTAATAATTACTGTTTTTATGGCTTTATGTATATCAAATCTTTCTTATTTCATTGTTTTGTATAACTGTATAGTATGGTTTACAAATACTGAAAGGTTACCTAAACATTGTTTTCGCAACAAACTGTAATCATCCCGTCTGAGGAAAGTCTTGAGATAGGCAGAAAAAACACGTGTCGCTGAGATCAATGTAATTAGTAGAATAAGAAAGTTGTTTTTTTATAAAATATTATAATTTTATATTCTTTTAGATATTGTCATTGATTCCGTCCATTTAAAACGAAAACTAGCTTTATTTTTTTGTTTGAGATGAAATACAAAATTAATATTTAAACATTAAAGCACATTTAATATACACAAACTGATTCCACGAAGCTTTGTTATACTATATTATTAAGATTATTCGCTCTCATTATTTGCAATACGTGGTATGTAAAGGAAACTTCTTTTTTATCCATACTCAAAATGAAATATTCTTAACACAATCCTTTTATATTTCCCCATTGTCTGGACTGCATCAAAATAATTTTAGATGAAAGTCCACGACAGTATTCTAGTAACAAAGACTTAAATTTCAACATTTATCTATAAATGTTCAGTTAATAGATTTCAGGTATGTAAAAACATCTAGCATCGTCACGACTGGTCTTGCCCTCATATTTGTGATGATGTATCTCAATTATGAAGATCTAATGGAATGAGCCCAGACCTTTTGCTTGCTTATCTCTATCAAATATGTTTTTTCCAATAACTTAACATTTATATGTAATTACATGATATATATTTATACACTACATTGCTAAACACTTTTTATTTATTTATTTATTCAATGAGAAAAAACTTTCCTATATGTGTTAGACAAAGAAAATCACAATTGAATTAAATGATGTTTAAACTTTAAGAAAAGTAAATTCTAAACCAAATGTCAATATACAGAATGATAAAACTATCTCTATCCAAATGTAACATTTAAATTCGCCAAACAAAGAATAATTTTGTTTTACAAGTAAAAACCCTTTACACAGTTTTAGCCATGTCATCCCTTTTGGATCCATCTTCACGATCAAAAAGGAACAGAGAACATATCTACGTACATATAAAGGAGTAAAAGAGAAGAGAATTCCCAGAAGCCCACCCCTTTAAAGTAGGTCATCTGAGAGATAAGTGGAAATATTTCAATCATGGCACATATGCCGGCTGTACATACACAATAAATCTTGGACGGCCGTCTGAGAGTCGCCAGGGTCCGCCACCCTCGACCTCCCCGCCACCGTCGCTGACACCCCTTGCCAGATTATTATTGGACCGAAGATCTTCGACCAGTTTTGGATTGCATTAATGACATTGAATACAATACCTCAACTACTTGTTTATTTAACTAATTACAATGAAAAATTCGAAATATTTTTATTTTCGAATCAACTTATGCAACTAACACTAGCAATCAATAAAAAAACTAGGAATATTTTTTTTGTTAAAATGATGATAATCGTATATTTATGGCTTGTGATATGCAATTGAAGTAT
>OX463840.1:25731705-25855789 GCA_949825065.1 Odontocerum albicorne
ATATATATATATATATATATATATATATATATATATATATATTTATATATATATATATATATATATATATATATATATATATATATATATATATATATATATATATATATATATATATATATATATATATATACTCGTATATTGTATTTTATTTATACACGACGAGAAATCTATAAATACACAATTTGCGAAAAAAACAACAGGTAATTTTATTTGGACACAAAATTTCAATGGATCTGGGTTTGTTGCCTTTCATGTGTCGTGTTCTCAGTATACTAGGTTTTTGCCTGTAACTCACTGAGGGCAGTATGAATTAATCAATGAGACGACCAATAGGAGTGAGGCAATATAATTTGTATTTTACATAGATAATGTTAAAATATTAGTTTTGGTTTTGTTAAAATCAAGTTTTCTAAGACCCTTATTTGGACGTAGCTTCACAAAAATGATCAAATCCAAATTAAGCCTATTGTGAGACAACTGAGTAAATATACTTTCGCTTTGTATAGGTTCATATGGAACAAAAAACTTACTATGGTTAGCAGACATTTCTCTTTGTTCAATAAAATTGAGTTAAAATACAAAACAATTCAATCAATAATTACAATAAAATTTGTATGACCTTATTTAACATTATTGCGTACCATAGTTTATATAAAAATAAACGTAATAACAATAAAACAAAATATCACGTTAACAAACGCCTACTGTTTATATTCTGAACCAAAAACTTCAAATCGCCAACACTGATCACACACGTATATTTAACAATTTTGTTATCAAATCGTTTGATGTACTTCGTGTCCAATGAAACGAAGCAGCGGGCCGCATGGGCTGGATCAATAAATGATGAAAAAGGCCAGAGATAAGTGTGAGGTCCGCATTATATACAAGACTTCCCATCAAAAGTGCAATAACTCTGCCACTTAACTGTGACACGTCACGCCATCCATGCCCGTTCTCCATCCTCGCCAGTAATTAATAGGAATTGTTTCACCCTGAAAAACCTCGTGGATCTTGTGATTCAGAAACGATTTGTTCCGCGATTTTGCAATGAAAACAATTTTCGTAAAAAAATATTTATTCACGTCGAAGTAAATCCATATTAATCAACTTCTTGATTTTTTTATCTTTATTTTCTCGATATCGCAGTTTTTAGTCAAGGTTTGAAATGTATCGCACTGTAATGAATAGAACATTTCATATTTATTTTTCATTTATTTTTGTGATCGTAAACGAATAAAAAATTGAATCTATTTAAATAAGGATAGTTAATTGTCGAAATGTGTCTCCTAGATTAATGTTTATTCATTACTTAGCCTTGTTAATTATCTAACTGAATATCAAACAAATGTGTCCTGTAGATTATTTTTGAACAAGCATTAAATAAGAGAACACTAAAAGATTTTCCATGGAAAGAGAATAATGTAGATGATATTGTATAAAAACATTATTAAAATCATGTTTTATTTCGTGTTGATAATTTAATGACACGTTTCAGTATACAAATTAAGTTTACAAACATAAAATTTATTTGTTCAACTTTTGTAGTAGATGAATAATGAAGACCTCCTTGACCTAGTTGGTTATACGACTGTCTTACAGCCCGGAGGTTGCGGGTTCATTCTTGTTGGTACCCATTTTTTTGGAAATGGAGTACAATCAAATTTACCCTTTTCTTTCCTTACTTTACTAGTATCCGCCAATATCAACATAAAGATTTGAATTACTTTGTGCTGATAGAGACATATTTGACAAGATGATCATTGTGATTTTGGTATCACATTTGAATGGTAGCTTACAATAAGGCCAGTGCAATATTTCAGTGTAATAAACGACTTCTCAATTTGGTGATCTACTATTATGTTTAGTCCACACAACAGGTTCCAATTTTACCAAATTAACAAAAACAACTAGTGTAACATACTCCAGGATCTTCTCCATTTTGCAATACGAAAAGGAGACCTGGACACTGAAGGCAAAAATGAGACAAAAGGTGGATGCATTCGAGATGTGGTGCTGGAGACGCTTGGTGAATATATGTACCTAGGATAGGAATCATCACACAACAACTTGCGATTGAGGATAAGATATTCACAACTATTTGCGATGAGTACTCAAATCTTTTGGGCATATAGTACGCAGAGTAGAAGAGAATTCGGAAAAACTAGACGAGACAGGCGTAGATCATGAAATCGATGATTTGATCAAGTTAGGAACGCAACAGGATCCTCTGTTACGACAGAAGTCCCAAAGTATGGAGAGGTGGAAAATTTTCGTAGGCACAGATGGGCAGATCACGAACATCAGTCATGAGGAATCGACCAAGAAGAAGGCATATAAAACAAATCAAAACTAAAAAAAAATTGTGATGTTTACCTTGACTGACTATTTATAACGATTTTACTTAACTAAATTAAATTAGAACTGAAAATACCAACATTCACTCTATTTGATAACAGTATTCGTGCTTAAAGAAACGGTCTGGAACCATTACTTCTTGTCACTTGCAAATAAATTATGACATTAATTTTCATGCGGAATGACTAAGCTAGGATAGGAATTAATAAATTATTTTAATATTGTTGAATGGATATTATCTATCGCGTTTAATCTAGCTACCTCGTGTGAGCACTCACAATGTTTGATAAAATATAGAATAAAATTCTCAATAAATAATAAGGAAACGGAAGTGAGAAATATTAAACATCAAAACCCAGACAAAAAATAAACGTAGGTGTGTTCTTTAGCTTTCAACATAAGGCAGATAATTTACACTATGTAAAAATTTATTATAATTAGAAATACAATATGATCGATCCAACGTACAAAAAAACTTTGTACCTGTATATAGGATTACATTTTTTTACAATAAATTTGAAAATGTTAAAATATGCCAAAATTTTTAATGTACTATTTTAATAACTATCGTTACATAAAAACATATTGTATTTTTTCACCTAATACGTACTAGTATTTGTTCAAGTTTCTTTTATAAATTTGATGACGCATTCATCTTTTCTTTTATTTAAAAGGTAGTGTGTTGTTGTATCTAATATAACTTTTTGCAGATAAAAAAGATGCAATACTCATACAAAACAACTTAAATTTTAAAAAAACAGAACCAAAACCAATGACTAGTTTTTAATCTATCCAAATAACATATATTTTTTTACTTTTTAAAAAAAATATTTACTAAACGCAAGCCGTTTATAAATTATTTTGCTATCCCACTTATATTTATTCCACAACACGTGTTTCCACCTCTAATCTCGAGGGTGTCTTCAGAGAGAGAGTGATATTCTGTTTTATACGAGAGCAATTCTTAGGTTTCAAACACTTCCGATGGGACATGACACCAGTTGGACCTAAGCATTGCACTCGTTACAAACCGGGATTATTGCGTCTGAAGAAAGCCTCGGGGTAAGAAATAGAAACACAAATCACGGTGATAAATGTAATAAGTAGAAACACAATATAATTTCATGTTAAATATTCTATTAAGTTTTATTTGTTCATCTGACATACCTATTATTTATTCTTTCTTTCTTTCGATGGTCTTACAGCCCATATCGAGCTTTGGCCTCCGTCAATTTTTGCCTCCAACTCCTCCTGTCTTCCGCCTCGACCCTCCAATCTTGCGCCTGTAGCAGCCGGGTTGCGTCCCTCTCAACTTCGTCCTCCCATCGCAGCCTTGGCCTGCCCACTCTCCTTCTCCCACTAGGGTGTCCTTCCAGGATTCTTTTGGGTGTTCGTGATGACGGCATTCTCTGCACATGTCCGGCCCATCTCAATCTGCTCAGTCTGACATGTACAGATAGCCTGGGAGCTTTGTAGATATTATATAGCTCGTCGTTGTATCGCATTAGCCAGGTTTCGCCGTCATTCACGGGGCCCAGGATCCTACGTAGTACTCTTCTCTCGAAGGCATCAAGCAACTCTGCGGATTTAGCTGTCAGTGTCCATACTTCGCATCCATATGCCACCACTGTTCTAATAATGGTTTTGTACAGGGTGACTTTGGTTTTTCTATGGACACTTCTGGACTTGAACACCGGCAGTAGGGAGAAGAATGTTTTGTTCCCTGTTGTGATTCTTCTCCTATTATTTATTGGTTAATGTAATTATTTGAAATCAATACTTTTTCCTTATCGTAAAAGAACAATCCCAAAGTTCCTATTTATTTCGAAATATTCCTAAAATAGAAATAAGACTGTTGGTGGACATAGTCTAACGGTAAGCATTCATGCTAAGCAAGCGGGCGCACCAGCTTCGATTCCTGGCAGATTCACTCTCGGACTCATTTTATGCTTAGCCCATTTTACATCTGAATTTATGTTTATTTTTAGTATTTTAAATTTTAAATGATAGATAACCAGATGGCGCTCTTGTTAGTGACATTGGTGTACCTCAACTTTCCTTATTTTCTGTTAAGCTTATTAGGAAGCGCTGTTAAGGTGATCAAAATGATATTTTAAGGTGATCAAAATGATACGATTTACCAAATTATCTAAAAAAAAGACATTTACCTCACAGAATACAATTTGTCTTAACTAGGCAATTAAATCACATGTCGAAGAGATTTATATATGTTTTTACTTTGTGTATATCAAGATTCTAAGGGGTTAATTGCGATGAACCAATACCTTTAAACTGTAATTTTATTCTTTCATAATAATTTAGATATACAAGTTGATTTATTGGGTTAACGAAGTGTTATAAAAAGTAACAAATGGAACATGTTGTATAATTATTTTAAGTACCTGAAGAACTGGTTGGTGGCGAAAAACAGGCATAAAATTATTCATTTAATTATTAATGAAGAATGCTGTTTTTCGCTTTAAACGATCACTGTGCTTCCGGGGGGAAGCAATAAATTTTTCAAAAGTCATTCCGCGTCCGGTGAGTATTGTTTGATTAATGCCTTGGGCCCGATACAAAACTAAGGAGAATCCATGTCGAAATCAAGCTCAGAAGAATGATAAGTGTTACTTCTTTGTAATTTACAAGGTAAACCAGAACTAAATTATACATATTACTACTCCCTCATTATAAAGATAAAATTAAACATTGTGTTGGCACAGGTAAGCAAGTGCCAACAAAATGTTTAATTTTATCTTTATAATTTTGCGTAAAAAGTGCAATTTTTAATTTGAATGTTATTTTTAGTACAAATATTTATTTATTTTCCATCACCACACCGTGTCCCTTATGGGCTAGACAAAGAAGCGATCTACATTATTTTTTTTATCCAAGGACACATCTTTTGCCTCCTCCACATTAATAGATCTCATTACCATATGTGAAATATTTTATTATACACGCTTCTCTCTTTACCTTCTTTCAAAATCTGGTCCTCTTGATCCAGTGACTTTTTCTTCGGTCTACCTATTCCACACACATCCCTGCCTACTTGTAGTCTTGCTTCATATTCCTTCATCAATCATTCTGTTCACTTTGTTTTACTTAAAACTTCCATTTTATCTACGTTTTTATTTTATTAAATTTATTAATTAATTTTTTTACATGATTAGGAAAGATATTAGGAAAACAAAAACCGTTTAAAGGGATATACTTCAATAATAATATTAAAATATTCATCCTGTTCAATGTTTATGGTTAGATACCGATAATCTACATGCCTACTACCTTTTACTCATCATGTTCAATGTTTATGGTTAGATACCGATGATCTACAGGCCTACTACCCTTTACTCATCACGTTCAATGTTTATGGTTAGATACTGATGATCTACAGGCCTACTATATTTTACTCATCATGTTCAATGTTAATAGTTAGATACCGATGATCTACAGGCCTACTACCCTTTACTCATCACGTTCAATGTTTATGGTTAGATACTGATGATCTACAGGCCTACTATATTTTACTCATCATGTTCAATGTTAATAGTTAGATACCGATGATCTACAGGCCTACTACCCTTTACTCATCACGTTCAATGTTTATGGTTAGATACTGATGATCTACAGGCCTACTATATTTTACTCATCATGTTCAATGTTAATAGTTAGATACCGATGATCTACAGGCCTACTACCCTTTACTCATCACGTTCAATGTTTATGGTTAGATACTGATGATCTACAGGCCTACTATATTTTACTCATCATGTTCAATGTTAATAGTTAGATACCGATGATCTACAGGCCTACTACCCTTTACTCATCACGTTCAATGTTTATGGTTAGATACTGATGATCTACAGGCCTACTATATTTTACTCATCATGTTCAATGTTAATAGTTAGATACCGATGATCTACAGGCCTACTATATTTTACTCATCATGTTCAATGTTAATAGTTAGATACCGATGATCTACAGGCCTACTATATTTTACTCATCATGTTCAATGTTAATAGTTAGATACCGATGATCTACAGGCCTACTATATTTTACTCATCATGTTCAATGTTAATAGTTAGATACCGATGATCTACAGGCCTACTATATTTTACTCATCATGTTCAATGTTAATAGTTAGATACCGATGATCTACAGGCCTACTATATTTTACTCATCATGTTCAATGTTAATAGTTAGATACCGATGATCTACAGGCCTACTATATTTTACTCATCATGTTCAATGTTAATAGTTAGATACCGATGATCTACAGGCCTACTATATTTTACTCATCATGTTCAATGTTAATAGTTAGATACCGATGATCTACAGGCCTACTATATTTTACTCATCATGTTCAATGTTAATAGTTAGATACCGATGATCTACAGGCCTACTATATTTTACTCATCATGTTCAATGTTAATAGTTAGATACCGATGATCTACAGGCCTACTATATTTTACTCATCATGTTCAATGTTAATAGTTAGATACCGATGATCTACAGGCCTACTATATTTTACTCATCATGTTCAATGTTAATAGTTAGATACCGATGATCTACAGGCCTACTATATTTTACTCATCATGTTCAATGTTAATAGTTAGATACCGATGATCTACAGGCCTACTATATTTTACTCATCATGTTCAATGTTAATAGTTAGATACCGATGATCTACAGGCCTACTATATTTTACTCATCATGTTCAATGTTAATAGTTAGATACCGATGATCTACAGGCCTACTACCCTTTACTCATCACGTTCAATGTTTATGGTTAGATACTGATGATCTACAGGCCTACTATATTTTACTCATCATGTTCAATGTTAATAGTTAGATACCGATGATCTACAGGCCTACTATATTTAACTCATCATGTTCAATGTTAATAGTTAGATACCGATGATCTACAGGCCTACTACCCTTTACTCATCACGTTCAATGTTTATGGTTAGATACTGATGATCTACAGGCCTACTATATTTTACTCATCATGTTCAATGTTAATAGTTAGATACCGATGATCTACAGGCCTACTACCCTTTACTCATCACGTTCAATGTTTATGGTTAGATACTGATGATCTACAGGCCTACTATATTTTACTCATCATGTTCAATGTTAATAGTTAGATACCGATGATCTACAGGCCTACTATATTTTACTCATCATGTTCAATGTTAATAGTTAGATACCGATGATCTACAGGCCTACTATATTTTACTCATCATGTTCAATGTTAATAGTTAGATACCGATGATCTACAGGCCTACTATATTTTACTCATCATGTTCAATGTTAATAGTTAGATACCGATGATCTACAGGCCGACTAACTAAGAATTCATTTTTTAAATCAACCAGCTTATCACATGAATTAATTATGTACTCGCGTCACTCAAAAGAATATTAAAGAAAACACGAGTTTACATTATTTAATTTGAGAAAACAGTTTTTTTTTTAAATTAAATAATAATAAAAGGACAATTAATACGCCATTTAGAGAGCAGACTCTCAAGGGCGCTCTTACTCGAGATTCGAACCCACTATTATTGACATAATATGTACTTTATTGTAGTAAAACTATTACAGAATAAATATAAATAAGTTGAGTGTAAGAATAGGAAGCTGGTGGATTCGAACATAAAATAAGTTACTTTTTCGCATCTAAAATATGCGTTTAGTTGTTTTCCATTCGTGGGTTTGATTCCCAATTAAGTACAGTCTTAACTAAATTTAAGGGCTATAGGCATGAGGCTCACTAAATGAAAGTTCAAAATCTATAAAAAGAATTATTTAAAAAATCTACGTAGACTTCTAGAAATTTAAAGAAAAAATCTACCTGAAATATAATATTATTTGTGAAAATCTCGAATAGTATATAATCCTAAAACACTTGTTCATATTATTGTCTTTTAAATAGATTATTTTTATAAATAATTATTATTCTGTAGAATATTTTTAATTTATAAGACTCAAACTAAAAACATCTCAAAATATAATATTTATATTACTAATAAAGGAACAAAATACGCATTTGAAATATATCTTAATTGAATTAGGGACCAAATGCAATATTTTCGACAATATCATTAAAACTTGAACCATTAATGAATAAAAGTTTGACAAGAAGGTATCATAGTTTAATCGGTACATTCAAACATTAAAGAATAAAAACCATAGATGATATCTTCGCGTCTGTCAATTATCACGAAGACAAAGTATTAAACAATGTATTCTATGATTGTGAAGTGTAATATTAACGCTTTGTATGATTATATTAGTTACAGATAAGCCACGAATGCCCCAGCAGATTGGCAGGTGCTGATAGGCCCAGAAACAGTGTTATGTGTTCCTCTTCAATGTATTTATCCATCTATGTCCAAATTATCTTTCGCGTGGACAATTTTTACTGGTCGATAGATATTATTTCGTCGGTTAAAAAAAGGATTATTTATTTTGAAGTCAATTGACTCTCGTAGACATCCTTTTAACAAAATTAATTTATCTAGAAAGTGGTGTTAAAAATGAACAGAAGGTTTTATAGAAAAATATATTCTTATGAAAAATTTGTCTATCTCGTCCCAAGTACATCCAAGTGTTTTTGCTTAGCTATTTTTCCCTAAGCCGAGGGCTGCATGTTTTCAATAATCAAAAATATTAAATTAAAAACCAATTTATTTACTCAAAATAAACGTAGGTAATTAATATTTTTCCATCTCATAGTTATTTTTTTAAAGAAATCTCTATGGGCCGAAGACGGGTAGCGTTTTGATATACCTGATCAAGTGATTTAAATAAAAAAAGTTAAGTAAGTTGTTAGAAACTTCTGAAATTAATAAAAACTTATTAATAACTTTAAAAATCACGAAATATGTAATATTTTTTTCATCTCTCCTGAAACTAGCAATATTAAAAATAGTTTTCTCAATTTAAAAAAAAGTTACTTATTTGAAAAGTAGAAACTGCGCTTAAGTTAATGCTACCAAACATTTGCCAGATTTAGTCGAAGATTTTTACCGACTACTGTCCTCTAGATTAAAATATTTTTCAAAGTTATTGCCGTGTTGAGTTGACTTAAATGATATCCGACATTTCTAAGATGTGGTAGTCTTCATGCTGAGGACAATGTCAAAAAACATTACGAAACATAGGCCATCATCTAATATTAATCAACGTAACACTGCAATAATTCTTAAGCACACTTTAAACTAGCTAACAAAGGCGTTTGTAACTCTTAACTTCCTTTGTAAAAACAAATTGAGTACGAGATACAAAACAAAACGGTAACAACGCTTTCTGTTTCCCATTTTTAGTACAATTTCTCTTTATTTCATTATTTTTTTTATACGTGTGATTTTTTTTTAATTTTTAGTCATTCATTTTTATGTTAAACGTTTTACCTGATTTGATAATAAATCAAATTTTTTTGGTGCAATGAAGTAAAAATAAATTATTTAAATACGAATACATGAAGCTTTCAATAAAACATGACCAACGCGGAAATACCAAAGTAGGGTTCAGGTCCCAGTTGCAAGAGGCAACAGCACCCGAGATGCAACCTAAGTCGGGTATAAGTACATGTGTTACAGGTAGAGCGCCCACACAGCGCTACCAAAGCTGGGGAGATAAAATCAAAGGAAACACCGAAGTGTAATTAAGTGCGGTTCAGAAGAAGCAGTGTTTGTTTACTGTTGTCTATTAAATTAATACGTATATATGTAGGTACTGCTGGAAATACAGCCATTGCGATGCAACAGGGATCAACGACTTATGAACTACGAACCACGCTTAGCAAACCATTAATGCTACGTTCTTAAGAGTGAAGTTATATAGGCTGTGTTGCAATGGAACATATTTATTGCAATATAAAAATATATTCAACTGTCAACTATGCAAAGAAGGCATCTCGTGGATCGTTCAATGCAAACAGAAAGAAGATAGGGAATCTGTAAGAGATAATTGTGAGTGCAGTAAAGCTCAATGATAGAGTTGGCGTTGGACAGGACCTTCTGCAGATAGCAGTGTCTTTCGCATACAATCTTCTAGTATAAGGTGGTGAAAGTGAGGATGAGGAATATTTAACCAGCCTGTTACTTAAATGTGTTACTTAAATTGTATACGTCCAACGATTGTTTGTCGTTTGGACTATGTTCGGCTATATGTGGTTGGTTTCCCAAATATTGATAGAATACGTACTATCTAAAAACGTGAAGTATGTAATTAGATATTAAAATTATCTAAACTATCTAAAAACGTGAAGTATGTAATTAGATATTAAAATTATCTAAAACTGTCTAAAAACGTGAAGTATGTAATTAGATATTAAAATTATCTAAAAACGTGAAGTATGTAATTAGATATTAAAACTATCGCAAAACGTGAAGTATGTAATTAGATATTAAAATTAAATACTCAAGTGTTTAATGATATTACTTCTTCTACGTTATGACCTTAAAACTGAGGAACGTGGCCCACACTGATCTTATTATACGTTATGCACATTATTCTATAGTCATCCATTATCTTCAACGCATAGGTGATATACTTCTGCTCCAGCGACCCTTTATATAATATTATCAGTAATTAATTAGAGTCTCTACATGCTTTCCTTGCACGAAATGTGACCGAAGAATGCAATGAGTGCATAATCTTAAAAACCTCTTCGAGATGTTAAGTTTTTTTCAAAACAGAGGCGTGTGTTCGTCGTTATATCCATGAAATATCCAGTAATTTTCTCCGTTACCACACATCGAAAGAATTTATACTTAATATAATATTAACATGCTTTTAATTTACCGAGAAAATATTATTAGTGTTGAATTGCGCTTGATATTTTTTTGTGAAAACAAATGTTATAAGACCTCGTTTTTGCAAAATGTTTCCATCACTGGTTAAAATCTCAAATACCAAAATTGGTAACAGTTATACAGACAAAGAAGTTTGTTGAAATGGTGATATTGTAAAAACGATTGACGTGGGAAGTTGTCACAGTGTGAAATTTCATGTATTTTGGCGTTTTTGTCAATAAAAAAGATTAATTCGCGTATAGCTTACGAAATAATCATAAAAATAATAATAAATCACAACTCAATTTGCTAATTCAGGCATCATAAAAGATGGAAACGACATATACCCACAATATGTGAACTAACTGTTGTTATTTTCCATGCAGTGGAATTGTAATATAAACCAAACGATACTACGAAAAATATAGAATAAATCAGCCTTGAATAGCAATTACACACTGAATAACTCAGCTTAAACCCCCTAAGAGCCACGTAAGGTCTTACTTTTTTTTGTAATGTATATACTTACCATCGACCATAAATTGAAATACATATTTTTCTAAATAATTTGGACAGCACAAACCATCGTTTCTGCACTAATACTTCAAGTATATAGGACAAAGGCTCTAGATATGTTAATGCAGTGCTACCCAAACCGTTTGAGTTTGTTAATGCAGTGAATCGTGATTTCGGGGTAAAAGTGGTTTTTCTTTGGATAGTGATATTGTTTTTTTTTTTCATATCATAAGCGACAACACCACAAATATGCCGAAGCTAAAATAATAAAGTAAGTAAAGGAGCGCAGACAATATTAAGCAGTGGAGACTTTGAATGAAGTGATAATGTCGTATTCCAATATATAAACTCGCTTTGGTGGGTGCTTAAACGTTTCAAGATGTTTAAAAAAAAGACACTACATCAAACATATTGTTTGATTCCTATTTTTAACTGATATATTTTTACTTGTCATATAAATATGTTAAAGCGTTTAATTTACATTGACTAAAAAGGACTTAACCATTTTGGGTAACGAAGGGAAAAATGGGAAGCACTGGTTAAATGGCATGTATGAGAAAAACTTTCTCTAGTACGAGTACGTTTACGTCAGATAAACAACAAATTGAACACCAACAGATTATCAAATAATTGAACTAACGACACTATCTGTGATTTTTTATCTGTGATTAGCTATTGCCAAGCATCGTATTAAAAAAAGGGTCTTTGTTTTCCAAAAAATAAGTAAACTTGTGCTAAGCATCGGGCTACTATTTACTCGTATCTATATTTCAAATACAAACGATGCATACATTAAAATAATACCTTACATTTTTTTAATGCAAACAGCCAACGAAATTAAAACAGTGATTAGTGAAAACACATTTTGAGTGGATTCCTCTTCCGCTAGACACGATGCTTTATTCTATATGATACTATGTATGTATTTGCATTGGTAGACGGCATAGAAATATTGTAGGAAATTATTAAGTAGTTGGCATCGCTCGTAGGATATAAAGTAAATAGATAAATATTAGAGCGACCTCTACAAAAATATACATTATGTTTGGAAAATTATATGCGACTTTTAATTGCGTCTCACAGTCATCATAGTTCAGATAAATCACAACCCTCAGTCATGTTGACACCTCCAAAATAAGCATTCTTCCAAAATAAATTGAGTGATATAAAGTGCTTATCTTTTTAATCACACCCAAATCTTAATTTTTTAACTTAATCACGTCCAAAATAATATTTTTCCTTCAAAGCATTAACATCTCAATGACTACAACATATACGAGTATTTTTAAAGTAGACAAATAGTAACATAAATTATGACCGACTGCTCCGGGTTTTTCTCTAAGAGACTTATATAAAATTTAACGCATACCGACACAAATATACTCATGCTAACACATGAACACGATTCAATTTATGATAGTTCCGACTATTTTATTACTTTGATAAGATTTTCAACATTTACCTGTTTGAAAACAAGTACCCGTGACGTATGGACTGAGCCTTACACAGCACGGTAAATAACGTGTAATAAACGCGTACAAACAGGGCTAAACTAGATTTACACATTACCTTTCAACGTACCGATGATTTAGTAAAAGTATTTTGTTGGAAAAAATTGTAAAATATGATAGATATTGAAATACGAAATAAGTGTACAAATTACAGAAGTACACTTAATAATCTAGTTTGACATATTTGCAAGGTGGGCCATACCAATTAGATGAATTGAAATATTTAATAAGTATACAAAAAGCTCATCTACTGAGCTAAATATGATCAAGTTCGTTGTTAAATCGATCAAAAATACCCATTTATTTTTTACAAGAATATTTTGAAATTTCCTACGCATCATAATTACCTCTCTTAATACACATTCAAAATTTGATTGACGGTTTTATTATAAGCTACACGTTATCAATAAGGGGATATAAATACCATTTTTTAAATTAACATAACATAGCAAGAATATTTTTAACTTGACAGATATAAATTTAGCTAACAATAATATTGACATTTGTATTATCTTGACATTTTTTTATGAACTATTGAAGCAATTAATAATAAGACTAAATTGTTTATGTTGAAAAATATTTGCTATAAAAAAATGACATCTATTAAATTCTAGGTTTTTGTTTCTCTCCATAATTCGTCTCTGAACAGAACGCTAACAGTAAACACCCATCAAAAATTAGATTTATTGTAAAAATATATTAACTGAGTAATTTACCTTCTACTTAGAGTAATCCAATGAATCAGACGTAAATTTATTACTTTATTACGAGATGCAAATTCTGTAAAAATAACATTCAAATATGCAAATAACCCCTTGTACTAAATGCGGGTTCGTTGTCTTAAATTACTACGCCGCTCTTACGCAAATTTCAAAATTAACTGATGTTACGCTTTGAGAACTATGATTTACCTTGTGATACGCAGAGTTATTTGTACATTCAATTAATTATTCATATATTTTTACTACCGTAAAAATTTTCAGAATCGGCATACATTTTATACCTTATAAATTTTCAAAGTCTGTCTTTCAAATCTCAAATTACCGTCATAGAATTAGTATATTTTAAATTCAAGTTATGTTCAAACTGCGCGAGTTAAATGATAACAAACAAAGAATTCAAATCAACAAACAGTAAAATAATAGTGATTTAGAATTGGTTATAAATTTACTCGTTCAAAAAAACCTCTTTTTGTTATATTGTATTTATAAATATTTTTTTACTAATATGAACATCGTAAGTGAACATTTTGGATTTTTTTAAATGACCTTAATAACCCGTTTTTCCTGTGTTAAAATATTAATATTGTTGTACCTCAATTTATTGAGTTGCAATATACATTTTCCTGTGTTAAAATATTAATATTGTTGTACCTCAATTTATTGAGTTGCAATATACATTTTCCTGTGTTAAAATATTAATATTGTTGTACCTCAATTTATTGAGTTGCAATATACATTTTCCTGTGTTAAAATATTAATATTGTTGTACCTCAATTTATTGAGTTGCAATATACATTTTCCTGTGTTAAAATATTAATATTATTGTACCTCAATTTATTGAGTTGCAATATACATTTTCCTGTGTTAAAATATTAATATTGTTGTACCTCAATTTATTGAGTTGCAATATACATTTTACGAAAAATATATAATTAAACCTCTGATTATTTCTATACACATCATCATCCTGTCGGGTAGTACTGATCATCGTGACTCTCATGATAGTATCTGACGGCTCCTCTTCGTCCATCCCTGCACTCCGCGGCTCGAAGGGCAGTTGTTAAGGGTAGTCCGTTTGCATATCTCACTTGGACAGTCCAATGCATTGGGATTCTTCATCTTATGCGACATCCCTCCACACCTCCAGTTACCACAAACATCTCCAAAATGTCTCCTTGACCACGAGCAATATGCCCAAATAACTAGAGGATTCGTCGAATGCATATTGTTGATAATATGTAGGTGATTTTCAATTCTTCGAGAATGGAGGCACGAGTACGCCTTGCTGTCCGTGGAATTCGTAATATCCTTCTCCAGCGACATATTTCAAATGCAATATTTGTTAAAAATGATTCACTGTTAAGTATTTAAAACACGTATTAATATAACTAGGTGACTATTTGACAGGTGAAGAGTGAGGAGGGAAGAGCTTTTGTAGGTCTCCTCATAGCCATATGAGTGAATGAGAGAAATTACTGATGTAGATATTAAGCGTGTAATTAGAAGAAGCCTGGATATAATATAGATGAGATAAATAAAGTGTATGCAGTAAGAATTACTTGTGATAACGTGGATTTACGTAACCGTAAACAATATAAATGCGGAGTATGAATGTTCCAACTTAGTCATTGAGTATTTAAAAAAAATTATAAATGAAGCAGGTCGATTTGTAACAAGTCGTGTCTGGTAAATTGGTTCTCTCTATACACAAAACTGTTTTTTTTTGTTTTTTGTGCTTCATATTTATACTATACGATTCGTCTTTCGCTTCAGAAATATTTTCACAGTAAATTTAGCATTGTGGAATATTAGAATTGTGTTATGTACCCAGTTCTGGAACTAGAGTTTTGTTTCGAAGGTCAAGGTTTTTTTCAATATTTTGTGTTCATGGTTAAACATGGTACATTTGGTGTTGGTTTATTTCCATATATCAATTTCTTCCAACCAACCAGTTCATCTTGGATATATTCAACTGTTCAATTCGTAACAGATTAAAAAAAAATTTGTTTTGTATATTCGTTTTAATTTAAGTCAAAAACAAAAACTGATGACTAACCTATATCAATAGAGAACTAGAGGAACTGTAAGAAAGGGAATCAAAAGAACGTTAAGATAAAAATATATTCTGAAAGATGTGATATTTTTTAAAACTTAAAAGTTCATTCAACAGTCACAAGGTATTAAGATTAAGTAGCTTTTTCGACATAAACACAATATTGTTGCTAAAATTAAATGTTAAAAATCTAATACTTATCAAATATCCATAATAACAAATTTGTATTCTTAGCCATTTTTTTGATCCGATTTACATAAATTTGATACAGACCTAATACTTTATTTCAAATCATTAGCAATGGAAAATCGCTCGACAATAAAAAGCAACCGGAATCAGTTAAGTCAACAGAAGCTGTTGACCAATAAAGAAACACAATAACGATAAAACGTTAGTCATATTTTTTAACCGCTGAATTACTCGACAGCCGACCACTTTCTTGTTGAATTATTCCGTTTATTGTATAACGAGAAAGCATAAATTTAAGAAGAACTAGTCTCGGATCCGAAATGATGATCTCAGCTTTATCTCAGATCTGGGTGTTAATTCCATTTATATTCAGTTAAAAAAACTCACAGACACAAATTGTTCACGGTAATGTGGGAACAAACATTCCGAATACAGTAATTAAACACACTCATCTTAAGTCTACGTTTAGTATATACGCCGATTTCGTCAAATTTAAGAGGTATTGTTACAAAGACATAATAATTCTTGACGACAATACCTAACTAAATTTCTAGACTTTACAGTTATGGATGTGGCAAAATGACATAACGAAAGGAAAACATAAATTTTGCTAACGCGTGTTGAACAATGAAATTTAGAAAGTTTCAGCTAATTGTCGTTTTATCTATAAAAACAACATTTTCGTATAATTTAATTCAATGGAATAAATTAACCCGTATTTAAAATTGAGAATTACTGAAATCGAAAATATTTAGTATTACTTTCTAGAATAATATTTAGTTTTAAAATAATATTGCTCATTCGTTTGTTTTATAATTCCACGTGTTCGCTTTTATTATAATTTGAAATTTGTCATCTTAGTTTGATTATTGTGTCAGCATATTATATGACAGATAACTAATTAATCATGTATCTTCCACTATTAATTAACCAAAATAGTTTCAATAAATTTCCCCATAGTAAACTGAAAATCGCAAGTGCTAAGGTGGACTACGGTATATTATTGGGGACGACTCTTACTAGTATAAACACTTTACATCAGACAGAAGAAAAAATGATTAACCTGACATTATACAGGATCGTCTGCTCATATTTCTACAATTCGTAACTTATTCAAATTATCGGAGTACACGTTCCTTGTAGGCCCACAAGGTAAAATATTTTATTTCAAGACTATGTAGTTAGAAATAATTATTCATTAAATGTATTTATTACAAGACAACATGGATTGGGTAATCAGTGTGGACATTTTATAAACTTCTATATTACTTTGACTTCTAACAAAAGTACAGTAAAAATTTGTTTATTTGCCGAGATGGATTAAAAATATTATGTGATTTTGATTTTTTGTTTTAGATTTCTGGGTTTACTGGGTTTGCCTTTTTTCCTTTGCATAACACTGCTTATATATCAATATTATTTTTTGTTATGTTTTTATGAAAAAGTGATTTATCTGTTTAAATGCATAAAAAGTAGGCGAATGTTTTGTTTTACTAGTAGTTGTTAAAAATGCACATTTTCGTCATCACCTGTTTTGTTGTATAAATGTACTTAAAAAATTAATGAACGAAATACTGATTAAAATAGATATTTATGCGATATATTTTATTTCTGCATTAGTAAGACAACAATAATCATAATATTTAATAAAAAAAACTTAGTACTTATATAAAATTAATAATATAAATGCAAAAAGATGTTAATTTGATGACAACAGTCCTGAAAATTCGTGAGATATCATCTTTTCAACGAGAGTAAACAATGGTGACCAATAAAAGAGGTTCTGATTCGAATTGCATCGATACGGGCGTACAGTTAATTTCCTAAAGTTTATCAGGCTGGTATATCTAAGTTGGTATAATAATCGGTTCGTTTCAAACGATCTGTCGATTCTATTGTGGCGAGGATATTTGACAACAGTTCCATTCATCCTCACAAAGAACAAACTCGAAGCGATGTCAATCAAGGTGATGGGCAAGCCAGATACCCATCGGGCATCGGACTGAGAAGTCATTTGCTCAGCCTGATTCTTCCTTCAGTCACTTTCTTTCAAAATGGTATTTATTTCAACTGGGACATTACTTTGAATTGCTTTTAAAAGTGTGAAAGGATATGTCAACTATAAAAGTTGATTTAATATCAGTATTTTGATTATAATAATCTAATATATACGAGATGTGATAAAGTTTTTTTTTTAATATATGAATATATGTGAACTCTGTTATTGAAAATTTATACCCAAGCACTATATTTTGTATGTATCCGAAATTCCAGAACAGTAATATTTTTGGAATGTCAATTTCCTACGATATTTCACCTACTACGAGTATATGATATTATATTCAATAGATTAAAATTTAGACCTATTTTTTTAAAACAGCACTTCATTCTGTAGATCGTTTATTGAAAGAATGCTAATGTAAAGCTCATTGGCCGAGGAACAACATCGAACGATAGTAATTCAATATCATTTATTTTTCTCGAGAACTGACTATTCAACGTCAAAATATTAAATATTTAATTAATATTTATATATTTTTTTTAATTCTTCTTCTTATTCTTATTTATTTTGATCCATGTGAAATTTTATGTATTATTATGGGTATTATTATGGGTAAAAACATTTATTTTACTAGAAACGTGAAGAACTATAACGTTTTCATCACAAAAAATGCAAAATCTACAAGTGACGATAAACTTACATTTAATAAGCATAAACTACAGTAAAGATTTATTGATTTTTTTATTATTTTGATCAATGTGGTGCAACTTTTTAATAAAAAAAGACAAATATTATAATAATGCAGAGTGTAAAATATGCTTTTGGTGTTCAAATTATTAAAAAAATGCACTTGAATTTCTACACTTTTTGAATGTGTATTTATTAATTGTATATTTCCAAATCATCATTCGATCACATTCAACGAACTGATGTCCTTCATATTCCTACGTATTTAATGAGATATGACAAATTTCTTAATAAAATTACACAAACTAAACTTTAGTCAACAGCCCATAATTATTGATGAGAAGAAACCGTCAGTTCTCGATTTGCAATAGAGGTGTTAATGGTATTCATTATCACTTGGAGAGAGAAGAGGTAGGCGGTAGGTGGCAGGAATAATCTCGTCACGGCACAGCATCACGACGGATGAGCGAAGACAGATGCGGAGGCGACGAGACTTGCGGACAAGCGGAGCGAAATATGCAACACGAAGTACCAATTTAACGGCAATTCTTACAATATTGACGGAAACTGGAAAGGAGTCGTTCTTGAATTAAGCTTATTTTATGCCCAATATATAGTCCTACCAAAGAACTATAGCATTGAGATATTTTTGGTTCAATTTCATACTTTGTGAGGAAAGAAATTAAGCCCTAAATCATAAAACAGTTTTATTTCAATCGATAAGTGTATGAAATGTGTGAATTAAACGAATATAGCATGAATATTGAAAGTCAAAAGTAATGGTT
The DNA here is from genome assembly GCA_949825065.1 of Odontocerum albicorne. Taxonomy (NCBI): domain Eukaryota; kingdom Metazoa; phylum Arthropoda; class Insecta; order Trichoptera; family Odontoceridae; genus Odontocerum; species Odontocerum albicorne. Next base: position 25,751,338 of record OX463840.1, read on the forward strand.
ATGAAATCAGAGTTAAAAGTCTGTATGAAACAAAAGTGAAAATCGAAACATATAGTAAGAGCAAGTGTTCACTTCAGATGGTCGCGAGAGCTGCGATATTTAAAAAAGAGAAGCAGCAGGCAATAGATTTAATGGTGGTTTATGGAATATGTTTAACGACCGGAGCGTTTCAAGAAAAGAAAGCAAGCTACTCTTATGAAATATTTCTCTTATGAAAAATTCTCGATAGTTAATTGTATATATTTTTTAACCAAACTTTTGAAACATTTTTGATCAAGACTTGTTGATTATTTGATCAAAACATTATTGATCGGATTGGATAAATATATTTTACCAAACAGGTTGTTATTTCAATAATTATTATTCTACTTCTGTTACAAAAAACTTAGAATGATTTTTTTTATTTCTCTTCTCACGCGTTAACAACTAATCAATAGCATAATGAATGAGGATGAAAATGTGATTACTGCAGCTGGCAGTGTGCAGGCATGCAACATGACGAATCTATTAGAGAACAGGATGGGCATGTCGAGGAGCTTCTGATTGATGAGCTAATTAAAAATGACAATCTACAATATAAAAACATAGGATGATAAAATTGTACGAGTCATTATTTTAACTTCAAGTCTTGGCTAGATCATCTTATGAATACTCGTACAATAGCATTTGACGCACGCCTTTCGGACTGACCCGAGTCATAAAAATTAATCGAGTAATTCTGAATACCATAGAAGATCTTTAATCACTTCAATAAAATTTTAAAGATTAAGTTAACTTAAAAATTTGTTATAAACAAATTGCTTGGGATTAAAGTGTGTGTTAGGATGTGAATGCATAGTGTGAATATTTCAGCTGAGTGTTTTATCATTAAAAACAAATATGTGAATAATAATAACAATATATTAAGCTCCGTTTAGACAGCAATCTCTCCTCAAAGGCAACAAATGGAATGTGTGATAAAAGAATGAGACCACTTCATCACCGGCCTTGCCTAGTGAAGTTTGTCATATATTCTTATAACGCTATTAAGCAACACAAACATGCATTGAACTCTGCCTAACGAAAGGTTCCAGAAGATTCGATATATGTCGATTGTCTTGGAAGTTTGACGTTGTTTGAATTGTGGGTTTGTTACGAGTATGTCAAGATTGTGTACTTGAATATTTGTGAGTTTGGTATGTCAAGATTATGTACTTGCTGAAGAGCTCAATAAACAAATACATACACTGGTGTCTTCCATCCACAAAGGATGACTTACAATCATATTCAATCAGAAAGGATAGTCAGTCGTATCGTATCGGTTCTTTATGTCCACAAAATGGAGGGTTTTAGCACTGTTATATAACATACTTGTACAGGACGGTTCACCTTTCCAAAAAAAAAAAAGGGTGTGAAATTTAAAGAATGTAATGTGGATAGTTAAAATAATCTTCAAAATATAATATGGTTTTAACTCCCCACCTTATTTAATACTAGTATAGAATACAAAATCATAGGAAATTAATTTATATTTATGTCAAAATGCAATTTGAAGATTATATGAGGGGTTGTGCTGTAAGGGCTGAATCTCTATATTCTTGTCCCACGAGTGTTATACTGACGTCACTTCATTACAATTGTCACTCGTTAAAAAAGTTACAAGTTTGTAAATGTGACAAAATTATGTTCGGTTAATTATGTTTTATCTTCGTTATAACAATTTTAAATCTCCTACATATCGTCTAAGTTAACCTCCATCTTTATTTTATTACAAAAAAATACATAAATACATGAATCACAGAGTGAGAGGAAAATTTGTCACAATTGACAAATTGTCGACTGTTTTGGTAAATTATTCATTTTTAATATTATGAAGTCATCGTGTCATGATATCATCATTCCACGTTGTCAATATTTAAAACTTTTTTCCTTTATAACTATTTTTTCATATATGAACGCTAAAGAATATCCAAAAATATAACTGAGACTGACAAATTGGATTTTTAAAAGAAAAAAATATATATTCCACTAATTACTATAATTACTACTTAAATGTAAATGAAATATGTATTATTGCTTAAATAACGTAATTTTTACGCAGTAATCAATTAGAATGTACTTTTAAGCCCTACGTAGTTCTCAATTGTTTTATTTTCAAAAACAGAATTCATTTAAAATAGTAAATCCGCACTTAGTATAGGGGTTATTTGTATTGAATAAAATAATAGTAAAACAAGGACAATTTATAAAGCACCGTTTAAATTAGAAAGCAGACTCCTCCAGGGCGCTCAAAAACAGGAAAGCAAAATGCAATCCAAATAGATAAAAAAATATTAGATTTTAAATATTGTACACTAATTAGTTGAAGTGTTTCACTTTATATTGTTTTTTTTTTTTTAGTTTTCTCCTCGTGAAGTTAACTCGACCTTTTGATAGCTTCTGCCTGTCTGATTATTATTTTCTGCAATTTATGTGTTTTTTTGTGTATTTAAATATATTATGTACATACTATGTTGCTATCGATAAACCTATATTTATTTAACTCAACTGAATTTTTTTTTAGATTTAAGGGGAAATACTCGTATAACCAAGTCCCGGACTAATTTCACTTCGATGTATTTTTCGCATGAATTCATTGTTTTTCTGTCGCTTAAATGCTATTTTAAAGAAGCGTCCACGTCCATGTCAATTTATAGAGTGCCATGGAGATAACAAGAGTTTATACTGATAAATCGTCCATTTGTTCTTCTTTGCCGTCGTTCGGGAAAATTACCCACAAATTGGTGAGCATATTAATGTGGTTTTCCTGGGAAAAATAGTGCGGTGGTTTCCCATTGCATTTCGCACAAACATACATTTACATTTTTTTGGATCTCTTCAAGGTTTCGTATATCGTTTACACTATTTTCTAAACAACATTTTTTATGACCATAATTTTATCGTTTTACATACTCATAACTAAAAAAAAGGCAGTTTTTTATTTAGATTTGCGTCAAATTGAAGTGACAAAAAAATACGACATGTTATATCGAATGTTAATCTCTCTCAACAGCATCATATTGAGATGAAGCGGAAATGTAACGAAACATCCCAACAGTAATGTGTATTAGGATGATATGAGATGAAAGGGGCTGAGACGTATCTCTTGGTGTCTCATTTAATTGACATTAACAACTTGATAACTCATTTTGTTACCAAAATATAGACCAGTGTTCTGAAATCGGGCCCGGACGCTTAAATCACTTTGCCGATTGGTAATTATGGCTCACCAGATATCAAAGCTTTATATTATGAGATCAAAGCTGTTGTCACTTTTGATTCCCTGGAATATTTTATGAATAAACTGAATAAAACCATTATAAAAGTTATGTCATTTAAAAATATTTAAAAAAAACATAAATTTAGTTTAACTATATACAAGACAATGCATTATATTATATACACTTCCGTTATATCCAGTGTAAAACGGATGGAAACATGTGATTCTAACAAGGCCACTGGAAATGTCAGATGTTAAAAGGCCTAACGTAAAAAACATGTCTAAGTTAGTTATTCAATATAAGTAAAACCTCAATAAATTGTCATTATATTGTGGTCATACCTATTTTGATGCCACTTTGTAAAAAATATAAAATATATAAATCCCATACTAAGCCAAATGTTTACGATGCAGAATAGTAGGTGAGTGACGTATTGAGCTATCGACCTTTCGGCACTGCGCCCCGCACGCTACCCTCCGCGATGAGCGATTACGAAGCGATCAGCCCACAATGCTCCCATCAAATCACACAATTAGATATTGGCGGGGCGGCCTCTTTGAGAATGGCGAGGGAGACCATACGTTTGTTGCAAAAGTATTCTACATTCATCATTTATTTTTATTTTTATAAAGCAGTCCACCTACATTCAAACAATTAGTGCAATCGTATGAAAACATGAAATAGTATAGCGTTAATAAATGCGAAGAGAGTGGTTGTGAGACAAAATTGTATCCAGCCCCTATAATGACTCCATCGAGTCAAAAGCCACTGGAGTAGGCAAACAACTCATAAGTAGTTATTGTTTGTGTTGAAAATACTACGGCACGTTTGAACACTGTTATAGACGAACTTTTTAACTAGATTGGCATCATTTTTATTTTATTTTTCCCGGGGTGAAAACTAGCGTTTTACCAACTAGCTCATAAAGGTCTTTATTATTGAATTAAATATACAAAATGTACTAATATCACGGTCTTTTTAATGTTTCTCTAACAAATGTGTACTTGTTTTTCCAAATAAGTAAATCCCAAAAATCAGTTTGGTAAAAATTCAGATAAGAAACGCTCGAACAGTAGGACACAAACCTCGATAAGAAGAAATATTCCATTCTAAATAAGGGATGTATAGTATCACATTTTTTCAAGAGGTTCTGTTAATTTTTTCTACACCTTTTTAATAACCGTATCTCGATGTAAGATTAAAAAATAATACATAAAAAAAAATATTTGCAAAATATTCGAAATACAGACATAAGAAAGATAAATTAGACAGTTCGTTGCCTAGTTGGTAAGACTCTGTCTTCGGACCCAGGGATTAGGGGTTTGATTCCCTTTATTACTCAATTTTATAAAAAGGGGTCCTGTCTAGTTTTCACTTAAGATTGGTTGGAAAAGATTACCACATTACAAACAATCCACCAGGTTGTATTGTATATGATATACTAAAAGTGTTATAATAAAAAAAGAAATAATTACTAGGAACTCAACTATTAAACGAGACGGAAGGACCCTGAAGTTCATCAAGAATTGATAGCGTTTATGCAACAAAGTCACATATTTTAGGACCTTGGATGTAAAAATCTGCTAGAAGGTAGTTGGATATATCCAGAAAGTTTGGAGCATGCTTTCATATAAGTGTTCTTGCTAATTGGTAAGGAGAAGTTAGAGATTCAACTCTGCTGCATTCTTGGAAAGGTGAAAAAAAATTAAGTTATTTAATAATAGAAAATATTGAGTATTAAAGAAAAGTTTTTGAATTTTCTGACTTATTAACTATTCGCGTAGACTGTATGACGTATCGAGTTATTTTAACTTAAGGAAGATGTATTAAGATGAAGAAAATCACTTTGAGAATATTTAGACGTGTAGAACGAATGAATGAAGAAAGACTAATAAAATAAATATACAATAGACATGTGAATGAAAAACTCAGTAGAGGAAAGCTAATAAAAGTATGGTGGGATCAAATGAATGATATTTTGAAGGAAAGAAATGAAAAAAGGCAGATAAATCATTGGATTTGTATGAGAAGGTGGATGCAGAGGAGCTGAAGGATGTGTGTCGTGATTGAAAAGTCTGGCGCTTTGTCGTATCTGCCCACCCCGACAAGGAGACGGTGTGATAGTATACATGTTTTATTTGATTCTAAGCTGTGACGTTGTATTATAAATGATTATAAATTTTATTTGATAATTCAGCGTCCCATTTTCAATGCCCCTTTGGTCACAAGACGGAATTCCGGTATCGGCACCCCGTTGCACCGCGTGTCACTGCATGATCGCGGGTCACCAGTCAACATCTCCCCATCGGTCTGGCTTCGCTACCAACAGGTGTGTTCAATCCTGCCTAGTATTCTAATCTAGGATCCAGCATAACTTTTAGGAAAGGGCATTCTTCATTAACTACGTTGTATAGCATTTTAAATCACCGTTTTGACCGTGGATTAACTAAAAAACACTTTAGTCTTGTAAATCTTGAACAGATCGAGAGAAAAATATTTTACATTGTTAAGTAGCCCGAAAATATAAATTGTTCGTAAGAAATTATCTATTTCGGCCCCCTACAATTGCTTTAACTCAACTAGGATTAAACAGCCCTACAATTGCTTTAACTCAACTAGGATTAAACAGCCCTACAATTGCTTTAACTCAACTAGGATTAAACAGCCCTACAATTGCTTTAACTCAACTAGGATTTCAGCATGTAAGGTACTTAGGATAGTAAAATAATAACAAAAGTCGCAAGTCAACTGAATATCAAGAGCTGAAATAATCTCATTACTTGGATATATAAAAATTGTGCGATGCGTGTAAGTTTTTTCATTTGTCCAATAATTGAATAAAACTTCCAATTATGTTTTTTTTGTTTCAATATGTTCCCATTTGGGTGTCAATCTCTACTGTTTGATAAATATATCTCACATTTATGTACTCGTACATTTTCGCTTCTATTTTGACAGTATAATGGCATTAAGTGATCTAAGAGTGTGATGGTTAGCGCATTACCTATGTATTCCACGGATTCTGGCATCTCGGTTTCAGTTATATACTTGCGGGTCCAAACTGTTGACTGGATTTTTTCAGAGTTTAAATCTAAATTTATTCTTATATATCTGTTAGTAGAAGCTGCCTTACATAAGTTCGAACCTGTTCTTCGAGTGAGATTTCTAACTAAACTACCTCGGCGATTATTTAATTTTAAGTTTCGGCTATTTCTTTTTTGCCACTTGATTTACTTTATTGTACTGTATAATACTCGTAATTTGATTTATAAAGAATAACCTAGTGGAGTGGGTTTTTTACAATAAGACAATTTTTTCAATCAACCAGAAATTAAGCAAGCCTTAAGTGAAAACCAGACCGCAATAATTTTTAAAGTATACAGATTTCCAACGAGTATTGAACTAGTAACCCCTGGGCCGATAGACAGGCATCTCTTATACTGGGCAACGGAGGTCATCTTTACAAAAATATATTTAGAACCTAAATACTAACGAAAAAACAAAGTACGAGTAGATAGATATTTTTTAGAAATACACAATATCTAAAATTGCAATTGAATAATACATTATAAATTCTAACATTCTTTTGGCATTGAATATATATATTTAAAACAAATTAAACATGTGCACAAAATGATGAGTGTTTGATGAAAAAGTCATGTGTTTTTAATTTTTATTGATACAAGACACAAATATCGTCATTATTTGTTTGTCTCACCATCTGAAATCACTAATATATTCTCCTTCAATCAACAACGATTTACAAATACGTCACCAAATCAAACTGTTTTGAAATACGCAAAAACAGACGGTAATAATTAATTTTAAATTTATCTATGACAATTGAAATAGAAAGAAATGATTGATCACTTCTATATTTGACTGAGGATAATTTCAATTGTATTTATTGCGTCCTCAGACATGTGTTTGGTATCTCCTCTGTCTCTTGAGATCTGAAGGCATCCATCGCCTGTCCGCTCAAAGGAATTAGACTGATGGACCGCCGGTGACTTGGCAGTAATCGTGACGTCTCGGCCTCCAAGAATATCTTCGATCGCCGATTGACGCTGTGCTATTGATGCCTTTTAATTGCTATTCTTTCGTACTTTGTTATGAGCCATCGTCAAAAGGTAAAACAACTCGGGGAACAAGCTATCACCGAGTATAGACCCTGCGTGAGGAAAACTTTATATCAGTAATGTGGTAATAAACTTTAATATTAAGTAAGTACACCAATTCTCTTTGTACCCTCTTTCTCTCTTTTCTGCTCTTCATAAACGTTTTCATACACTTGTCAAATTTTATATTTTTACCGTAATAGTCCTTACACGTATTGATTTATATTACATTACAATTGAATTGTATACTGTACAACCTGGGGGGGATTATTGCCATATGGCAATCTCTTTCAACCAACCAAAAAGATGGCTGCGGCATAAATTAGTTTGATTGAATTTTGGAAAGGTTTTACTTTGATGTGTTGTTCGTCTTATACCAGTTTTTTTTTTCTATTATATAACACTGCTTACATGTCAATGTAAAATTTGTTTTAATGTTGTTTTTTAACATTTTGTATCAAAACGGTCACAAGGCCGTTGATATCAAATAAAATTAAAATAAAGTGAAAAATAGACTAAAACCCTTTTGAAAAAAACGAATACCAACGGAAACCAAACCCGCAAGTCACTGATTAGAAGACAAGCATATTACGAGTATTTATTATGCCATCTAGATTGTCTTATTAACATATATATTTTCATTGAACACATTCAATCTTTTTTCGTCAAGAATATATATTTTTTCAACTTTAAGTGAAAAAAATATGGAAATCGTTCCTTATGTTTCAAGAAATGCACTTTATTTTTCAAATCGTATATAATCCGTTATGATTTGTGTGTTTGACATAGAGCTAACATTTTTTTTATTTCCTCTATCTTCTGTATTGCGAGCTTCACTCTCTCCCCACTACTTGATGTATGGGGATTGTTAAAAAAATAACGAGATTTTTTTTATTTCTTGGCTGCTTTTTTTATTAAGTCCATCTTTTTTTCTCATGTTGGCGACACTGTATGTGATGTACAATTCAATTTTCATTCATATTGAATGGAGAGTTTGTGTTAGACCGATTAATATTTACAATGCATTTTGACACGTTTGCGATTTTTTCATTTAAAAAATTACTGGACGATTTTTTTAGAGAATTTATGCCGTTTGCCTGAGGCAATCCAAAGAAAACGATCAGAATTGTGAACAAACAACTCGTGGATTTTGCACTACGGTAATACACTGGCTCACACTTCATTACTGATTCGTGAATTTTAAGCAAAAACCAACACCGACGTGACGCCGCAGCCACCATATTCACCAGATATGTATGCCCCCCTGCGACTTTTTCCCGTTCCCAAAGATGAAGAGGATATAGAAAGTGCAACGTTTTGCGTCCATAGACGAGTGCGTTCCATAAATGTTTTGCGGATTGGAAAAAACGTTGTCAAAAATGTATTTTACCCTATGAAGACTAGTTTGAAGGAGACAATATAAATATTAATGATTATTTTTTTATCAAACCTCGTATAATCGTTAGATCATTCTACCTGAGTTATACCAACACTTTTTTCGAGTTCTTATTGTAATTTTGGGTCAATTCTTCTTTTATCGCCATTATTATTTATATATGTAATATAGAGCTACTTCTATATTTATAATTTATTTTTTACTCAAGTTTTTTGTTTCGTTATACTTGGTATTTTCTTAACCGATTATTTAAAACATGTTTTCTCTTCATCAAAATAACCTCTGTAAATAAAAGTTAGAACCGAAAATAAAACCATTACTCATCTCGGTACGATGATTAGTTTTTTATTTCTATTAGATTATTAAAACAATCCAGGAATTATTAATAGGTCAGTTAAAAATTCCTGTCCATATAAAAAAACTTCAAAGTATGTGAATCAGTCTGAAAACTGCAACAAACAATTTCAATAAACAGAAAATTTAAAAGCTGAATGTTTTATATTCGGTATAAAATATTTCTTTATCGGTTTTCAGAAACAATTCATAATGCAATAAAAAGTTTGATTTAAAATTTATATCATATTGGAAAAATTTTACTATCATAAAATATAGTATTTAATGAGTAAAAACATAAAAGTTAGATGACAGGTTTATATGTTTAAAATATAACGGCTAGAGATTTTTTTTAATGATAAATATAAAATGACATTATAATACATTCACCAATCATATGTTTTGAGAGACAAGAATGTCAAAGGATTAGAAAAAAATACTTTCATAAAAATATATGTAAATAGTAACATTTTTATGTCAAATATATTTGAAATATTTACTTTTATAAATCTACAGAATATTTTAATTATATTTTATTGGTTAATTTAACTTTTTTTAGTAGTGAAAGAAGATAAATCTTCTTTAGACTTCGCCAAAAATTAGTAATGAGAAATGAATAAAATTTCATCTACGGTCAAGATTATCTATTGCATAACAAATTATCGTTATGTGAAATTCGCAACATCATGCAATATGCAACATTTGGAATCCATTCTGTGATTTTGTGAACAGTTTTATATTCAAAAGGAATCAGCATTTTTATAGTTTGGTTACGAAAATTTCAATAGTTATTATAAGTAGACGTCTGTGTATGACTAATTTGTAATTTATTGACACCTTATATAAAATAGATTTTAAAAATACCACGGTTATGGTATTTGTAGATAAAAAGTATAATCATGTAAACAGTATTTCTTTATCCTCATTCAAAGGATTAATTACTCAATGTTAGAGAAAATCTGCTTTCAAAGGATTAATGACTCCATGTTAAAGAAAATATGATTTCAAAGGATTAATGACTCCTTGTTAAAGAAAATCTGCTTTCAAAGGATTATTGACTCTATGTTAAAGAAAATCTGATTTCAAAGGATTAATGACTCCGTGTTAAAGAAAATCTGATTTCAAAGGATTAATGACTCCATGTTAAAGAAAATCTGATTTCAAAGGATCAATGACTCCATTTTAGAGAAAATCTTGGATAAAATACTTCTATCTTTATGAGCTTTTAAAAACTGCGAAACTAGTTCCCGAAACATCTTTCTGGTTGGTGGAAATAGATTGCTACATGGCAATAAACCCGCCAAGTTGCATTGTATACAACGAAAGTCTGGTACATTACAATATTTTTTCAGTAAATTCATATTTCTTACAAACAAATACTAAAATTTCTCCTCATTAATATTTAAATTCACTCGTATTGTTTACGGTATTATGAACTGAAGAACAAAATATCGTTTTTTTTTTCATGCAACAATTTTACATTTATTTATTTGATAACAATCTGGCAAGATGACAATCTTTTACAACCAACCAGACAAAAACAACTAAAGTAACGTCGTCGCTATAATCATTATATTTTTTATTAACTAGTACTATATTCATGAACAATATATATAATAGTAAAATCGTGGAAGATGGAAGGGATGGTGGAGGGGAACGGTAATTCTAGAAATAAACGCATAGCATAACTGACTTAAAATAATAAAATTTTCAAGTTGAATTTTTCCAAATGCTTTTATATCAAAAGTTAGATAGAAAAAAATGATTTTTCATATTTAGAAAAAAACAAAATTATTTTTTTAGAAAACGAATTATTTTATTTTTGCAAGACTCTGCATCACTTTTAATCTACGATAGTAGGAAGTTGAAGCATTCCTTACACAAGTTACATACACAATTCTGCGACCGGCAGCATTTAACGCTAATTAAAATAACTTGAGCAAAACTTATTTAATTGTGTTGACAAGGTCAGCATACATTTATCGATTTATTTAAATATTAATAATTGATACAATATCATCAGTTTTGTGAAATCAGTACAAAACACTTGAGCAAATTAACCGAAAACAGACATTAGGTAGTTACTGGTCAAAATGTTAAAAAATACAACCACTTTTAGATGTAATTTATATTTTTTTCGTTCAAATAAATTAAATAAATTTTAAAGGTATAATCAGTGCTTTTAACTTAGTTTTTAAAGTGTTTCCTTAACACAGATAGTACCTTAAATTAATTAAATAATTTCACTGTAATCATAAGTAGTTTATATATATTTATATTTTATGTTGATATAAAACTATTGTGGTTTAAGTTTATATTGATAAAAAAAGTTACAAACTTTAAAATGCACTCATAGACAGGAAATCTTGAACAAGTTGTGATTAATGTTATCTTTCATTGTTCACGATTACTTTCATTAAGTTATATTTTTTTCATATTGATTTTTTTTTAAATCTGCTATATTTACTGTATTGAAATACACTATTTATTAATAATACAATCTGGCAGGCTTATTTCCATGTGGTAATCTCTTCCAACCAACCAGAAATATGATACAGAAACCTTAAGTGAACACAGACTAGACTAGACTAACTAACTATCATCTTATTTTACAAATTGGGTACCAACGGGAATCGAACTCGCAACGTATTATTCATATATATTTTTTTAAATAAAAGAAATATGAAATACCAAAATGATTCAGCTCCAAATCGTAGTATTGTAAAACCGGAGACAATTGTGGATTTACCTGGAACAAAAAAATATTTCTATTAATATTCAAATAAAATACAGTGTTGTATGTGTAGACAATAATATTTATAGAGCTTTTAAGTCAAATTTAATAAAAATAAAAGTACAATTTACATAGCGCTGATTAAAGAGCATACTCTCCTCAACGGCGCTCTTATTCAGTAATCGTACCCACTGTTATTGATAGATTAAAGAAAACCGCAGAAAACTTACAAAGGGAGGATAAACTACAATGAAATCTTGGTACATCTTCCGATATGTGATAGTAACACATTCGGCTTTAGGTGGAGCGTAGTGTATGTACTCGTATGTTGTGTTAATATATATTCAGATTTTTTTTATAAGACTTCCCAAAATGAGTTGTCTTCCAGTGCTTCCTAAAGCTGCACACGTCATCCATATTGAAATACAAAACTGTATTGATCCAAATACTTTTATACACATAATTATATTGAATTGTATTATATTTCCCTTTCGTTACATCGAGTGCACGCTGACTGGTTTATTCTTCTTCTGATAGGCAACTACTTCCAACCAACCATAGATATGTTAAAAAAGCCTTCAGGGAAAATCAGGCTGGAATCCTATGTTAGTTTTGCAAGATACAAACTCAGATATAAAGAATAAAAAAATTTGCATGTTTATTTCCATGTGTCAATTTATTTTAACTAACCAGAATTAACATTATGTTATATAAGCTAAGAATTGTTTTTTTTAAATCAACGAGAATCGAACTTAGATTCGAAAAGTTCAACTTAAAAAAATATATATAAATTTGACTAAACATAAAAATATATTTAAAAAACTTATTAGATATGACAATTTCTAACGATTCAATAAAATAAACTGAAGATGTACTGCAAGGTGTATTTACTCGTAATTAATTCTTCAATAATAAAAGCAAACTTGAGACATACGAGTACAAATGGATGGATGAACTTACCAAGTGATGAATATCTCGTTCGGAGTCTCGGTCCAATGGTAGGACGCCTTACTCCTTCATCGGATAATTTCTGACTGATATGATATTTAATTGGATATTTTGGTTCCTGTTTTAGGAGACGGGGAGGGATAGTTTTATGTAATTTGTTTGATGAATGATTATGAGAAATAATAAGACGTTAAATACTTGTATACATGTGATGTTATATAAATGATATTACATACGAATATACATATATTTGTGGATGTGCGATGTCACACACGCTTATATATATTAGATGGGTGGTGAGAAAGAAATGGAGGTGAGATGATGGTGAGTAAATCATAGGATGTTGTATATAAATATGGGTATTTGGGGAGACGTGTGTGACTTTTAAAAATATATTAATACATAAATATGGGAAATACGCGATTGACTATGGTGGGAGGCTGTCGTCTGCCGCTTGAGGAGTCGGTGTCGGTGTATAAATAGGTGTAGAAAATGGTGTAGAGAAAGGTGTAGAAAATGGTGTAGAAAATGGTGTAGAAGACGGGGGGGTATTCAGAGTGACGGGGTCATTTGCAGTTGGGGGGGCGTTTGCGGGTGGGCGGGTGCGGAGAATAGATTTTGGACGTGGGTGCTTGTAGTTGGTGTTCGCGTTGTAGTTTCCGAGATTTTGTATGACGGGGTTGGGATGTCTTGATATTGAACTGTAAAACCTTTCGGCCAGAGCTCGCATGTGATCGGGGATAGTTTCGAGTGCGGTGTCCGCGTGGAGTCTAGAGTTACGAACTATGTAGGGCGCGTTTAATATCATGCGGAGGGCTTTGTTTTGAACGATTTGAATGTGATTTATCGTGGTTACCGGCGCGTAGCCCCATACCGGAAGGGCGTATGTCAATTGCGGTCTGATGATCGATTTATAAAGATGGAGTTAAGTGCGCGGACTTAATTTACTGAATTTACCGACCAATGGGAATAATGATTTTAAAGTTCCGAGAGCTTTTGCTTTTACAATGAGGGCGTGTTTGCGCCACGTGAGTCTACTGTCTAAGGTGAGGCCTAAGTATTTCACGTGGTCGGTCCATGGGACGCTCTGGCCGAAGAGTTTTAGAGTTCTGACAGGTTCGATGTATTTGCGTGAGAAGCGGACTGCTGTGCTTTTGGAGGGATTAATTTTGATCTTCCATTCTGTGCACCATTGCTCCAGAATGGGAATGAAGTCTTGCAGTCGGTTGTGGGAGTCGGACTCGTATTTGGATGATGAGAGGAATGCTGTGTCGTCGGCGTATTGCGCGGTGATACAGTGTGCGTTAGAAAATTGGGGCATATCGCTCGTATATATATTGTACAGGATGGGGGACAGGAGTGCACCTTGGGGCACACCTGCCAGAATGGGGCGCGGGGATAAGTTTATTCCGTCTATTTTGACGGAGAAGGAGCGATTTTCTAGAAAGGAGGCGATGATTTGCACTAGTCTAAGTGGAATACCCGTCTTGTGTAGCTTGTATACGAGTCCGTTGTGCCAGACGGTGTCGAAGGCTTTGGCCACGTCTAGCGAAAGGAGGGTCGTGAGCCCTTTGGCTCTGAAGGATTTGATAATTTGCTCTACAACGCGAAGAAGTTGATGGTTGGTCGAGTGCATCGGCATAAATCCGTGTTGCGATTCTGGAATGACGTTGCGCGCGTATATTTCAGTCGAGAGACGGTCGAGGATTAATCTCTCGAGCACTTTACCTAGGGTGGAGAGCAGACTGATCGGTCTGTGATTTTCGGGGATGGCGTGGCTTTTGCCCGGTTTGGGGAACATAATGAATGGGGTCGGGAAGAATTTGTGTCGAAGGCAGGCGTTGAAGATGGCTGTAATGGTGCAGATGGCTTTTTTAGGGAGTTTTTTGAGAGTGAAATTGTTGATTTTATCGGGGCCTTTTTATTGATTAGATTTTTTATGATTGTTTGAATTTCTCGCGGTGAGAAGAAGTCTGAGGTGGGGGGGGTTTGTTCGTTGAGTATGTTGACAACTGCATTGTCGACCATTGTTGTGTGAGTGGGGTCTGAGAGATCTGTATTTGGCGAGAAGATATTCGCTAGAGAGTCGGCGAAGGTCTCTGCGCGGTCGCGAGCAGAGAAGACGGTGCCGTTTGGCCCTTGGAGAGAGCTGGGGCGGGGGGGCGTATTTCGGAGGCAACGTGTGAGTTTCCATTTGAGTCCTTCGTTGTATTCGAGGGACTCGACGAAGTCAGACCATTTATCGTTTCGGATCTGTTGTAAGTGGAATTTTATTTTTTTTACTAATCTGTTATATTCTGCTTTATACGAGGGGACAGCTGTGCGTTGCCACAGCTTTCGGATTTTATTTTTCTCCACAATCAGCGTTTTGATGTGTGGAGGAAGGGGGAGTTCGGGTTTGTCGGCGGGTCTCACTTTTGAAGCGGACGTGAGAGCGGATTTTATGGTGGTTGTGAAGTCGTATATAGCAGTATCGATGGAATTCGTGTCTGGAAAAGTTGTTGGAATTTTAATGCAGTTGTCTACGTAGGTGGCGAAGTCACCCCACGAGGTGATGTGCCGCGGTGGGGGTGAGGGTGAGAAGGGCGGAAAGCCATCCGTCAAGTGAAGTAGTACCGGGTAGTGGTCGGATTGAAGCTGGTGAACAGTCGTGAGATCTGTTTGATAGGGGATGTCATTATGCACGATGATGTCTATGACGTCAGGGCGATGGTTGGGGTTTAGTGGATAGAGTGTGGGGGACGTAGGTCCGACCACGAAGTATCTCTTACGAGAAGAGATTTCGTCGAGCGTTTTGCCGTGCGCGTTGGGAGTGTGGCTGTACCAGAAGGGGTGTTTGGCGTTGAGATCTCCTGCTATGATGGTGGGGATGTTATCGGCAAAGAATGAGTCCAGTTCGGTCTCGACAAGTGGGGAAGATGGGGAGAGATATGTTGCGCACAGTTTGAGGGGGCCGTGATTGGTAGTGTTTACTATGACGCATGAAGCTTCTAAGTTATCGGTGATAGGGGAGGAGATGCGGCAGTGGTCTATGGTGCTTTTTATGAGAATCGCAGTGCCGCCCTTTCGGGCGGTAAGGCGGTCGTCTCTGTAGCAAAAGTAGTTCTTGATGCTGTAACGGTAGCTCGGTTTGAGGTGTGACTCCGTTATCAGCATCACGTCCAGGTTGTGCTCGAGAAGGAAATCCTCGATCTCGTTTTTGTGCGTTCTGAGGGAACCGTTTGCATTCCAGAACGCGGCGGATATATGAGAGGGCTTATAAGTGCGAGCCATTTTGTTGAAGGGTGTTGAGGAAATTTATGGCTTCAGTGATAGCTGATCTTATGTTATTAATTATGAAGTCGCAGTTTTGGGGGGGGGAGGGCAATGTGTGTTGTTGTGGAGTATATGAGGATAACAGGGGGCGTGGGGCTGCCATATTGGCGTAAGAAACGCTAGAAGTGACTGGTCTCGATGCACTCTGGGGGGCGAAAGATCGGTGGGTGGTGGTATTGTGTGCGGGGGGGGCGGTGGGGGATGTTGGTTGGTAGGGGTTGCGTTTAGGGAAGCGCGGGCAGCCTCTATAGTTGGCCGTGTGTGGGCCACCACAGTTGCAGCAGGTGGCTGGTGTGTCTATTGGCTTCCGGCATTCGGAAGTGTGGTGCGCTCTGCCACATTTCACGCATGTGGCGGGAGCGTGGCAGTTGCAAGCTGAATGGGCAAAACCTTGGCATCGATGACATTGCCCCATTCCTTTTCTTTTATGGAGTTCCTCTACCGTGACTCGAATATCTAGGACACCGCGGAGTTCGGTAAAGATCTTTTTGCCTGCTGGGTCTCTGGATAGTTTTGCTATGACCATTGGGAGTTCGACACTGTTCCGGTTTTTCATCCGGTAGATGTTTAATACTGGATACTCCAGTGATTTGAGTTCCTCCGCTATGTCTTCGACGCTAATGGAGGTAGGAATTCCGCGTATGACGGCTAACAGTGGTTTCTCGTTTTCGAGGTGGAATGAGTGGTAGGGGATGGCGAGGGAGTCTGTTATGTGGACGAGGGCGCGGTAGGCTTCGACGGTTTCCGTCGAGATTTTTAAGTCTCCGTTTGGCATGACCTTGGAGGAGAATGCGATCTTCTGAGACCTGAGTTGTGTTCTCAGGTCTCCATATCGGTCCGTTTTGTGGAGGATAATAGGGGGAATGCGGTCCCTTCTGATCGGGAGTAGGGTCGGTGTGGTTTCTGGTAATGATGGTTCGGGGAGTGTGGGAAGGGGAGGACTGGGTGGACCTCTCATTCTCTTGTGTATCGGAGTGACGATGGGCTGAGGGTTTACCGGGGGGTGGGCGGGGGGGGGACTTTCAGGGGATTTGAGAGTCCGTTTGCGGCTGGTGGGGGCTGTTTGCCATTCCATGTCCGGAATATCCGGGGTGGAAGGTTCTGGCGGGGGGGGTGGGACATTGGGAGTGGGGGTGAGGTTTTGTGATGTTGTCGGGACTGACGGAGCAGGCGAGGCGGTGGGTGGGTCCGCTGGCTGATTCTTTAGGATGAGTTCGAGATGTCCTTTGCGGCAGAGATCTCGGAAAAGCCTTCCCAGTTTCAGAGTCACTTCCCTTGAGATTGACTCTGACTGGATGAAGTCAATAGCCTCCTTGAACGAGATGTTCGGTTCAGGAGATTGCGAGCGGTCAGGTGACTTGGCGCGGGCGGTAGGCGGCGTGGTTTCGGGGATGGGCGTCAGCGTCTCCTTTTTCCGAGGAGTAGACGTTCGGCTTGGGGGGGGGCATGGCGAGGGTGGTGGACGGCGAGGAGCGGGCACTGGAGTGGACGAGCGTGACTCCTTTATGATAATGGTACGAGGAGTTTTAATAATAAAGTCCGACTTAGTGGGCTTCATTTTTCCTTTTTTAGTTATATTTTAATTATATTTGGCGAGGGTAAGATATGGGTTGTACGAGTGCGGTCGAAACAATAACAATAACAATGATAATAGTAAAGAAAATAATAAATGATAAATGATAAATGTCGCAAAAGTGGGTGAGAAAATGGTGAAAATGAGTGGGTGAAAGTGCAGACGGGATGGGAAGAGCCGTCGACCTTATCCAGGTCTTCAACCCCGCCCCGAGGAAGTGAAAGTGTGAGAAAGGACAATATCAGTCAGTAGCTTACCAAAATGAAGTAGCGGGCGGCTGTCATCGACCGGCACTCAGAACGGATATGTCACTCGAATATGATTAGTGGAGGCCAACTCCATATACGCGTGAAGTACCGAATACCGAGTAACGAGCTGGACAATGGCGGTGGGCGTGCGTGGCGGTGTCAGTGAGTGAAACTTATGCGCGAGATAGATGCGCGATCACAAACTTGGTAGAACTGTATTTGTTTGTTTGTGAAATTTATTTCGCGAACTGTACTGCGGGCGAAATTTGTTTTGCTAACTGTACTGCGGGCGAAATTTGTTTTGTGAACTGTACGGACTGGAGAGCGACTGTGTAAGCGATGATAATACGTGTGCACTGTAGCGCGTCCATGACGGTTCCTGGATGAACTTGAATGCAATGGAGTTAATTAGAAAATTAACAACATATCTGCAATTCGCACTAAAAACCAGGAAACTGCTAACGAAGATCGATGTGACCGGACATTATAAAAGACGGAGCATGCAACTTATCTTCATCATTCAAAAACATTGCGTTGAATTAAATACAACTCTCGAATTATAGTTTAATCAATTTAATTTCATAGTTATAGTAAGTTAAATATTATTTTTCGCGTTTTTACTGTTTTTCTATGAGTAAATAAACCAAATGGATAAATCATCGGAAGGGAATATTTTACTGTATTTCTATAAGTAAATAAACCAAATGGATAAATCATCGGAAGGGAATTTTTTACTGTTTTTCTATAAGTAAATAAACCAAATGGATAAATCATCGGAAGGGAAATTTTTACTGTTTTTCTGTAAGTAAATAAACCAAATGGATAAATCATCGGAATTTAAATTTAAGAATGAAATTCACTAAAATTGATTTAAGTCTATAGTGATATTTCCCTGATACCAGCTGACCTCCATAGCCCAGTAGGTAAAACGTTTGTGTTCCACTCGTGGGTTTTGGGTTCTGGGATAGGGTCCCAGTCTGGTGAAAAAGTTCATCTCGTAACAATACTAGAACGCACTTAAAATAGTGCGGTATTGTTGCCAACATATACTATGACGAACAATGGGTTTCGTGCCTACTCAAGTGGTTTTAAAACACAAAGGCTCGATTAACGGGATCGAAGACAATATTGTCTCCCGGCCACAATCTTCATCATTGGTACATTGCCAATGCGGATAAGTTGAGAACCAAACCAATGAATGAATTGATTTATATAAAAAAGATTATATAAATCTTTGCGCATTGAACTTGAAATTAATTAGATGTGATTGGATACTCAAGGAGAAGGTTTTCCCAATCTTTGTAGACCAACACCCTCTTGGAATATCTAAAGATAAGTCAAAGCTCTCATAGTATAATATAATATTACAATAGATTTTACAATTTTGTAAAACCAACGTTTTCAGTGATAATATACTTTTGTTTTATTTGTTATATCGTGAAACCATCAATTTTATTTGTAGTTTTATATAAATTAATTTTTATTCCATACATATTAAATGCCATAGATGTAACTAAAATACATATATTCCATGTAGTTTATTTATCGAATATTTTTTTGCAATTGTTAGACTATGCAGTTTACAAGTCAGCTATACGATGAGGCTGAGATTTTTTTATTACTTGAATATTTAATAAGTACAACAGTGACCCCCTTGAAAGTCCTTACGACCGTTATAATTTTATACACTTCAACACACCCCTAAAAAATAAAATCGCCTTCGTTGGGAATTGGTGCTCTAGAATATCAAGTTCCGGTTCAGAACAAAAGTACGTCGTACCAAGTTCATTTATTTTAAAAGGAATTTCTTAAAAAACATATATAGTAGACCCCCCCCCCCACTCGACCTCGTAACGTTGCTAAAAACGAAAACACTAATAAAATAATTTGTCAGATATAAATCTAAATAACAAGATGTTTGGTCGTACTTTCCACATTCCGCTGCGACATATCCGAGTAAATAATTCCGTAAATAATAACAGCGGCAGGAAGATAAATAGCCGGCACTCTTCTCTGTTCCAGGGCGAGCGACCCACCCGTTTGCCGATTTCCTAATGACGTTGCCGAATCCTCGCAATTTCGCACGACGCGACCTAACCACATTTTTACTACGAACGTTTTTCCCTTTCCTTTTGTATTATCTCACGTGTTTTATCAATAATAAATATCATTCACATTCATTGATGTTCTGAAATCAAATAAAGTGTATTGAATAAATTTGTCACTTTCTTATGCAAAACTTGTTATTTCAATCACGTTATAATGTGTAAGAACCTTGAAATAGTACTTTTAAAAAAATATGTAATAAAGTATTTGAAAAAAAAAACACAAAAAAATAATATGGAGTCAGGGTTAATACTGACAAAAAAATAGATAAAATCTCTTTAAAAGAAACTACGTAGAAAATAAACTAAAGGAGACTAACTACACTAATATATACTTAATAAGGATGAAGTCAAACTTACTCATATTATCTTTAACTTAAAATTTTATATTATGTTTTAATGCCAACAAAATTTTATTAATTAATGTCTTTAGCATAATTTAGTAACCGAAACCGCAACTAGTATTGTTAATATGCAACATATCTCAAATAGTTTCAATTTAAGATAACTTTTATGCTATGAGCATACTTACTACCACGAACTCCTCAACGTACTCGTACCTTAGTTTATAAAAAATAAAAGGAAATTAAATATAACATTTTGTTATATAATTATTATGTATATAATGCTTTCGTTGTATACAGTACAATTTATTGGTTTTATTGGAGGATTTACTGCCATGTGGAAATTATTATCTTCCAACTAACAAGAAACGATGCTAGACGCCAAAGTGAAAACCAAACAGATCCCTTTTTTATAACAATGGGCATCAAGGAAATCGAAACCACAACACTCGAGTCGGAAGGCAGTTATCTTATCATATACGTCCTCGACATATGAGTGTAACTCAACCAATAAGATAATATATCCAATATGAAATTTATAAATTCACATTCGACTCATATTTTTATATTACACGGAGTACTCAGCAGATTTGAATTAAGTATTTTACATTCTAATCTTTTTTGTCTCTAATTATGACTTTTTGATATCTCAACTTGTCATTTCAACATAAATAATTAAAAAAAAACTATAGTATCATATTCTCTTCAGCTATCTAAAGTTTTAGAATTCGATTCTTGTCTTCCATAATTTATGATGTTACGATTATCCTTTTTATATTTTCTATAATTTGTACTCGTATGTGCTGAAATGTGAAAACATCCGTGGCCTTACGGTGGAATGTTTGTCACCCACCTAAAAGTTTTGTATACTACAATATATATTCGATTATCGATGGCTGATATGAAGTTTAATTAATTGTATTAAAGAAAATGTCTCATCGTGATTAACTCACATTCAAGTTGTAAGATATTCCAGGTTGATAGTGATAAATATACACACCACAATTAACCCGTCAGGTTGTATGATATAATATGTTACAATCATATTACGAATACGACAATTTTAAGATAATTACATTTTTTTAACTATTAAAATGACGTCTGAGCTTAAATATATTTTATCCATTCTTTATCATTAGTTTTGCTATACTAACTCATTTATTGGAATCTTCTTGAATCGACAACTTCTGTGGCCTAGATGGTAAGATGCTCGTCTTCCGACCTGGGGATTACGGATTCGCGTCTCATTGGTACCCAATTTTATAAAAAAATAGTTCAGGTCAGGCTTTCCCTTAACGCCTTTTCAACAATTTTTGGTGGATAGGAAGAGAATGCCGCTTAGCAAAAAATCTGCTAAGTTGTACATTACACAACAAAAATGTTATAAAAATAAAAACTTACAATAATAAAAGTTATAAAATTGATCATTTAAACCATAACGAGATATTATCATATGAAACTATGATAATTTAGAAACTAAATTTTAAACATGTTTATGTCACATATAAAAATCATATTTTTTTCTTTATTTTAATTTAAATATGGGTCATTTAAGATCGAAATATTTCATTTGACTTAAAACTGAAACCATAACTGAACCACTTCATTGAAAAATGGTTATCTCAGCGAAATGACGGTCTAATGCTTTACGAGTTGGTTAACGTATGCAGGACTATTGCTCCTCCATCAATTCATCAGTTTGTTCCGTTTTTTTTTTCATCCCGTCCTCCCCATACCACCCCCGCCCACCACTCCATCAGCCCTGCCCTAGGTGAGGAGTTAGGGGATGGAAGAGGGCTCGACACCCCATCATCTGTTGCGCTGGATCCGGTGACTAGGTCAGTTATTCTCTGTTTATCGATGTTTATTTCACATGTCCGATGTTCATTACCTATAAAACACCCTTCAATTTTTAATAACAAAATCCTTTTGGAGTGAGGTAAACAGGAATCAGTCTACCGTATAATACGAGTATTCTTGCTTTCAAGGGGTGAGAATTCAACATAAAACTAACATATTAATACATCATTATTTGTTTTAGTTTAAGATAAAGTTTATTTTGATTATTTCTCAAATATATTTTTCATGTGGTTATCTTTTTCCACCTATTTCCACTTCTCCATAAATTTACAGTCACATATATGAATTTATTGACAAAACTTCTTAAATATTTAATACAGCAGTAGTTATCCACGTATTTTTACACTCCTTTATTTCCTTTCAATTATCGTTGGCTCAACTCCATCTCTTTGTAAGATAGACTGCCTAATTAAATAATAATAATATGGTAACCCTTCAACATATGTGAATTAGTGATTCAGGCAAATTGAAAAGCGTGGCCGGAAAACGACTTTATTTTCGACCCCATTACTCAATCCTTTGAATTTAAAACTAAGAAAGTAGACGCCACTATTGGAGTAGGCAAGGAACATGCAATGCATCATTGCAAGTGTTTACAATACTGCCGCACGTAAAGAGGTGACAACAATCGCGGACGTCTAGCATGCGCGGGATTGTTTCCAGACGAACTCTTTTATCAGACTGAAACTCTTTTCATTGTTTTTTTTTTCGGGTTTCATCAGGAATCGAATTCGAAACCCACGAGTACGGGCAAGCATCTTACCAACTAGGTCACGAAGGTCGTTATTTATATATTATGATTCATTGTAAATCATGTTAATGTTTCAATTTTAAAATTTTCTTTGTTACTTGTATTTTTTTATTCAGGCGCATTATGAATTTTATTAATATTTTATAAAAAATATTACTGATCGAAGTCGACCGTAAATAAATAAATTTAAAACTCGCCTATATCTAATTTACAATTTTCACATAAAGGGTTCGCATCTTTCTCAGGAATAATAAATATTAATGTTTGCATCTCCGTCAAGCCCTTGATAGTTTTCTTCGTTGTAAACATTTATAGTCTTAATATACTCGTATAATAATATGTAAATATGTTGCATCAATAAAATCCAATTTTCTGATTGATTTAAAAATTGATAATTCATCTATAAATCTATCAGTTGAAACATTACATGTAAAAATAAATAATAAAATGTGGTCATCACTATCCAAAACCTGTCTATAAACAATCTATTTCCTCCTGAGCTATTCTGGACTGACCTCTAAGTATCTCTCGTGGGTGTTTCGGTCACGTTTTTTTATCAGGTCACTTCATCTAGTCGTGGCTCGTATATGTGACCCTATTTCTTTAACAATACTTAAAATAAATTAAGAGGTCTAATATTTAGCGTGATTGCTGACCACTTCCCTTTTCTGAGTTCGTTTAAAGAAAAGTTTCAAACATATTTAATTTCAGTGTTTTAATTGAAAATTTCACTTTAGATTATAAGTGCTAAAAATTTGTGCCATAATTTGCATAAAATTCAATTTGACCGATTTCATTCGAAACTGCAACTATAAGTACAATGGCATGAACACCGTTAATTAACAGGCAGATCCATCCATATGAGTTGACATACATATTTACAGAGTTGCGATGGTTTTTAGATACGGGTTTATTTATTTATTTAATTTAACACTTTTATTGCAAATACAATCTGACGAGCTTATTATCAGGCGGCAACATATTCCAGCCCACCAGACAAAAGTAAATGAAGCAAGTTACGTGTTCCATTATTGTATTCTATTATACTTTCTTTTTATGCAATAACATACAACCTTGCGTGTTTATTTCTATTTGGCAATATTTTCCAACCAATCAGAAAGATGTTAAAAATAACCTTAAGTGAAAAACATACTTCATTTTTTGGTTATTGGAATGTTCCTAAAGCAGTGTACAATATTCCATTATGTGTATAGTATATTTCTTTGGTTGCTTTTAATCAATAAAAGTGTATTTGTCATCATTTTAATGTGTTTATTTTGTTATTGCAACAATCATATTGCTGTTTCGTAATATTCAATGAATCGATGATCTTTATTTTTGGTTATCGTTCGTTTCCTCGAGTAATCATTCAATTGAATCGATCCTTGTTGCCACAAAGTATTAGCGATATGGGATGGGGTGTACAGCTTTAAAAAGCTCTAAATAATAACCCTTTTAAGTTCTTAATCTATTGGCGCAATCAACATCTTCCTATTCTTACGCTAAACGTGGTTTTTTTGGAGAAATTTCGAATACGTCAATAAAAGCGGGTTGAAATTTCGACTTGAAGCGTTCTTGGGGAAAGTCTGTTCACTAAATGGCGCTATATAAATTTTCCTTTATTAAATCTTTTTTCTTTATTATTAGAAAATGGGTTTCAACGGAGGTAGAACCATCATCAACCTCCGGCTGCCAGACAGGCATCATACCAAGTAGACCTTAGTTAAATTTATAATCTTTGTACGAGTATGTTTTCATTAACCAAAGTTTTATTTCAGTTTTAAAACCAACGAAGCAGCCGTCAATAAAGTGTTGTTATTAAGTAATAGAGAGATATTCAATCAACGTTGCGTGGAGTGTGACAGATTACTGTATTCATCAGGTTATATGAATACTCATAAACCTGGATTATCATTATCGACTTTTTCGACCACTGATATAAATAATCTAAAAATATAAGTAAATCAAACCTTTTATCTACTTATTAACACGTGAGTTTGATTTTCTGTTTTACGTGTAAGTGGATAGTCAGTGAATGTAAGCGAATAGTCAGTGAATGTGTAAGCGGATAGTCAGTGAATGTAATTACAGTGTAAGCAGATAGTCGGTGAATAAAACCTATTTCTACTGAAAGCACATCTTCATTGTAGTAATCAATGAATGGGTACTATAATGTTATCTTCACTATTGAAAGTATACTTTTATCATAGTACTCGTCTTTAGTGGACCTTCTAAAGTATAGTTTCATCTACGTGGAGCTACGGTTTATATATTCAAGTTTGCTAAGAAAAATTGATGGCTGAACGTGAAGTTCCCACGGACAAAAATGTTTCATTAAGGACAACTGCCCAATCTTGTAGTAGGTACATGACAAGACTTTTTTAAGTGTTTTTGCATTTTTAAATGTGAGACTTCGAAGAGTAAATTCAAGAAGTATGACACTTTATGCATGTCATAACTTGACTTGCTATAATAATAAAAGTTTTAATTAAAAGGGTTTTTAAAGGTTATACGCTAGGGAGGGTATACAATTACATATATCATAAATAAACAAATATGGATATGTTTTTTTTTTTTCGAATAAACTATTTCTTTGATATTTGCTGATTACTTGTGTGAATGTATACATTCACTACAAAAAAATTACAACCACTGCTAAATCTACTTCCACGTGACATACACATATTCAAAATATGATGCATTCGCAGGTAGATTTGCGTTTATGTAAATTTAATGGTATGATATTTCAAAATTTGATACGAAATTCTAAACTGATTAACGTTTATCAAAGTAGTGTGTAAGTCCCTGAAGGTTTATAATCCAAAGTTTAAGAGTCAATGTCTTAAGTACCCAACTGATCAGTCTGCATAACAAAACACCACCGATAATTACAAAAAGAAATTACTTTTTTCGTACACACAAGGGTTATTCAAAGTCATTCACGAACATAATTAAGTCAAGCCAACTCTAATTTAGGTAAATACAGTTGTAAAACAGAACGGCCACCTTGGACGTTAATTGGCTGGCGGGCGGCCCTTTGATTAGGCGAGGAAATGCTGGAAATGCCCGCTAAACCGAAATATTTGCAAACGCCTACCTAAGCCCTGCTACGACTCTGTTTAAATATAGGATGTCCCATAAGGAGCACTCCAATGCTTATATTCAAATCATTATTGTAGATCTTATGGCTTTAATTCTTGCATCAATTGATTTTTTTTCGGAAAGAGGTACAAATCGCTTGTCAAATTACGTTAACACTGCAAGGAATCTTAAGAAGCGATTTATACATCTTTCCGTATACATTATTGCTCCCTGATGTCAAAAACACGCAATTAATCTCCCAATCGTCAATCTTTCTGGGTATTTTCTTTCAGTATAATAACGTCGATATAATCGTTGTGTTTAAACAATTGACGATTGATTTTCGAAATAGACCGCAAATCAAAAGTCAATTTTTGACCACTTTTATTCGTTTCTTTGCTATTCTAATAAAATATTATGATGCCTTTTATACTATTTCAAAAATTTTTAAAAATATATGATAGTTTGAAACTGGAGCACGACTAATGGGCCATCCTGTAGAATCATAAACAAAAATCCGACCGACACGGAACGGTATCGATCGTTTTACTTTTCATACGTGTCGTATTGAAATATAAGGTGATGTTCAAAACCGAATTTTGAGATAAAGGTATTTTTTTAAATGTATTTAATGTTTATAATCGTTTTCTTATATGTGAAACTTCCAAATATTAGGTCCTTACATATGAAATTAGCGTTTTGTTTGGGAGGAACATAAAGTTGATTTTTTTTTAATATAATATATTTATTTAATCAAAGTATGTACCATTGCTATCTATGCACTTTTGCCATCTCATAGGTAGTTCATCGATCCCTTTACTAAAAAAACCATTCGGACGGGAATCAATAAAATCTTTGAAGTCGGTTTGGACTGCCCCATCGGAGTTGAATTTTTTACCTTGCAAGAAGTTATCCAAATTTCGAAAAAAATAGTAATCTGTTGGGGCAAGGTCCGGAGAGTACGGTGGATGTCTTAGACATTCCGATTGAAGCTCTTCTAATTTGGTAGCCGTCTGTTGTGCAGTGTGTGGTCTAGCGTTATCATGAAGCAGCAGTGGCCTAGAGCGATTAACCAGCCTCGGTTGTTTAGCAGCTAGCTTTTCCATCATGGTTTGCAGTTGCTGACAATAGACATCTGCCGTAATCGTCTGGCCAGATTTAAGAAAGCTGTAGTGAACGACACTAGCACTAGTCCACCAAACGCTCACAAGTAACTTTTTTGGAGTCAATTTTCGCTTGGGGCATGGTTTGGCTGGTTCGGCAGGGTTCAGCCATTGCGATGAGCGCTTCCGATTATCATACAGGATCCACTTTTCATCACAGGTAATGATTCGATTCAAAATCCCTTCATTATTGTGCCGGTTGAGTAATGCAACGCAGCAGTCAACGCGCGTTTGTTGATTTGCTTCACTCAATTCGTGAGGTACCCACCTTTCAAGCTTTTTCACCTTCCCAATTTGCTTCAAGTGGATTAAAACAGTTTTATCACTAACACCGCAGCCTGCAGCTAACTCGGACGTGGTTTGCGATGGATCCGCTTCCACAATAGCCTTCAATTCTTCATTATCAACTTTGGTCTCCGGCCGTCCACGGGGCTTTTTCTGCAGGTCGAAATTTCCAGAACGAAAACGTTGGAACCAAAAACGCACTGTGTTTTCTTTTGCGGCACCGTCGCCATACACATCATTAATCCTTCGAGCCGTTTCTGCAGCACTGGTGCTACGGTGGAACTCGTACTCGTAAATAACGCGATATTTCAAGTTTTCCATTTTGTAAACTGAGTGACGCAAAGAAAAAAAACAATTGAGGAAAAAACAAATGAATTATAATTTTTGAAACACAAATACTTGAGTAAATAGCTGTATAAATTTTAATTTGGAATTCCTAACCAAAGAGAAGATATTTGAGATCAAAGTTGCCAGTACGGCAAAATGCCAATTTCATATGTAAGGACCTAATATATAAACATGATAATAATAATGTATTCCAGCAAGTGTGCAAAGGTGTGCAATGCAACACAAATCATAAAAAAATATATAAGCAATAAAAGAATAGTTTAATATTGTAATACACATTTATACATAAACAATTATATATAAAAGAAATAATTATGTTGAAAATAAGTATTCTTTTCAGACTATTCGCTTCTTGTGACGGTAATTACTTTTTAGTAGCTAACTACATTCAGTGGCGTAGAGCTTAAACTATTAACTTGCAATAAATGTAATTATGAGTTGTATGTTCATATTACATGTTCATTTATTATCTATGGTATATACGTTGCATCATTAGTTCATCAAAACCTGGCAGACGAGCCTAAGCAAACATCTCTAAAGTACTACAATATCGTGGCAGTACAAATATAATTCGGTATGCGTTATTATACTTAACTTTAAGTTCCTTTAAACCTCTGAACTAAAAATATTTTCGATTTTTTGGGATCACTGAGTTGATATAATTTAATAACTTTCAGTATATGGAAACTTGGCAAGTTTTAAATAAAATATATTCAAACTCTTGTTAACCGATTTAAAAAAAAAAAGAGTATAAGTCTGGTTTTCACTTCAGGTCTCTTTAGCATATATCTGGTTGGTTGTAAGAGATATCCACATGGCAATAAATCCAACAATTGGAATACAGTATGCAACGAAAGCGTAATACAACATAATACTTGAAATTCTTAGAATGTTCTGAAGTATATAAGTATCAATTGGAATGTTATAATGAGGTTTTAATTACGAGTATATTGTTTTTTTTTTCTTGCGTGGCATGCGGTCCTAGGCCTTCTGGGCCCTGGTTTGTTGTGTGCAGCAGTACATATATACTTATTAACAGCGGATTGTATGAATCACGTTGGTGTTTTGATATTTATGTGTATTCTTGTAGCGTCTTGCATATTTATGTTCACTCGCACTTTGATTATGTTTTGTAAACATTGTTGAAAATCGAAAACAACCATAAATGAAGAAAAAATAAAACCGATTCGAACAATCCGTGGCGAAAAGGACCGGCGAGAATAATAAAAAATAAAAAGATAGATCAACACTAACAGTTCGTTATCTTGATCCTGTTACGTTATTGATCACCGCTTCCGTGGAAAGGAGTTCCAGTCCCGCCGTCAGACAGACGATATGGCTAGGAACTCGGTTATGATACGATACTTGATTGATTGATGGATGGAGCGCACACAGAAGATATATTGCAAGTAAATTTAGTTTGATTAAACCCCCGGGCCCCGTCCCCGGGTAGAGTCCCCTGCCATGTGAACGGAGGACTATTTTCAATACGCACCAACTGCTTATTTAATAGAAACAAGATGAAATAATCATTTTATATAAACCATTTCCAAATTAGAATTCACTTAGCTTGTGTATTAGTTGTCAAATTTTAGGAATTTTTCATATTAATTTGACTAAAATTTATTATTAAAAGTAAAACTATTATTATATTTTAATTATAGTTAAGGCATTAACATTGTGGAGGTTTAAAGACCTTGTTATTTGTTTTATGAAACACTGTTTATTCCACTTTATGTAACGGTATAACCCTACCGGTTTCAAGATTTTCACCGCATCATCAGTCAGAGTTAGAAAGTATAGTCTCACATAATTTTCATTTTTTTTTGTAGAATTAAGAAAAATATTTCCTCTCAAGTAGTTACTGTTAAATGTTGTAATAAGAAAGAATATCAATTAAAACGATTTACCATGATTTATTTTTCAGCATTTAAAAATTGATAACCGTTGTGGCCTGATTGGGCATACGCCTGAATTCGAACCCGATATGGATGTGGGGTACTGATTTTTTTTTAATATATTCCAATGTGCTTTTTACTAAAAGCCTCTTAAACACATTTCTGGTTGGCTGGGGGAAGTTGACATATGGCAATACTGCCGTCAAGTTATACTATATACAACGAAAGTGTAATCTAATACAATAAAATGTAAACATATTTGTAAAATTCAATATGCAAGTAGCGGAATTTGATCCTTAAAGGTGAGCATACGGTTTTTGCCACAACAATGGATGATAATGACAAGCTTTCGATGTTTTTGCGCCGAGTCATCAGCTCCCATGTCATTTATTTAACTTAGACTATGGTCATGCGAAGACATTTTGCTTTTGACTGATAACAATAGTACGGCGCTTTCGTGAGCTTCGCGCCACGGCATATCGGCCGTCTCTCCTTATTGTGCGAACACACAAAACAATCTACCTACATTTTTACACACACACCATTTCACGAGCCTTCATTAATCAAACATTGTGCATACCATTGACTTAACGTTTTGTGAAAATTAAAAAAAATAACTATTGAAATCGACTGACTATATTGGCATTGGTATTCGGTAAGGTAAGGAAGTTAATAAATATTACTCTTTGTGGCATAACTTCAAAAGCGTACCACTTTTCTGATATATCAAAGCCTCAAACTTGACAACATTAAATAAATTAGAATAACTGTACCCCGAATATAAAATTTTTTATTTATTATAAAGACCTAAACACTTTTATGCCCTTGAGGCGCTAACCCGATATAAATTATACAATAAAATATGAAAGGTTGAATGTAAAACAGTTTCACACATCAATAAAAGAATTGCACGAAATAAATTTGTATTATCTTATATAATAATCAAAATGCCATTTAACATTCAAGGCAACATACAAAAGGATTAAGTGATAAATCGCTTTCGGTTTTTCATTTCCCACATTGTTGTTAGAAGAAAAAACTTTTATTTTATTGGATAGCATAAGTAAAGGAATATAAGAGGAAATTCTTGTGTCCAAGCGGCGTATTTGATGTTTGAATAATTAATTATAATACAATGCATCAAATGCTACATTTGAATTTCAAAGTAGTTACGAGTATCATGTTGCAAGTAGAAAATAATCAAGACTCTGATTATTTTTCGTTTATCTTTGTTTTAAAATCAATAGTTCCTACTTAAATTAAAAACTTGAAATTTAAAATTAACCTATATTAAATAAACAAATAACAGGACTGGTATAAATAATGTTTTTATAAAAAAAAAAAAAAAAAAAAATATATATATATATATATATATATATATATATATATATATATATATATATATATATATATATATATATTGATTTTTCTTCGTTCGAATGGTATACTTTAATATATCTGAACTGGGAATTCGGACATATAAAAAGTTTAAACGAGAAAGAACATTGTTTTCTGGTTAAAAAGCAATGAAGTAAGCACAAAACTCGCGATTCATCACCGCATGTGTTTGAAATACTACCCTGCACTTGAAGAGGCAACAACACTTGCACAAGTGCCAAGTCTAACGCGTAAGCAACAAGTTTAGCTTGTGTGAATATAGTTATCAGGTAAACTCTTTCACCATACTGGGACCCTTTATTTATTTTTTCAGGTATCAAAGGGAATCGATCCCGAAACTCTCGGGTGGATGTTTGAAGCAAGTGAAAGTAATAAACGTCTTACCTATTAGCCACAAAAGTCTACACGTATTTTTGGAAGAATATTTTATAGCAAAATAAGAAATCTAGAATGCAACACGGAAGGTCTGCAATATTTCAAATATGGATTATTTCTTTACATAGCTAACTTTTAAAGCATTATTCGAATAGGGGGGAAAATGTTGCATCAATTCCGCCACAGTTTTATTTTACAGTTTGGTTTTCAAAGAAATAGAATGCTATGAATTTTTTTTCTGTAATACGACACTAAACAGTCAAAATTCAATCAAGTTTTATTTTACAATCTCAAAAACTCTTTCAATCATTTAAAAAAATAAATTGTACAGTACATAACTTAAACTTAGCTCAAATTAAAATATAAATCAAGTACTTAAATTTTAGAAACAGTGCTGTAAAAATCAATTAATAACGAACTGCGTAATGTGAATAAGTAACTTTCATATTTAAACATAAAAACCCCCTAATTAACTCCATAAATTTAACATAATCGGCAACAATCCGAAATTTCACCTTCCTTATCATTCAACAAGATAGATAGGAAAACTAAAAGTAGTAATTACACAGTTGTTCTTTAAGCCCATAAATATTATTTAACACGGTTTAAGCACACATATTGCGTACATAGTGATTCCTCAAATGCGCTGCTCCTAATAAACCTCTATTATTCTAGTGAATTGTTGGTATTTAATATAATACAAAAGATTAACAAGATTATTAACTTATGATTCCAACACATTCGAAATTAAATTAATTCATTTATTTAATGTATCCAATTTGCTGATGCGAATATGTCGGAGAGCGTAGCCGGGGGACAATATTGTCTTCGACCCCAATAATTAAGATTTTGGGTTAAGAACCACTTGAGTAGGAACGGAATATACAGATCGCCATAGTATGTATTTAAAATACTAACACACGTGAACATGCAACAACACCCACATACGTTTAGCGCGTGAGAATATTGTTACCAGTCGAACCCTCTAATCAGACTGTGACCCTTATCTTTATTTTGGGTACCACTGGGAATTGAAGCCGAAACCTCTTAGTGGAATACAAGCTTATTACCAACGAGGCAAATAAGCTATCAATCGTTTATTGCATACTGAATACTTCACATCAAGTCAATTACAGTTTATATTTGACAGTTGTGTTTCACACATGAACTGTAACAAGAAAGGTAAAATGAAAGGAATATAATGAGATTAAATGTAAAACTTCAAACTAAGCTTATTGAGAATACGTTATTTTATCTTAAAAATATACAACATTACTGAAAACTGTTAAGCCTCAACAAAATTGCACAAAAGTTGTAATGTAATTTAAGCGTATTTTAATAATAAATTATCCATTTCGATAACTTATGCGATGAGCTTTAGTATCTTACCGTGCCAACTGTCAAAAATAAGTCTTCAGATCTCACTGCGCATTTCCGTATCACAATGTAACAGTGAAACTCAAATGTATGACATAGATCAAATCGCTACCATTTCATGAATCTCGTACGTACTAAATAAAAGTATACTTTACTGGTTCATTAAAACCCTTATCTTTGATGTATTATTTTGGAAATTGATTTAATTAAAGGTTTTTTTATTAAAAGAACGACATTAAGACTTCGATGTTGTTTCTCGAGCAGTTGAAATAAGTGTGATCTGTAAAGTATAATAAATGTATCAAAATGACTAAGCGCCAAACACAATCAAATAGTTTCGTTTGATGTTAGCTTAAATTTATATTATATTGGGAGAATACTA
The DNA here is from genome assembly GCA_949825065.1 of Odontocerum albicorne. Lineage (NCBI taxonomy): Eukaryota > Metazoa > Arthropoda > Insecta > Trichoptera > Odontoceridae > Odontocerum > Odontocerum albicorne. The sequence goes on from OX463840.1 coordinate 25,784,609, forward strand.
TATAATATTGATACAGCACGATAATCAATATTAACATTTCAGAATATATTGAAACAACGTGTCTTCTATCGGTTCTACTGAGACATCGGCTAACGGTTCTACGAAACAACACGTATACTACTGAGATAAAGTCAACTAGAACGGTAGAGGTATTAACTTACATTTCTTAACTGTGCGTGGTATGTGTCCATACACGCTTTAACTTGTTCTGGCCGAAATCTTTTGGACCTTAGTGGAATTTTGAAATAACACATAAATTAGGAGTTGGTGTATTTTCAGATCACATATAAACTAAGTTTATCATGAAAGTAAATTGGGCACAGAAATTAAAATCTACAATTGATACTAGAGGAGTTGAGTGATGACTATTCAATATCATCCACGTACAGTGGATATTTGATTTTAACACACAAAAATAATGAGATTTACACGCGGAACAAATTGAAAATGCATGAAAAACAATATTAACGAATAAGAATTTGAACAGTTTAATTGAATAGAGGTCACAAAGATGTCGACTCACTTTGATATTCATCAAAGAGCGGTTCAATAGAGTAAGAGATGACTGTATTAACATTTAAGACTAAAGAATAATCATTTAAAAAACTCAATTGGATGGAGTTCACAAGGATGTCAATTCGCTTTGATAACCATCACAGAGCGGTTTCTCAAATGAAGAGGAGTACCTAATATACCATAATTAGAAGAGATAAAAAATATAAATTTCTTGTCTTCATAAGAGATCAAGGCAGCCCATATATTTTTTCAATTATCTATCTGCATAGTTTATTATAAAATATACAAATGACAAGCTTATAATTATACGGCAACCTCTTCCAACCAACTTGACAAGAATGAAGCAAATAAGTGCCAATTGATGGTTACAAATTATTTTTAAAAAGATAAGACCAAATTTAAAGAACACGTGTAAAAAGCAATGAAACAAAATGTTTTAAAAATCACCGAAAACTGGAAAAGGAGACAAGAAAATAGGATCTTTTGAGAAACGCATTTTGTGATTGAAGAGAGGTTAGTATTATATGTTTAAGTCACTGTTTGAAGCAAACCAACGACGGGGGCAGTTTTACAACAGCCGGTAACTGGTTCCAGAGTCTGGCGGTATGAACCATGATTATAGCTCTTTATTCCTCTTAATTTGGGGACCTCCGTGATGGGGTTGAAAGTAAAAGGACATTTATGTTCCTGTTGGAAAGGTTCTACATTTTTGAGTAATGAAAAATGATGAAAATACTAATATATTAAAAAATATATACTTAAAAAGTTTGACTTCCTTTTAACGAAATCCACTCAATTACTTGAAATGAAGCAATGTCACCTTGCAGTCACACACTCACACTCACACTGGCCCTGCCGACCGCACCCCCCGCCCCGCCTCGCCACCGCCCGCATGCAGTATGACAGAATGACGCGCCTGACGAGTCGTGTATGCGTGCACTTTTAAAATGCATATGCAACCGGAGCATAAAACCTGACATCTACCGATCAATGCAAATTAGCGCAACGTGTCGCGAGCCAAACAATAGCAACTCAGAAATGACGAAACTTAATTATTTGATTTTGGTAGCCCTTTGGGCGTTATCAATATAGGTTATTTCTTAGTGCGTTGTTTAAGAATATTTTTATTGTTTAATGATTTTACAAATTAGAAAAACTAAAAAGACTGTGTGAGATGTATCGTATTGCAATAAACTATTTACTATTATTATTACAGTTTCGCCGTGTACGGTACAAAATGGTGGGTTTATTGCCATGTCTTCTTTCAACTAACCAGAAAGGTTTTTAAGCAAGCATTTTGTAAAAACTTGACTGGAAACCTTTTTTCAAAAATTGGGGAACCAGCGCGATTTAAACCCACAACCCCCGGTTTGAAAAACAGGCATCTTGCCAATTAAGCCACGAAATTTTTCGGGGGTTATAATTATGCGTATATGAATTTAGTATCTGTAATTGAGTTTCCATTATATTTTAAGTTAAAAAAACGTCATAACTTTTTATTTTATAACACTATCTTTTTGTAGAACGCAACCTACAGGGTTTATTACTATGTTGCATTGCCTTTTAAGAAGACAGTCGTTAAATAGGTTTAAAGTGTAAAAAATATTGGAATGCTTTGAAAAAATGAGAACCACAGAAAATCGAACCCAAAACCTTCGGATTGCAAAACAAGTATCTTACCTACCAGACTATAGAAGTCGTCCGTACATATTTGAAATAAAATAAATATTCTATAATTCTCTTACTGAGATTGCCATAAAAATCATGTAGGTACAGCTTAGGTCTCCCGAATGATTATATACTCGTACAATATACAATTTAATTGCATTTATTGTGAAATTACATATTTGTTTTCTTTCTCATACTTTTCAGTTTGGACCCAGTTGAAGTTTCTATAACGTTCTGATTCCAATCTTTTCTACATCAAATACAATAATTATAAATCTACTTTTTCCTCGCTCCCCTTTCATTGATAAAATCAACTTTCTAGAAGCAACATGAACACAATTAAAAAATAATGTGATTGTTTTAGCTTTTAGTACAATACTTCAAAATATATTCAAAAATACAGCTCCTTTTTGAGTTACCTAAAAACATTTCCTCTTTTGTAACAAATTAAAATAATAACGCCTTAAAAAACTAGAAGGTCGTATACAATTTCTTGATTATTAAAATATTTCAATAAAAGAAAGAAAAAAATCAATTTGAAGGTGACATTATTAAGCCTCATGGCATATTATTATTCAAAGTGAAAACAAAACAAAAAAACGGGTCACAACATGTAACGTGGTATGAGAAAGAGCTGTAGCTAAGCATCTATCAATCAAAAAGTGTTCCAATTAATCAAGTTGTGGTACAAAGCACGTCATCGAATAATTCCGGCGCGCTTAAGCAAATCGATCACAATCACGTTCGTTTTTATTAATTCCGGACTTTTTTAAGATTTCCCCGCTTTGCTGCACGCGAGTTAAACTGTTCTAGTTGTACGCCGCGGCCGGCCAATGCAGATGTAATATTATAATTTATTCCTCTGTTGATTTTGATTGATTGATGGGTGCGCGCGCACACGGACCGCGATTTGCGAACGACAACCGAAGAGCTGACTTTATTTGAGGAAAAATATAAAATAGTATTCCACCATTAATTTGTATGATATTCTCCTCAACATATCAGGATTAGTGATGAGGACATATCGAAAAGCGTGATATTCTCCTCAACATATCAGGATTGGTGATGAGGACATATCGAAAAGCGTGATATTCTCCTCAAAATATCAGGATTGGGGATGAGGACATATCGAAAAGCGTGATATTCTCCTCAACATATCAAGATTGGTGATGTGATGAGGACATATCGAAAAGCGTGAAAATGGGTTTCAGTCTAGTAAAGTAATTCGTCTGGTAACGATCCTCACATGCGCTAGACGTGTGGCAGTGTAATTGCATATTCACATGTGATATTATTGCCAACATGTATGATAACGAACTGAGAATTCCAATCCTACTCCGGTGCTTTAAAAGGCTCGATTAATGGAACCGAAGACAATGTTGTTTCCCTGCCAGACTCTTAAATAAACCAGTTCAAATGTGTTGCACCACATCATACAAATTAATTAAAAAAATGAAAAGTGTGGATAAGAGACGACATTGCCTTTGGTATTTTAGTCTAGTTTTTACTTAGGCTTTTTTAACATGTTTCTGGCTAGTTGAAAGAGACACTTATCTTGCAATAAATCCGCCAGGTTGTGTCTTATAATATATAGCGAAAATGTAATAAAAAAATCTGGACGAGCTTAGAACCATTTGAATTGGCAGGTTACCGACAGTTCGTCATGATAAGTGTTGGAAATACTTCAACCCCTAAAGAGACAACCTTCGCAATCGTCCTCACGAATATTGTTACTAGACGAACTCTGAAATAAGACTGGGGCGTGTTTTTTTTATTATTTGTGTACTATCGAGAATCTAAGCCAATACAAGTAAAGGGCAGACGTCCTGCAGCTAAGACCAAATATAAGGCATATAGGTTATTATTTAGAAAAAAATAATTATATCTCGATATACAAACTAATAAGTAAGCAGAAGTTAGTGTTCCTATACTCACGCATCAAGCTCATCTGTGCACTTTTACCAGACGATTTCGTACCAGACTTAACATACATCACTTTTTAATAAAATAAACAATTCTTACTAACATGATATTTTTTAAATTATATTCAAACCATTAACTACTGCAGCTCACCTAAAAGATGTTCAATATATTATCTGACATTCCACCGCAAACATTGTGTCCTCAGGGTAAAAATTTTATGTGCGTTATACGGTAAAATTCCATCGGTGAATTATTTGACAGTTTGCATAAAATCTGAAATCTCTGACGATGAATATTAATGGGTAATATTGTTTTACTTTCTTTTCGACACACACTCGATTTTCAGTCAAGGGGCAAAGATTTATTCACATAATCATTATATTGAATGTTTATGAATTGATCGGCCGTATTTAATATTTTAAATTTTATCATATTCGTCAAACGTCAACTTTCCATCACGTAGTAACGAAGATTCATAAAATAACTGTTGTATTATTCATAAAGTCGTTAAATAACTGTTGTATCTTATAAATTACTAATTTATAAGATACAACAGTTATTTAATGACTTAAAGACCTAAGTCTGCTGTCACTGCTGTTCTTTTCACACTCAGGCACCGGAGTATGTCGGCACCGGAGGAACAGTCCCTTTTGACAGTTTCTTCTTCATCACTAAGTGACGTCGTGCTTATAATAAACAATGACGATTTTTATCTTCTACTGTAGATCACGCTAGATGAGGATTTATTTTGTCCCCCATAAAAGCGTGTGTGGGGGCTGGACCTAGCTGAACTGTATCTTGAAGAAAATGTTGTTTTCGAGTAACTTCGGATTATGTCATTTATCTTAATGGAAAACATATATGTTGACATATTTGACATCCGTAGCCTAGTTGGTAAAACGCTTGACTTTTAATTTGGGGGTTACAAGCTCGATTCCTGTGAGGCTCAATTTTCTAACAAGGACGGCAGAAAAGGGTTTTTATCTGGTCATTACTTCAATACTCCCGAACGCACTTCTGATGGGCTGAAAGAGATTTTAGTAGTAACGAGAATCAAACTGTCAAGGTCACAAAAAAAGGTTCAAGAATATGATTCTGTCCTAAGAGAGTCTTGAGGCTGGAAATATCCATACCTGCACCAATATTTCTCTCTTAGACTTGTTTTAACTACAGTAAGGAAATAATGTAATGGACTTTTATTCTATATACTAACTCTTATAGTAATTATCTGATGATAGTAGTATGTATTGATCGATTGGGCAATGATTATATTAAAGTGATGGGTATATTTTAAATTGATGCTAACCTATTCAAGACAAATTTTCTTAACATGTTTGTCCTGTACATAAAGATATTTTTTTTATATTTATGAAGAATTAAATCCTTTGATATTTATTTTATAAAAAAAAATACATTTAAATTGCTATCATACATTTTTTTAATAATATTCTAAAGTGTTGTTATTGATAGCCTATAAAATCTTTTTTATTGACTGACAGAAAAAGACGACGTAAAAAAGAAGAGCGGTGAACTGGAAAGGCCAATAAACAATATGTGTATATATTGAAAATAAATACAATAAATTGATTGGAAATTAATATATTTGTTCTTTGTTTTTGTTAACGTTTAATAACAAGATTTAATGTAGCTGATAAAATGCTATTCAAAGCAATAAACTGAATGATAAATGGGAACTAAGCACGGTGAAGCTGTAAAGTGTTAATGGTAGTGCCTACATATAATATAAAGCAGATTGCATCTGCAATTGGTTTGGAATGCAGCAACACTGCTGACTGATCAATCGCGTCATATCCATATCTGTGCACATCACTGTGCCAATATGGGGTTTATATCGTTGTTGATGGAAATTTATGGTTTTCCCAATCAATATGCACCAAACAAGTAAAACATATTGTAACAAATCCCATTATACAGCAAGAGTAAAGTATTTGCTTTGAAAATACATTAACTATCAAGCAACATATAGGGACAGAATCAGTGTACGAAAAAGGTCATAGTAGAATTAAGAGACACAATTTAACTTTCTTATTTTGTCTTATTTTGACTTCTCGTCATAGATGCTCCGACAACCCTCGTTACCTAGTAAGTAAGACACATATCGACAAACCTAGGGGTAGGGGTAGGGGTTGCTGATTCGATTCTCGTTGGAACCAAAATTTATGAAAAGGGCTTCAGTCTGGTTTTTACTTAAGGCTTGTTAAGTATCTTTCTGGTTGGTTGCAAGTGATTGCATCTTTACTTAAGGCTTGTTTAAGTAACTTTCTGGTTGGTTGCAAGTGATTGCATCTTTACTTAAGGCTTGTTTAAGTATCTTTCTGGTTGATTACAAGTGATTGCATCTTTCCAAAATAAAACCGTCGATTATACTGTATACGAGTACAACGAAAGTGTAATAAAATGTTCTCCGCTTTCTCTCATTTCTTACCCTTTCCTCAATATAAATGACCCAACATATCTTATTTTATTCTTTCCTTGGTCCATCATTTTCTCATTCTTCATTTTTTTCAGACAAAAAAATGGTTTTGCAAGTATTTCACAACTCGTTCCCTCTATCTAAACTATCTAAGATTCCTTTTTTAAGTCTGTTTATAACATTCGTTTGTTAAAAACAGTTATCTTTATCATACAATAATATCTATTAATCTGTCATATTTTAATGTGTTACATTTTCCTAACATAGAGTATACATGTGATATGAGGCAATCTCAACCAATTTATTGTTATGAGGCAATCTCTTCAAATCAACCAGAAAATTGTAATTTGGTAGGATTTGTAACTTAAGTGAAAACCAGACTAGAACCCTTTTTTAAATTAAAAAATCTGGGAGAATCGAACTCGTAGTGCCCGGATTGTACGACAGGTGTCTTACCAAATAAGTTATTGAGGTTGTCATACATCCTAAGACCAGATCTTCTGTTCTCTCTATCTGTTCATGCAAAACTTCGCTTTTATACATCACTGTAAAAACTAGAACGAAATAAGGAAATCTTTTATTTTTAATTTTTACTAATTGTTACTTAAAAAAACATTTAACACATATGAAATTTGTTAGATTTTTTCAATAAAACTATATAAGATTTAATTACATAGACATACATTCAATTGCAGTTTTCATTGATTGTAGAAGTAATTCTAATTCTGCACCTGTATCAACAAAGGTGTCAATTTACATTAAACTTCTGCCAATCTTCTTAAACAAGCACATATTATTTATAAATAAACTCGAGTTTGTGGTTTGAAATCTTTGTTGAACAATAAACACAATAAATCAATCAAACACAGAAAAATACTTTTATTGACGAACGTTTTTCAGAGAATATAAACACATGATTCGTAAAATGAAAAAAAATTAGGAAATAATATTTGTTAGCACCTGAATTATACATTAATAAACTGTCAAGGCAAAATTTAAAATAACTACTTTTTTTTTAATTAACAAAAAAACTCATACAGTTTATGTAATGTTCTTACAGTTTATATAATTACATAAGACTATATTAATATTACACAAGACTAAAAAACTCTTATGGTTAGTATAATTAGAAGCTTGTTACTAAATATTATCTTTAAAACTTTATTAATAATCATTGTGATCTACACTTGATAAAATATGTGTTTAAACACTTGATAAAATATTAACTAGAACGTTTTGCAATAATTATTAAAAAAATATGTTGATAAGTGAGTATAGATATAATTGCCTACTTATTCAGTCATTTTCATTCAACAAACTTATATGTTATACTCGTATACACCAGAAATATATTTGATATTCAAATATATATGCCTCTCGAGCATATTTTAAGTTTTTATATTATAAAGATCACATACGTAGCCTAGTTGATATTTAGTTGGCAGAACTTTTGTCTCCAACCAGAGTAGTAGGTTCGATTCCTAAAGGCACCTGAAAAAATATTGTAAAAAAGGTAGGTACCAATCTAGTCGAGTTTCTCTAGTAACAATACTCGCATGCACTGACATGCATGATTCTTCGTGTACGGTAGTATTGCTAACACGTGCATGACATATTGCGAGTTCAGTGCCTATCCCAATGGTTCTAAACCAGAAAGACCGATTAATGGAACCTAAGACAATGTTGTCTCGGGACCAGAAAAAAATGTTTTTTTCTTCAAAAATACAATGGCTTTTTTGCATATTCTTAGCCTATATTCCACAAAAATGGCACGTGTTTAAATAAAATAAGTGACAACCTTCATGGTCTAGAATTATAATGTGTTTTGTCCCACATCTCTTTCAATCGAGTTCGATTCCTGATAGTGTCCGAAAAAAATTTAAAAAATTCCCGACAACTGTTCTCAGATGCATGCCATTGAACATTTTTTAGGAAGGTTGATTGAAGATTAATGTGCTTTGCAGGTTGTACTTTACACAACGAAAATATGTTACAATACAGTTCAAAGGCATTCAACAGAATAAGAAATGAAGGAATAATGAATACAATTAATGATAATTATGAATATTTCATACGGAATGAGACCACTTCGTCACATGCCTTACTTAACGAAGTGGTTCTATTTATCCAAAAAATGTGGATTTATTATGCATTATTATGTAGGTATACTTCAATTTACCGGTTTATCTCCCATTAAACTGACATTAAATTGTAAAGGTTTGTTTTTAGGACAATTGATAAAAAAAAATAAAAAATTTTAAAGCAAATCACAAATCCAAAACATTTCAGTGATAGGCTTTAAGTATATTCAATGAGTTTTTGCAAATTTTTTATCAATATCAGAATATTATCATTTTCACTGTCATCTGTCTATATTTCTATTCAATCGAATTTCTTTCGTTAAAGAAATCCACAACTAAAATGTTTCAAAATTTCAGCTTTCGTATATTTTCATTCATTCAAACTGACGTTGCAGACATATTGAAGAGCGTAATATGGAGACAATATTGTCTACATTCCCATTAATGTCTTTCGGGCTAGAGGAGCACTGAACGCACAGTCAGTTACGGCATGTTTTGAAAGTACTACCGCATGCGAATATTGTTACAAAACGATTATTTTTTGAGAATGGGTAATTTTTTTCAGATACCATTGAAAATCGAACCCGAAATCCCTGAGTGGTAGTCCAACGTCCTACCAACAAATCCACAAAAGGTCGTCCGTATTCAATAAAGAAAACAATATAAAATAGGTCATCAAAATTAAGAAGCGCTATTTAAACAAAGTAAACATGACGTGATGAGCCAAAGTTCATGGCAAAATGACCAACGTGATCAGATTTCTCAAGATTTGCACTGACCGAGTATAAACGCTAATCCTCCGTCAGTTGGCACTGCTCAGTTCGACAAAGTTGCTCGTCCACTTCATTTTTGCAACAAAAAATACTTTCATGAATAATATTACAATTATTATACTAACCAAAGTCATTTTATCAACTAAATAACCTACAATATCCTCCGTATAACATCTTTAAGAATATTACAACAAAATTCAACGGTTTTTTTTCTTAAGTAGGATATATTTAAGATCTTTGACACACTCACATATTTTTGTATCCCAATAACGCCATATCATAAACCAACACTTATGTTTCTTCTCATTTTTACTTTTATTCCCCCCCCCCCCCACCCCTCTAGGACTAGGCAAAGAAAAGTGAAAGACATGTACAGATTTTTCCAGCTTCTATTCTTATTTAGAACAATCGATACCTATGACGGATATATTTATATTTTGTATAAATACTAGCACAACAAATATATGGACAGTCAACACATTTTCTCGGCTATGTTATGAAAAATGGACATAATCCGCAATAAAAATCTATAAATATAAAAATATAAAATATAATTTATAACACATCGGAAAAATTGGTTGCTTGATTCATAAATTGACAAATTCGTCCAAAATACATTGACTTCCTGTAGACTAAATCTTACATAGAGCTACTTATCTTCAAATGAAACAATTTTTCAATTAAGTTTTAACTTTTTCAAAACTTTCGTGGATCGGTAAAAGAACGTTTTTCTTTCCGATGATAACGAAATATAAGTACTCGTATGTATCCGCGTCTAGTGTCACATCAGGACTTGAAGCGTCTTCCAGATTAGTTGAAAAAATGTTTATGCTACCAGGTTGTATTATAATAAATAAAGTTGCAATAAAAAAACGATTCGACTTTGGTCGCGTTTGTTTAAAAAAATTAATTTTGAACTTATCACAATACTTCTTTATAGTTTTGTTACCATTGATGTGTAAAAAACGTTTACGCAAATATTTGAATGTTATTAACATTAACATAGAAAATAAATATGATTTAATGGGATTTAAATTATTTACCTGTTATGATGAAAATATTTTCGTCAAATTTAATTAAGGACAAATGTCAAATCAATTTCACAGACACTCGATTTTTTCTTAAATTATACTTTTTTGGTATTACGCCACAAAAGTTTTATACATTTTCATAAATAACACACTTTAATAGAAATTATTATAATTTTTATTTTGATAAATAATGACTAAAAATTCATTGAGCTAATTAATATACAAATAATCTTATCAGTAGAGGATATTTCTCACAAATAAATAATACTTAAAAATTGTGAGAACTAATAGAAAATGGTTTAAAACTTTACATCAATTTCAAATATACATTTTTGAACAGCTTCCTAAAGTTGTTCAAAGCATGCATGTTTTTGAAATTACTGATAAAATTTTATACCTATATTTTTTTAATTAAATCTCACAGTTTTTAAGTATTATTTGTTTGTGAGAAAATCCTCTACTAATAAGTTTATTTATTTTATTGTTATTTTCCAGCTTTCTATATATAATGCATACTTTTGTGTATATTTCCCTTAGCATATATACAGTCAATCAGTATTTCGTTATCTTTTTATGATTTTCTATGTTCTTAAGCATCTTATTTATCACCAACAAATATGATGTGGAGATGGATAAACAAACAAGAATCCAAAGTGGAACCAGAGCTACAGCAGCACTTCATAGACTACTGAGCCTTAAGGCTCTGTCTCAGAAATCCAAACTGAGAATATATAAATCGATCCTCGTAACACATATGGGATCAAATCGGGGGCTATGTCACACAAAAACAAACAAAAGTTACTGAGCTTCGAAAACCGAATACTACGAAAGATACTTGACCCAAAACATGTCGGAAGAGAGTGAAAACTGAGATATATCGAAGAAACTCGAAAATTAACGAGATAACCCGTAAAATCAACGGCATAAAGTCGCGAAGATTGGCATGGATAAGATATATATACAGATCTCAGCTAACATGGTCAAGAAGGATCATAATGTGAGCTCAACAATATGGAAGAAGATCACTTAGCAAAGCGAGACGAAGGCCTTTATAATATGCATCCGGATCTTTGGATGATGGGAGTGAAGAGAGACGTAGAGGAGACCGCTATAGACCGATCAGCTGGAGAAAAACCATCCAGGAAGATCAAGCTCTCAACAAGTGGTATGACTATCTAAGACAGGTAAGTGAAAATCTTATGACGAGTACATCATAATTATCATTATTCAGAACCACTTAATCGTACAATCTGAGCTGGCCGATGGCTTCAAATACTTATTGACCAAGAATAATTAGTTTTGACTAAGAATACTTATTTTGCTGTTTGCACTTCATCCATGTGGTTTACATAATCCTCCAAACTCAGAAAACTTTTTTATTTAAATTGAACAATATTTGATTCTTCATATATGTCATTTAGTTTTTTTTATTATTTAGCAAAGTAATAAATAGTACAAACATTGGCCAAAGGCTATACCTATATACAAATTTATAACTTACGAACTAATCTAATTTATACATTATAACTATGAACTAACTTCATTTTATTTTCCTACGTGTCATTTTATTTTTAATAATCTTAATACATAATTTCTTAGAAAAAGTTAACACCTACATATGTTACTACCTATGAGTAGGTTATTCCGCAAATGCCATTTCCCATTTACAAAAACCTTACATTTTATGGCACGACAGTTTTTATCTTGAACACAGTCTCTTATTATTCTTGTTTGATATCCAACAGTTAGATTACATATCAAAGGTGTTGGCTTTACCTTTGTGGAACTCCATATTAGAATATTAAACAAATTACTTTGTTATTCTACTAATAACATTAAACCCCGCTACATGTGTTTCTACGTACGTTTCGAGAGTAGTGCTTAGGTCACACTGGGTCACGTTACGTCGGAAGTGTGTGTCGACTATTAACCCAAAGGAACAACGTTTAAGAGGGATGGAATAACAAAGTAATGTATTGTTTAATATTTTAATATTTAGAACCCATTGGAGAACCGTCATCAAAAAGATTTTGTTACTTTGATTTTTTAGTAGAACGAAATCCTAAATGTTTTTGAATACCAAAGTAAGACTCGTTTGCCAGCAGTAAACGTTTGATGATTTCCATACAAATGCCATTATTACTTGTCTTTATTGAACATATGTAAATAAAAAAGTCCATATTTTCGAAGCAATTTATAGTAATAATTTTATTTGATACTGGGTACGGTGTTTTAATAGCGACTACAGGGTACGTTGTTTTAGTAGCGACTACTGGGTACGGTGTTTTAGTAGCGACTACTGGGTACGGTGTTTTAGTAGCGACTACTGGGTACGGTGTTTTAGTAGCGACTACTGGGTACGGTGTTTTAGTAGCGACTACTGGGTACGGTGTTTTAGTAGCGACTACTTATTTGGTTTTAGTATCACATACTCTCAAGCCTAGTTTAAATGCCTCATGCTTAATTTCCAGAAATATGTTACATATTGAGTAGCGTTTTCTGATCTTCTACACTCTCCAGATCAGGTATGTGAAACTTGTTTTACACTAAGGGCCGCTTAAGCTATTTTGCATTAGGCCGAGTATAAAAAAACAGTGAGAATGTAAATTACGAAAAATTATCGAAAAAATCACAATTTTTCCTTATTTTGTTACTTTTTAAGGGCACTTGATACCGTTTTGAGATACAATTTTTTTTAATTGATGATAGATGTTGGTCAGTTAATCTTAACCTTTCAGGGGTTTTGTTATTTTTCATTCAATATATTGTAATAGTTGTTCGGATACATATGTGTTTCGATCACATCCAGTATACGCGTAATAAAAATGAACACTTTGGCAAACTCTTCTCGTAATATTTTAGTTAAAAACTTTTTTTAATGGTCTCGGCGCGCCGCCAGCTTATTGCTGACGGGCCGCGTGTTTGACATGCCTGCTCTAGATAATCTCGATGAGGCAGGATTTGATTCAATTTGTGAAATACACTTCCTTTAGTATCAACTCGTTTCTCTTCTATACTTTTCTAAAAAAACATTGTAAAACAATCAGCGGAACATGCATCGTCGTAACATAATCCATTGTAAGTGTTAAATGATTCCGAAATAATTTAGAATTCTGACACGACATTTACCATACATATTATACATTGCTAATTTCCTCGATCCGATAAGCTTCATGAAATGACAAGAATCATATCCTCATAAAGATGAAGTCTCGAGTCATCGTCATAGCGACTGTGAGAGCAATGATAAGTGACGGGTTTCATTAATAAATTCAAGGCTCTTTTCCAAGATCTGCTGAAGTTTGATTATCTTGTTAGATTTAAACGTTTTAATGTTAAGATTTAATTCCAATTATTTTTATCTTAGATTAGTTTTTAAAATTAAAAATACCCTACTTTCACGTCTTTCCAATATCTGTGTATTGAAGCAAATATTAAATTTAACGTTTTCTAATGGTTTCACACCATTGTGGTCAAGTTGATAAGAAACTTATCAACTACCGGGTCAAGCGGGTTTCGGGTTTAATTCTCAACGGTATTGAAATAAAAAATACAAATAAAATGGTGTCGGTCTGGTTCAAAGTTTGTGAACGAGTTTATTGTTTCCCTCGACGTGCGCTAATATTACCAACACGTACTTCCGATAACCGACAGCATTTTGCGTGCCTATTCTAGTATTCCTCAATGCTGTTGCACGGTGATGCATTGAAAAACGTTTATATACAGGTACACCATAAGAATGAAGAAATTAATTCACACATCACTGCCAAATAAATGCAATGCACCCTTAATAAAAATAGGTACTTACATACATACATACCATCACTTCATATCCATTTCAGGATTGGTAGAAAGGATATATATCTAAACTTTCTTTTCCATACAAATAGCATTTGTATCATTAACATTCATATATTGTCTTCTGTTTTTCATGCGAATAGGTAATATCCTAAAATAAATAAAATACCAATAAAAATAAAGGGGAAATATAATAACATTAACGTTATACATATTTAGATATTCAAAATATACACATTTTCTTCATTCATAGATTTTGTAAAAAAATATTAAATCTAAGGATATGAATATAGAAATACCATTAAATTTTTATAATACCATTTAAGGACCTTAATCAGACAAATACGCGGTGTTTCTCTTAAGTTCGAGATTCTTTAAAAATAATCTCATTAAAATTGAATATATAAAAGAATTGAAAAAATCAAATAAAAACAATAAATAACCGACACAGCGTACGTTACCTGACAATCAAATATAAATTTGCCTTAATGTCCATCGCGTAGCATTTTCAAAATGATATTGTGTTCGAAAACCAGATATGTGGACATATCACATTTAAAATGGAAATAAATACAAATCACGCTTTATATAATCGGAAAACAAATTAGTTAAAGAGGCTAATAAACACGGGACATGGCACGTAGCTCAGCGCGGCGGGGACGCTCGTTTACAAAATATTATATATTATGTATACGTGACAATTTTGACATATTTTTGATGGACCAAAGGATATAAACGTGTGTACAAATCAAGATAATGATTGAGTTTTACTATTAACTTTTTCATTATTTAAGAATAATCTTCTTCTTGGTGGACCATTTCTGATCGCTGTGACGTTGACTATTACTCTTGAGTAAATACCTGTCTTTAGCATAACACTTAAACTCTCTGGATACTGTCTATTCGCAAACGTTATGTAACCAAAACCGACGCCTCCTACCTTCGATTTGGTACATCACTATTAATTTCAGTACATGACATTTTTCTCCTCTGACTATAAGAACCAGATGGACAAACATTCTCAGCACTTTATGGCGTTTAAGAGCTCTCATTGAATACTTGCACGGCGTAGCACCTCGGTATTTTATGGCGTTTAAGAGCTCTCATTGAATACTTGCACGGCGTAGTACCTCGGTATTTAAGGGACAATGATCTTATTTAAAATACCGAGATATTTGTAATTAGAATATTTCAGTATTCTAAATATAACACTTTATCACAAATTAGCTTATACAGTCATCATCACCTTAGTAACATATACCCGGATCCCTCACTTTGTAGTATACTCGTACCTGTAGCCTCGTTATCGTATAAGGGGGATTCAGTTTAATATTTTTAGTTTAAAATATCATCATAATGTTTACGAATTATCTTTCATATAAAACTAACTCTTTCCCCCTCCTCTTATCAAATAAAAAAAACTACTAAAAATAAATGTCTTCCTTCAGTAACGTAGTGTGTTTTATCTGATTCTTCAAGCTCGCTTTAGATTTTCTAGCCAAATATGACACTTATGGAGAATAAATAGGTGAGTACATTTTCCCATTTGTTTTATCTGAATTATATTGTTGGTTTTGTATTGTACGTAGATTTTTATTGATGAGCACTGTTCATTTTTCCCATAGCACTAAAAAACAAATTTGTGAAACAATCGTATGATTGCATGGAAGGGATTATGACTTATCAATAATCCTGCCATATTGTGAACTGTACTGTTAGTAATTGATTAAAACAACACACGATATATATTTTAAACTATAGATTAAAATAATTAAGTAACGTGTTTTTTTCCTAAACAAATATTTCTTTACAAATATCAACTAATTGTTTGTAACCATGACCATCTGACCAACGAAAATTAGTAAACATATTTTAGCACTTGCTATTATATGAATAAATTATCATTAACAAAATATGTGCAATACATTACTTATTCGTATTTTAATTAAGGGCCAGATACTCTGCGTAGTTTTTTTATACGTCCAACTACAATTTACGACTAATTAAAATCTTGGGCAATGTTGAAATGTAACTGGTTGTGTTACGATTCTTCAAACAGTTTGGACTTATTGACATAGCCGGTTTTTTTTTATTGGTTTGAAATCGATATTTTCTTGAAGTAATAATGTTTGTACATTTAGATACAAAAGGTTTTATTAAAGAATATAAGTAAAAAAAAAATGAGCACCCTAGATAAAATACTTCTTTAACATATTTCTAGTTAGTTGGAAGAGTTGTATTATATACAACTAAAGTGTAATATGTTACAATACAACTATAAGTATATGAATTCAATACCGCTGTTAACATTTTTGTTGGTTTTGTGCAAAACTTTCATATTAATCAAACCTCCATACAAGAGTGACTGAAGCATGAAGCAAGTTACGCCACTTCTGTACACGATATGTCGAGTCGAGTGCGTGTTTTCTCTCCGCTCTGGAATCTTCGGCCGGCAAATGAAGAAGACGTGATTGATTTGTGTGGGCGGACACGGTATTATAACATTAGCATATCCCCGCCGTTACTATCGGCGGCCAGAGTTGTCAATGTTTACGATAATAGTCGATATAACCTCCGCATAACCTGCCCAATAAAATATGAAAGATTCACAGATAGGCCGCAGCACCATTCACGACGATGGATAAAAAATATTCAAATTTCGATTATACTTTTAAATCAATATCACAACATTCTGTACGCGGCGCGTTGTCAATTCTTAATGAATTTTAATTAAATACTATTATATTCGTGCAGCTGATGTTAAGCTGTTAATACAAATTTATTTTATTCTGTCATGAAGATTTAACGCAAACATGCCACCACATCGTGCTCCTTGTCGAGGAGAATGCGACAGATATACCTTCATTATAGTTAAGTTCTATACCGATTGAGAGCATTAATATACGAGTACATTCAGTTGAGCAATAAAATTGATGTTAATTAAGTGTATTTGATGCTCGATACTGAGTAATATTTACGACATTTAATTCTCAATGCTTTGCAATTGAATTTATGTATCATCAATATTTTTTTAATTCCGAATCAAATACATTTTTCTATATGAATTATAAGTCGTGGTGATAGTGTGAAAAAATATTAAATACGATATATTTGTGATCAATGAAATATAAGATGAAGTGAAGGAATTCTGCTATATTATATAGATAATATTTTCTCAGATACTGAAAAAGTAACCGAACGGCGTGAATGGATAGGAAATAAAAGCAATGAGGTACTAAAACATACTCGTATATACTCAAGTCAGAACGTATTACAATATTTTAATATAATATAATAGTCCACAGCAATACTCTTACTAGTACCAACTTTGATGTATGAAAGTGAAATATGACGTGAAAAAATACTGTAAGTAGTTGAACTAATTGTTTAGAAACGCATGCACTGAGAATAATACGTGGGTTGACGAAGTATAATAGAATACGGAATGAAATTATCAAGGATGAATATGTACTTAAGGCATTTAAGAAGAAAAATTAAGAAAACAATTATACGTTCTATATGTAAGTAGAAAGTGTGATAGAGGATGACCATGAAAAGTATGATTGGATCGAGTGGATAATTAAATAAAGGAAATGTAAAACATCCGAGAAATCGTAGGAACTGTATAGATGTAGACGAGGCTAAAGATATGTATCGCGATAGAAAACTCTGACGTTCTGTTATTTCTCCCTACCCTGACAGAGAGATAATATGATAAAATGTATTAATATAAATTATAAATAATCCCAAACTACATACTGAGAAATCAAATATGTTTTAAATTTTTGTGTAATCAAACTTGAAACTATTTAGTTTTTTTATCAATAATTCATTTCAAAATTGATAAAAAGTTTCAGATCGAAGCTGCAAATGTAAAAGGTCAAAGCAAAGTAAAACATGAATAAATATCAAATCGTAAGAAAAATGCTAATAAGTACTATTTGATTATCTGGATACAATATCTAAGACAAATAATTTATTAGTGAATAAAATCTAAAAGTTTTAAGTACCTAAATCGGAAGACTTCTGATTCTACAATCTGTAGGTTCAAAGAACGTGGATCGAATCCAGACTAGGAAAAATAAATATATTTTTATTTTTAAAAGCAGTTCAAATTAATTTATTTTAAAAATAATATCAAAATATTGTAATTTGTTATATCAAACACTGTTTATTCCACTTTATGTAACGGTATAACCCTGCCGATTTCAAGGTTTTCACCTCATCATCAGGGGAACACAAACAAGACTATGCTCCCCTGATGATGACGGGAAACCTTGAAACCGGTAGGATTACACCGTTACATAAAGTGGAATAAACAGTGTTTGATAAAACTAATAACAATGTCTTTAAACCTACACAGTGTTAATGTCTTAACTAAAAATAAAATATATAACATCAAAATATATTGTATTACACTTTCATTGTATACAATACAAGCTGACGGGTTTATTGCAACACGGCAATCTCTTTCAACCTACCAAAAAGATGTTACAGAGGCTATAAGTGAAAATCTGATACGAACGGTAGTCGAACCTGCAACCCCTAGGTTGGAAGACAGACGTTTACCAACAAGACCATGAAAGACGAAATTTTACACTTGCCAAAAATCTGAATGAATTCTTAAATGTTTTTTTTTTATTTTACATGAATTTGTATAGAAATTTTTTCATAAAGCTTTAAAACTGTTAATGTGAAAATAATGTATATAACATACGTTTTAAGTATAAATTAGATAAAATTTGTAAGCGTCAATACCGAATGATGCAAAACAATGATCATTCTTAAAATGCAGGTACATATATCATCGTATCATGATATTCTATAACAATAAGTCTTTGTATATTGCTTACCAAAAATGTCTTCACGAATCGATAGAATACCACGAGCTGTCACCAGCAAATCTCGGCCTTTGATAACGATAGCACCAGGAAATATAAAGAAAAAAACGCGGGAAACAAAAAAGTACAAAGACCATATCGCAAGCCATCTCGCGGGCAATCGCTCAATTAGATCTACAGATCATGACAATCGCCAGGCCATGCTTCGAAAGGTCGGATAGCTTGTTACATGGTAAAAGAAACTTCACTGTGAAGTTAAAAATTATTTAATTAGTATTAAATAATCGAATTCATTGGAATATATGAAAAAAGTCATTTTATTTCTCAAGGAACAAAAAATATTCAATCAAAACTCTTAATTTACACATCAATATTAGTATCGACATCAACCTCCGTGGCTTAGTAAGAAGCCTGTCTTCTAACCCGAGGGTAGCGATTTTGATAAAAGAGGGAACCCAGATTTTTTCAAAAATAAAAGATTCCAGTCTGATTTTCACTTAAAGCAACTTTCTATTTAGTTGGAAGAGATTGCCAAATAACAATATGTTTGCAACGAAAGTGATATATAATACATTACAACAATTTTAATTATTTCATCCATTATTAGCTAAAAAAATATATTTTAATAAAGTTAATCTTTTCGGTATTGATAGTGTAATAAAATATAAAACAAAACCAAATTTAATACATTGATATAACAAGTTTACTTTAAATGATTTTATTTTTATAATAATAGTATTTGAAATACCCAGACATGAAAGAATCAGCCTTTCTCAATAAGTGATTATGAAGGAATAACTGATACTACAATTTTAGTGTACACCAAACCTTTCTTTGCAAATCCTTCATATGATTATCGGCTTAGTTCCCGTTTCTGTCTTAAATGTTGAGAATACTTTTCATAGACCCTGCTTTAATTAATACAATAATGAAATTTCTTTATTTTTACTTAACGTTGATTTAGATTATATTCATGAAAATAAATTGTTTTTTGCAGCATATTAAAACATTTTTTCATTATTTAAAAATCAGCAATATTACAAAAGAATTCAGACTTGAGTCTCTTTCCAAATCATCATCATGTTAAATTTTTTGTAAGCACCGTTTACATCTTGACACTTGGTGATATTTTCTTGGCAAACGGCCCAAGTATAAAGAACTAAGAAATTTTCATAATACTTTGTGGATATTTTTTTATAATTTATGGATTCTTGAGGACAACAAAAGTACTCATTTTTATATGACTGGTTTCAAAAAGAGCGCCGGAAGAATTACTGTGTTCGCTTTTAAATAAAATTAAAATTCCAGACTAGAAATAATTTTTAGTGATTTTAATAATCACCATAAAATAGACAGATTTGTGTTTGAGCTCAAAGGATAAATTCAAGTGTCGATAATACATCTAATTGTGTCTTAATACAAACCCCAAATGATATTAAATTATAACATTTCGGGAAAAAGTACTCACTGAATTAAGATATCTTTAATATATTACCGGACAATTTTGAAACCCTTTGTTCTAGTAATAAATTCTGAAAAAACACCAGAGACAAAAATTATCGAAATTATACAATACTAGTCAACTCGTATCTAGCAACGAAGAAAAAACACATCTCTAGAAAATCTACATACATAAATACCATAACGCCCTTTTTTTGTTGACGTATGCAGAGTGGACATATCGTCAAACTCTCCTTTCACAACATACTTTTTCCACATCTATACATATTCTCATACAGCTCATTTTGTTTCCCTTTCTCCTTACAATAATACTTTTCTTGGTCGTCTTTTACCGCGACTCTCACTCATGTTCGCATTCTAAATTTGTTAAGTATGTTCTGTGTCCCCATTGTGTTTCTAGTAGAGTATTTTGTCACCTCATCTATTCAACAAAGATGTTAACCAATACAAAAGCTTTGGAGTTAAATAAAAGCTTTAGAAAAAGAAAAAAATAATCTCAAACCACATTAAAAAATGTATGAGCAATTCGGTACACTGTTCCTTAAAGTATCATACAAAAAATTATATGGGGTCTACAAATATTATGTTTTTAAAGAGAAATTAATAATCCTACATACTTGTTCAACACAATATTTTTTTCACTACAAGTGTTGGCCACCACATCAGAAAGTATTGACCACCATAAGATAAATTAATATTGTAAACCTAAACAAAAAAGTGGAAAAAATCTTAATATATTAAACTATTCACATAATCGTTATAATTGACACCACTTATACTCGTGTGAATGATTCCCACAGGTCTTTGGCATTCGAAAAGTCACTATTAAACCCTGACGTCTGCAGTATTCAAGTGTTCGTTGCGGCTCTCCTTTATCAAAGACATTTTCGGTGCCACACATATTAAAGGTATTCCAACTACTCGCTTGGACAAGTGAAAAGACATATCAACAATAATGAGGCTCGCCACTCACCACCCGTTCTAAGTATTTTAGTTGAATTGCCAACACTTGACAATTTCATTAAAATGTATATCTGATCAATTTATCGAGAAAATAAAATATCATTTATGAATTCGTTTTATTGTATTGTATTACACTTTCGATGTGTACAGTATAACCTGGCAATTAATTAATTCTAACCAACCAGAAGTATGTTACAATATATAAGCATTGAGTGAAATCCACAGTGGAACCCTTTTTAAAATAATCATCTACAAGTAGGATGAAATGCGTCCTACCAACTGAACCACGGAGATGGTTCTTAAAAATTTGATTCGAGAAATTAAATCTCAAACAGTTCGGCTTAAATGTTAACTGAATTATTCTATACAAACGAATATAATAATAAGTAAAACGCAAAGCAAGTTTTTATCAATTACCATAAAATTATTTGGTGGCATACTCAGTAAAACTATTTTTAACAAACCAAGTAAATGACTTACGATGTTATAAGGTTTTTACTTTTTTTTTGTATAAGTTTATTATATTTCGAAGGATTTTTATAACATGTATTATACATAAAACAACCTGGAGAACTTATTACCGGTGATAATTTCTTCCAAATAACCAGATAACATAGACGGTAAAACGGCCTTAAGTGAAAATCTCGGTTACAACGGGAGTTTAAGCCGCAACTCCCAGGTTGGAAGACTATCATTTTACGAACTAGGCCACGGAGGTTATTCAATATTATGGGTTATGGTTATTGTGGATGAATGGTGCAAATAATCCGATAAAGAAAGATAAGTACTATTTTTTTTTAGAAATTAAAATTCTTATAATCATTAACATCGTCTTTATGGTAGTATGAAATATATTCAACATATTTTTGTGATTTAGTTTCAAGTAATTTTAAATTGAAAAACAATAATCGGTTCGTTACAGTCAAATATCAATTTTCAACAGTTGACAAATGTTGCATCAGCTGTATTAATACGTATGTTTGTCATTGTGATTAGTCAAAAAGTGAAACAATGGAACGTCAAGAAAAAGAGAAGACGCATTGAATTAAGCATTATATTTATGAGTATAAATGCAAATGGTTTTTATTGCCTCATTTCCCAAGATTTATTCCTTTATTTCAAAAGAATTTCTTATAATTTTGTAAGTAAATTTATATACCATTAAGTTTTTCATCGATTCGGTTAATTTGAGTGTGCCAAATTTACTGATGCTAGTTTTTGGTATGCAGTCACATTATCTCATTTCTTGTCAACCTTCCTGAACTCATTTTTAATGGAAAATAAAGCTTTCTGGTTTACAAAACAAACATAAAACTAGAAATTGTTAAGTCTAAAGTAATTTTTCCGAAAAAATTGCCAGTGTAGCCTAGTTTGTCAGGGGGTTTTGATACGATTCCGTATGGCTACCAAAAAAAAAACAAAGCGTTCCAGTATAGTCGCTATACGTATGCGAGTGCTTTAGTCTGTTCACGTGCGGTAGTATTTCTAACACAAACGATGTCGAACTATGAGTTATTTGCCCACTCTAGTGGTTCTTAATCCAAAGGCTCGATTGCAGTCAAAGTTGCATGCTCTTCAATATACCCACATCGTCAATTCAGAAGTGTCGGAGATTACACAAATGAATAATGGAAAAAAATTTAGCACACTAAATTAAAATACAGTGTCCCTAAAATATATACATATTATAAATTCGGTATTTATCAAGGTATATCTAAGTTAAAGAAGACCTAGATTTATTAGTCCTGATCCAGGCATTGCTGATAACGTGGATTCACAAACATCATGAATAATTTATTTTGGTATTTGGGCGCATTTTTTTCAATGGTTACTCTTAATTCATTAATTGTTGCCGGTTTTGTTCCATAAACTTTATATTTCACGAGTCTCCATAATTTTTTTTTATCAAGATTGATTTTTTTTATCAAGATAAACCTTAACATCACGATGGTACTGGGGAGGTACACCACATTGTTGGAAATAAAAGTCATCCACATTTCAAAACTCCTCACAAATGCTTGGTATGACAAATTTCTGCAGCAAGGTCAAGTGAACGGCATGGTGTAAAAGTATGTGTCTATTTTTTGGGGCAGATATATGTCTATAGAATCATAATCAACAATATTTTATCAATTTACGCACACAAATACTGGGTGCAACTCCCGAAAATCCATTGAAAAAATGCATTACATATTAATTCAAAACGATTTAATTATTATATCAATGAATGCAAAAATAATTCTTGAACAAAAATTAAGAATTTTCAATTATATAATGTAATACATTTATCAGGCAGCATTACTGGCTTTGATAGTGTGGTATTACTTTTATTGACTTATTATTTATTATTGGCGTATTGATTTTTTCATAGGAATTTATTTTTCATATTACCTAGTTAAGGCATTAACATTGTGGAGGTTTAAAGACATTGTAATTGGTTTGATCAAACACTGTTTATTCCACTTTTTATAACGGTATAACCCTACCGGTTTCGAGGCTTTCACCTAATCATCAGAGGAGCACAAACAAGACTTGTTTGTGCTCCCCTGATGATGAGGTGAAATCCTTAAAACCGGTAGGGTTATACCGTTACAGAAAGTGGAATAAACCGTGTTTGATAAAACAAATTACAGTACCCTTTTTATAAATTCAATAACAATGCACACTTGGGAAGAAAGCAATGCTATACAAGTACTTGTAATAAAAATCTTCATATTTAGTACAACACTTATCATATTTGCCTCACTTTCCGCAACCATCCGCTTACATGGGCTTGTATGCAACAAATATTTATAGGACGGAATTCAAACATAAAATCCCCAATAAATACTAAGAGATAGGAGTCGGAAACAAGTATCGACGGGATTAATGGCATCTATGGAATAACAAAGTAATTTAATATTCAAATAGAATAATTATTTAACAACTTGATATTTTTTTAAACAAAGGATTGATCTATGTTTTTTTTATATTTCAAACATACCAAAATATGTGTTTTGTTGGTTAGATACAATTCGAAGATATGATGTTAACTCACAAACATATATACTCGAAATATGGCCATGTCCAAAAATTGTATTGATCAGTAACCCTCGGCAATACATGACGATGTGGCTAAAGGAGGTACCTTCGACTATACACAGCTTTTGACCAGTCAGACAGAAAATAATGTTTCCAAAATCAATTAACGCATTCTGGATGAACATGCCTGCATCATGCAGGCTGAGAGAATCATTCTGGATGAACATGCTCGCATTATGCAGACTGAGAGAATCCGCCGATTATTCTTTTTCCAGTTCCCGTCCGCAAAATCATTTCCAATTTGCTTCACAAATTAATGATTTCCTGGTAACAATGAAACATTAATCCGTTACGTAATGATAACATTGATGTTATTTCGATAGACAATCTTGTAACATAAGATACCATCATGATATGCCCCTTTTGGAGAAGACAGAGAGGACCGATCTCCACACCTTTCTGTCCACAAATAAAGTCTTTATATTTCCACATACATACATTGTCTTCTGTTTCTTAGTACCTATACATTTTTTAGATTATGCTATCTAGTATCACACGTTTGTTTTATATTGTACAATTTAACTTGGTGAGCTTAATGACACGTGGCAATATCTTACAGCCTACCAGTAAGATGTTAAAAGGACCTGAAGTAAAAATCAGGCCAAAACCTGTTTTTTATTGGGTCTTTCACAACACATTTTCTGAATGTAGACAAATCATATGTAGATTATTTTCGTTATTCTACTTATAACCTATGTCTTTAAATCTTATTCCATCATACTTTTTAAACCAGATATTCCTCAAAAGCACGTGTTTTGACCGCATTTATTATGCTCTCATTACCATTTTTCAATGCCCTAAATTCACTTTCACACATCAAGGCAAGCACTAGGGATTTCAAAAACTTTAATTTATAAGCAAAAACAGTACTGAGTTGGTTGACTTGGTTTTCCGTAGTAACATGCATTTCAAAATTCTTATCTACCTAGCCGTCTCTCGAAAACACACGTCCTTTGATAAAATCCTCAACTTGGTCTAATCGGCGATAGAACGTCATTTTATTCGTATTTACCAAAAATTACTAAAATAATGTTTTCTGTGATATTTATCGTTATAATATTATGTCGGGGCTTGTGGTTATTAAAAATATTAATAATGTTAATCTGAAATATTTTGTAAAACATTTCTTCATATCTAAAAAAACTCAAAATAAACTAATAAGGTCCCAGTAATTTCAAATTGTATAAATTTCAATAAAACTGTAATAATTGATTTGGATAAAAAAAACAATAACAAAAATGGTTCTCAACTACTGTACAAGGTGTCAGTATACTTAGTGGAGGCATGTTTCTAAGATAAATTACGCATTGTTTTAAGTTCTACCGTGTGAAATAGTTAAATAAAGTAAGTGGTTGTATACAATCGGCACTCTAGACGTTGCCGAAATTTACTGCTTTTGTTCTGAGTCTCAAAAGTAACGACACAAAAGAACATAATCGTGTTCGAAGTAAAATTTTTACTCACTAACTGAACTGAATTATTACAATTTTTATACCGTTGTAATAAGTTATTCAGATTTTTGACAAATGTTAATTTATAGTGCGTCTGAATACAATTTACATCAAGCCATTTGCGTATTTTCTCATGATTTTTTCTACGAATATTGCGAATTTACGCACACGCTCTTAAACGATTAAAAGCATAAATTACAGCAGTCGTAGATGATAATGAATATTTTTTATTATGTATATTGCTGTCTTGTGACCTAGAATACAATGCTTATGAAAATCCTTTTATGTCCAGCTAGACACGATGCTATATTCCATACAATTTACATTTTTGACAGCTTCCATTTCATTGGTTGATTGTTCAAAAAACATATAGAACAGCACGTAAATGAGGCAAAAATTGCATGTAAATTTTTATAGTGTCTTGTAATAGTCGAGTGTATTAAAAAAACAATGGGAATTGTTTGATACTTTCATGCAATAATTTTTTTTTTTAAATTATAATCGAAAGTTTTTCCTAGAAAAAATAGACAGAACGTTATTAACGTTTAAAATATATTATATGAAGAAAAAAATACTTGGATATGCAATATTTATGGATTGACATACAATAATATTAGATAATAGGTTCTCTGGTAAATTAGAAAACATGTACGCTTTGAAACTCTCATTCAGTATCGAGTACTGTAAATTAAACGTTAATTTTAAAGCGTATATAAAGAGCATGATTTTTTTTTCGGATAATTATATTTTTGTCAAATATGCACCAATAACTGTTATTGACCAAACCATCAACATAAGAATAAGTGAAAAGTTCGAATTTTTCCAGTCGAGGTTTTCGTTTTGTTTCAAGTCCATGTAAACGATGTTTTATCGTTAAGGACTCGATACATTCGTATGAATGAACATGGTAAATTTTATTTTGTTTTAACATAAACCGTTTATTTATACTCGTAAATTTTTCATCCACCCATGTATAGTATGTCCACCTTAGTCGAAAACTACATAATATTAAAAAAAAATTACTCCATACATATTTATTATAGATATAACTTATTTTACGACACTTGATCATCTGTGTCATGTATAATATAACCAAAATATTGGTCTGATCTAACATAATATGTTTGTATTACGTGATCATTATTCACAATGTTTTACACAATAAACTTAAACATAATACGAAAGACATGTATTTTTAATCAGTCAGTCAAATTTATTAGTTTTGTAAAATGACGCTTTTTATCTCTAGACACATATCAAGTAAAAAAAATCTAAACTTGTATGAGTTTGCCTACATATTTAATAAAAATGATGTTTTGTTGCTATAATAATTACATTTAAAAATCATAAAAGCATACTATCACGCTATTTCCTTACCGAAAGGACAGAACACCTGACTTTCTTATCACAGCACACATATTTTACTTCCTACATACTCCTCATGCAGCTTCTACAAGCTCTCTAACTTTTAATATTTCTTTCTATCAAAATATCATTCACTCGATCCAACCATACTTTACTTGGTCTTTCTCTACCACGCCTGTCACTTACATTTGCTCTATATATTTGTTTTGTTAGTATTTCTCCATCATTCGTTCTACATGTCTAAACCATCTCAGAGTGATTTTATTCATCGTGCTTAATACACCAGGCTTTTATTCATCATTAGTCACTTAATTCCATATTCCATGATATATTGTCACACAATGTTTTTCTCAGTGAATGTATTTCTACAATATATATTCGGCTCCTTTCAGTCTTTTCCCAAACCCGTAAATTAATAAATTCGCAATTGGTGAATTTAAAAAAAATTGAAATTGAAACTTATTTATTTGAATTCTATAATGTATATTTAGTAAAAACCCTTTTGTGATATAAAGCATGAGGACCGTGTATTATGAAAGATATTTTTGTGTCATTAAATGAATTAGTATTTTCTCTTCAGCTGTGATTTGATACCGTATAGATCCGCTTTATTCTCTTTCTTTCAAATTAAATATACCAGTCGAGTTTTAATATAGAGAGCGTCGTGTGGAAATACGATTTTAATATTTTGACCTCATATTCATAATCAAAATTCAGACATTTCTTAGTGTTATTATCGCAGCAAAAGCGATTTATATTTAAAATAGAAGTGAAATTTTATTTTCGAAATTATAAAAACATTGACATTTCGACTTAAAAACTTGTCCAACAAGTTCACTGAAGAATGTTCGAATGACATTAATTAGACAAAAAGTTGAATTAGATGGATAAAAATTAAATTAATTAAAGCCACCTCAAATGGATGTCACTCATCAACTTTGGAGAAGACCAATCATTACGGACGGGTCTGAGCTACCCCGTCGAATATTATAGATTCTCCTTGGAGGAATGTCAACTTAACCCTCTGTTTTAAGATTCTTGTAGCTTCAATTTTAAAGTTATTTTTATCTGATTTTTGATTACCAATATCACAAAGTTTTTTGAAGCTCCCTAAAAATAGCAAACTTTTACCGGTTTATGATTTTTTATTACTTTTCAAATAATATATGAACTGCTGTAATCTTTAAGTATATTTATCATTTATTTTATTATTTGTATAGATATTCAGTATTTGACGACCTCCATGATCTAGTTGGTAAGATCACACATATTTTAACTCAGGGATTTAGAGTCCAATTCCTATTGATATCATTTTTTAAAAATTGCTTCTGGTTTTCACGGACGTTTTTTACAATTTTTGGTTCCTTGAAAGGGATTGTCATTCGGAAAAAACTCACCAGATAGTTGTACAATGTAGTATTAAATAAATAAATAAACACTTACAGCTTACCAATTCTTAGAAACATACCTACTTTTATCATCACGTAAACAGAGATTATCAATTATTTAAATAGTCTACAATTTACTTGACAAGAACGTTTGCATTCGAACTTCATTACACTTATTCCACGATGGTCAATGAGTAGGATTTATAAACATAAAACTAGATCTATTGTACTTCGAATAACAACACTTTAGAAAAATATACTTCAGTTAGTTAGAACAATCAATATCGATTGTTCTGTCTAAATGAATAATTCCAAAAACCTTTACTTGAAACTTTCTTACATCATACACTCATTATAAGTATTAACTTCATTTTTACCACGCAATGTAAGCATATAATCAAAATATATTTAAGAAGTAAAATTAAACGTGAAAACTTAACGTAATAACAAGTAATACCACACATAAAATATCCAAATTAGCGTTATTATTTAGAGTTTTATGTGAACACGGGCTACCAGCGAGACTATAAAGATTCTAGACTTGATGGATTTATACTAATGAAGTTGTAATATATAAAAAAGATCATTAGTTTCCTCTGAGAACTTTTAACGTGAATTTATTAAGAACGCCACTTAAAAAAACTATGAATCATTTTTTTACAAAAACTCCTTTTAAGATGACTTACTGAAAAAGAAGTAAATCATCTGGCATTGTTTGAACTATATGACTTAGAAGGTATTTTGGAACAACTTAGAAACAGCAACGGTTCTTTACGAATGGAATCAGCATCCACTAATCCAAGTCTCGGAGGCCACATTAGGATGGACTTTAGAAAAAGTGGAGGATACAAGAGTACCGAATTCGATAGCTCAATCGGCATAGTGGGTAAGAAAATCAATTTGTAGACCAAGAAAAAGATGGATAAAGCGGATTGCTGGAAACTGGAAAGCACTGGCATAAGAACGACACCGACTGAGATTTTTTCTTTAACAGGCCAAAACTAGGTTGACATGTACTGTATTAGCCATATTTCTAATAAAATATAATTTTAAGCTATTTGTAGCGCCTTCAGTCTTTTTACTCTTCTTATCGTGCGTAAGACACTTAAATAATTTCCATCATGAATTCTGCCACGCGGACAACGCTGGGCGTTCCACGAATCAAGTCCTTCTCGGTGCAAGACTCCAGATTTCTCGGTCACTATTGCAAGTGTCACATGGACAGCTTCTCACCGCATATGCAGAAAGTCGATCCGTCACGTAACATTTTCCACTTTGACATGTTATCCTTGGTACTCCCAATTGCTGTTCGGAGCATGTTAAGATATTTCCAGGTCATTCAAGGCAGTTCAAATACAGATGTTAATAACAAGAAAGCCACAATCTTATTCTGTTTTTAAACGGCGCTAGAGAAATAGATCAATGTTAACGTTATGGGCCGATACTAGAAGCATTTCCTTAAACTTTCGATAGGAATATTGAGTCAGAAAATATTTAATGATTACGATATTTTACACAAGTATATAAGATATTGCTTCTGAAACAATCTTACTCAGTTATTTTTAATTCATCTATAAAGTAATAAAATATATGGAAATCTCATTTGTAGATTTAAGATATTTGAAGGATGTCAAATCGATAAGTAGGTACAAGTTTATTTAGATTTTTTGCCCTGGCAGACTTATCAGTGTGTGTGGAAATCTTTTCCAACTAACAAGAAAGGTATTAAGGATACCTTAAGTGAAAACCAGACTGCAATTTTTTTTTAATCTGAGTTACATCGGGAATTAAACCCACAGTTCCCCGGTTGACAGGTGTCTTACAAGCCTAGCCACAGAGGTTGTCAAATGAGTTGTAACATTCTTTAACATACTTTTATTAAAAACTTTTATTTTCAAAGTAGTTTAATAAAAATCATTTCTTTTGGGTCGGAGTTAGATACTCGCAAGTGCAAATCTCTGGCCAACTCTTCCGCTTCCACTCAGTCCTGTCACAGCCTCTTCTCACACAACTGCTTCATCGCTTCCAGTAAGTCCTTCATAAATAATATAAATATACCAGCAAAAAAGAGACACAGGGGAGTATGCACAAGCAATCCTTAATTTGTTAATCATTGTGAAGCTGTCCTTTCATTGCATTCCGAAAGGAACACCCATTCTTCTGTTCCTTGAAGGAAGAAGATAACTCTTCCCAGCATTTGCTGGCCGTGAAAGAAAAATTTCCTTTGTAAAGATGCTTTATTCTTAAAACGTAGAGGAAGGTTATTACTAGAACGATGATAGAAAAATTAGAAAACCCTGAATAGTAAAAAACAATTTCTGATATAAAACGATTAACCTTAAAATAAGGTGATTAAAAATATAACACAAAAGCAGGTACAGTGGCGCACTCAGGGGGCAATGCGCCTATACCCCCTCCCCAGCCCGAAGGTCCCGGCTAATTGGCTTGGCTGAATGACGGCAGACATGGCGATTAAATCAATATGATATGACAGTAACGGCCGATTTATGGCCGATGTTAATTACAATCATGCCGTCAGGAGCGTAAGTACTGGTGCGAGGAGGGAGCGATGGAACCGGGAGGGAACGGAGGGACGCCACTGTAGTCCGTGGGAGAGAAATGATACGTTGTTGATTCATATTATTGGAGCATTGTAGATTCGCTTGTTGTTACTAGTACTATCGATATATATATATATATATATATATATATATATATATATATATATATATATATATATATATATATACGAGTATATATTATTGAGAACAAACACTAAAAACAGAACCTATAAATAAACAAGAAGAATATGTATAAGGAATACAACTAGTGCAAGGGCATCGAACGTGGATTTGAAGAAATAAGATTCTTGCCAACCTTCGTAATTCATTGGTAAATCTCTAGATTATCCCCTCAAAGTTTCGAATCCTTTTGACCCATTGACCCAGAATAGTTTTTTTATAAACATGCATTTTAATTTACTTTTGATCGGTTGAAAGAAATTAGCAGATAGCAAGAAACTCTTCAGATTATAATATATGCAATCAAAAAATTACAACGAAAAATTCATTACATTTAGAGATAAAAATTATATAAGTATTCTAATTTAAACAATAAATTACTTTAATATAACACTGATTACACTTTATCACCGCGACACGTATTTTTGCCTCCTATCTTAAGGCTTTCTTTAGGCTAAATTAATTTAGATTTTTTAGATACCTGAAAGAGCGTGGAAATCGATTGTATAAAATAGCTCACATTGATAAAGTGTAACTGTTATTTGTTTGGTCAAACACTATTTATTCCACTTTATATTACCCTACCGGTTTCAAGATTTTCACCTCATCGTTAGGGGAGCACAAATAAAAACAAGCACAAACAACCATTATATAAAATGGAATAAACAGTGTTTAACTAAACAAATTACGATTTTTCAAATCTCCACATTGTTAATGCCTTAACTATAAATAATACATAAAGTGAAATTACCGAAATAACATAGTAGTATCCTGTTTAATATTGTAATATCAAGTTTTACAAAGCGAAAATCGATACATTTAATTTTTTTTTATAAATTATATGTATGGAACTATTTTATATGGTTTAATATTGTGATGGTGCTAGCAGCAATCATGATTTACATCAAAGAAAAAACATGATGAATGGTGGTGTTTGAAAACTGGACGCTATTTCTTTATATATTTTTACAAGAGTCGTTTTTTAAACATAGTAGTAACCTTAATCATAGATATCCATAAAATGATATGAAAACATACAATATAATTAATATCGTCGAGGAGTTTACACATAGCGAGTTTCAAAGCGCCAAACTTTCGTACAAAAGCTCAGCGCGCCAACTACACACCCATATCTCTCCTGTTCTTTATTATTGAAAGGCTAAAGTATAAAGGAACTACTCGTAGAAGCTTTTAAAATGTTATCCTAGTGACGAATGCCATGACTTGAATGTTTTGAAAAATGTCCTAATGATACATGTGAGTCATTCCATGGGAACTCAACACACTATTTCCTTCTTACTCCTTTATATTTTCTTGATTTTTTTGTTTATGGTATGAACCTATGAAGCGCTTAAAAAAAATGTTATGTCTTTCTATAAATTTTTCAAAAGCACCTTAAATTAAAAAAATTTACGTTATTTGGAAATGCACAATGGATGATATTTTTTTAATGATGTAAGACAAAAAATCATATATGAATCATTTAAAGCTCTTAAGATTAGCTTTCAAACAATATGTTACTGATAGATAGGCGTCGAATAACATTTTTTCTCTAAATCCGAACCAAAATTTTAAGTTTTAACTTTCTCAAAAACTGATATTTTATATATCCACAAAGTTTTTTTCGGGATCAGAATGGATTATGACATATAATGTTAAATATAATAAAAATAATATATATTAAAACTGCAGAAATATAGATATAATTAATCATATTACGGGAGGATGGGTTCGTACAACAGATTCGAAACTTTTCACTGAGGAACTTGCAGTGAAGATTTCATTCCACAATCATAATTTGTTCGGGATCATTCTTAACCTCCATATATGTTACGTTACAAGAGAAATGATTAAGAAAAAAGAATAGACTTCAAATTTTAAAATGTTACTGATGTGGTTTAGTAAAAAACTCTGTTCAGCCCTGCTGAAGAGCTGTTCATCAAAAACGGTGAAGCAGCAAGACGCAATGATGATTATCTCGAGGAGACTGCGACATGATGTACGGTGGCAGAAAGATTGCAGCAGTGGGCGGCGAACCCTGTCTCCAGATTTCTCACTCGAAAGCGGGACGAAATGAGTAAATACGACAAATAATGTTGCGTTTAATTTGCAATCACAGTCATTTTCATTATTTCTCAAATTTTTGAGAGTAAGTAACACTCTTATGGCATTTTAATTGTACTAATTAGAGTAAACAAGAATGTTAAATGTTTTATTCATTGTAGGTCGTTATTGTGTCTACTATTATATTTTTTTTGTGTATTTGTACAATACTTTTGTTTTGATTTTATGTTCTACTTTTGTTTTTTTTTTATTCTTCTTTTTTTTGTTGTTTTTTGTTTCATTTTTTTTAGTCTTATTAATATAATATGTAGGGTTTACATATTTTTAAAGTCTGCAGCCGTAAAGAATGATTACATAAATAAACATTTCCATATTTATAATACACTTTTCCATATCTTAAAACAGGAACTTAAGTCAAGCTGTTTATTTATTGAAATAGTTCGACTTAACTGTCTTAAAATCTTATCTTTTGTTTGTTTTTGTTAGACTAATTTTAGTAAAAATAAGAAAAAAATGTTACTTAAAATTATGTGTCGCATACAAAAAAGTATACTAGATAAATTTACTGATATGAAACAACCTGCATGGCTAATTGGAGAGACGCTTGTCTTTCCTTCGCTTGTTCAATTCCCGTTGGTACCCAGACTTTTTAAAGTTTTGCTTTAAGCTTTCTGGGTGGATGGTAGGGATTTTCATGTGGCTATAAACCCGTCAGGTTGTACTATAATTAGCTTAACCCTGGAATTGGGAATATATGTATCTAAAATGTTATTATGTAACTGAAAAATAATTTTCGCAATCATTATATAAAATTTGGGATTTTTGTTCAGAAATCCACTAAGGTTTCCATTAGCGTTTTATGTTCTCTGCCTACACCGACAGAGAAACGACATAAAAGTATGCATGTGTGTATTAACCTAAGTATTTCGTCGTGAACACCGAAACATCAAACTATAATGAAATAATTCCTACATGACCGTTACAGATGGTTTACAAAAAGCTGTTATTATTAAGAAGATGAATTCAGTACCTAATGCGAGAGATTCAAAGCTGTGGGACCCTGTTAACAGTTCAGTGGCGCATACAGACACACAATCGCCACACAATGGCCATACAAAAATACACTCTCACGCCAGGCGACAAACACACTCACGGCCCGTCTCGAAACAATCTCCCTGGCTCTCGATTGATTTATTGACGACATCTGTTTTTGAAAGCCCGAAAACTAGCATGTGTTTAATATTACTTTAATAATGGATACAAGATACGTATATTTTCGGACGGAACGCTCGTTTTTTCTTCTTCTCCTCTCGTTGCTTATTGAGGAGACATATTTCATTCGGCCTATTGGACGTATCATTTCCAGAAGGATTCGAACATTTTGATGTTTTATTTTTCATAATATTAACAGCAGTGACTCAACGCTACGGCGTGCATTAATCAAACGAAATGGCTGCTAGAAAATTTTCAAGTTTAAAATAGTAAATTTGTGAACAATAATTTCTATCTGAACACCGAGCGCGAGATATATAAGTGACATTTCATATAAATTTTCATTTTTATTTTCATCTTGGACAAATGACAGATGATATGGATGGATCGAGATGTGACCCATGCTGAGGACCACTTCTAAAATAACACTCGTTGATGAAAAATTAACTGAAAAGCATTTGTTTTGAAATATATAATTATGTACAAAATCGTATTCATTTAATCTAGGTATTTGCAGATTTTGTGTAAGAAAGTTAAAATATTTTTCCATCCAAAAAAGGATACCAACGTCTTCAAGCAGCGTTATAAATAAACAAATTAATGTTACCGATAAATATTTACTCATAATTTCTCAAACTTTATATACAAACATGCGATCATGGCTTTACCCTGTTGGGGTAGGCAGAGAGGACAAAACGCTAGACTTTCCTGTAGCGACACACATATTTCGCATCTTCTAAATCCATGCACCTTCTATACAACTAATACGATTTCTCTGACTTTTTATACAACCTTTTTTTCAAAATACTATTCACTTGATACAATCATACTTTTTTGGTCATCCTCTACCACGTCTTCCACTCCTATTTGGTCTTCCTCTACCACGTCTTCCACTCCTATTTGGTCGTCCTCTACCACGTCTTCCACTCCTATTTGGTCGTCCTCTACCACGTCTTCCACTCCTATTTGCTTTGTCATTTTTTTATTGTTTTTCTTTCTTCATTCATTTTCTGTACATCAGTTTTAAATTCACATTTACCCCTAATCACTTCATTCCGTATTATGTCATACATTGTCACCTCATATATTCTTCTCAGTGCATACATTTCTACAGAATGTATTCACCTCCTTTCAACATTTTCCTACGTCCATGTTTCTCTCCCATACATTATTGTTGGTTTTAAAAAACTTCTATAAACATAAGTTGATATAATATTTTTTTAATTTTTATAATGAAATACGCAAAAGCACTCCCTTGCCTTACATGACGTATTCTCGTCCTTAAGGGGTAGGTTAGCTGTAGCGTTCGAAATTATTTTTGATATTATTTAGTTAATAGTCTCTTATAAATGCACGTTCAACAATTAAGTAAACAATCTACAACATAATTCACACTGCTGAAAAGAGAACCCTATCTATCGCAATTACTGAACCTATAAAATGAATGAAAGGCTGTTATACTTTTAATATTCCTAGAGAATGGTTCTAAGCATGTCAATTACCATCTCATGTCAAGTTCATATTCACATTTTAGAGAAGGGAAACAATTCATATGCCTTCTCTTTAAATATCTTGAACTATAAGTTTCCACTTATCGTGTAATTTATTCCAAACAACTCATAGTAAAACTTGTTTTGCTCATAAAATACTAATAAGTTAAGAACGTTTATAGTGTAGCATGATTAATTATTTGAAAATCTCTAATTTGCCATAAACAAGTCAGCATGGCTTGTGTGTAACCTTATTTATTGTAGGTAGGTTTCCTTTGGAGCAGTAGGTGCCACGACAGGATCTTTATCATCGATGTGTACAATTCTTAAAACTCTAAATATCAATTTATTGATTAATAAACCCACCGTAAATCATCAATTGATTTTTCAATGCGGATATTCTTGAAACAAGGCAAACAGTCAGACGATAAAAAAATGTTTCATTATGTGCAATGATTTTCTAACTGAGAAAAAAACTGTAAATAGCTAAGAATGAGGTAATTTAAATTATATCTCAATGGTCTAATTAGTAGATGTCTGCCCTCTGACTCGTGAGTTGTGGGTTTGATTCCTATTGAAACCCAGATATTGTAAAAAGGATCCCAGTCTAGTTTTCAATTAAAATAACCCCACTAAGTGCTACCATATACAACGAAAGTATAATACAATAAAATATTACATTTAACTGTCCAACAACTTTGGTATAAAATTATAAATAATTAAACTTACAAGTGTGTTTTTTTATCTATCAAGTGGAACTAGTATTTTAAGTTTTGAAGAAAAGATCAACTGAACGTGATTTCTTTATACAGCGAATAAAAACAAAATAAGAAAATTTGAAAACTAAATATCGTTTAATTTGTGAATAAATAAAATTATACTACTAACAGTAACTAAATGGCTCCCTTACTTAATGTTAAATACATTTAGAAATTTGTTTCTAGGTATTTTAACTACATAGTCTGCTCGATTTATTATATTTAATGAAACTTATTCAATGAGACAGGGAATACCGGTTAACCACGATTATTTAAACATAAGCCTATCGTGTTAAAAAATATGATACCTTAATTTACCGAAACAATTACATGTCTAGAATAATTACTTTTCTTTAATTTATAGACCGAAATACAAATGTTTGGGAAAATTTCTAAAATGTATGAAAAGTGATGCATAATGCTTGTAGGTCGTTCATTTTCGTTAACAACTATCTGATAAATCAATCCGGAACACCAGTTAACAAGGTATGGAGAAATTCTGTGTAAAATAATATACAATTTAAGAAACTACTTCACGGTTAGTAATTAACTGTTTTTCCTTCAAATGTTTTCAGCCCACGAATTAACCAACAAAACAGAGCTGGCTCTTAGGGAATACAAGAAATGTACCGCACCTGAAATGGGATTTAAATTACCGTCAATAGCTATACAAGTCTTAATATATCGAATATTGAAAAAAATATTCTTGATTGATATTTCAATTTCTGAATTATATAAAAATAAAATTTAAAAGATATTTACATAAACTTGACGGAAGGACATTTATTTGGGCTGTTACAAGATTTAGTATTTCAAATTTCTTCAACAACACTTTTCAAGACTATTATAAATTGACGAGATATTCAAACTTTTATGCAGTTTTGGCTAAGAACACTTAAAACAAATTCTAATAATTAGTACATTTGATTGAAACAAATAAAAACACCAAATATTAAATTGCTATCAATTGAAAATAAAAAAACTGCAGTTTAGAGAAATTAGAACATATAACAATAGTTTTGCAAAGAAAAATAAGAATCACGTAATATTAATTAAATTTAATTGATGGGTGTGACAATGTGAATGATTAAATTCAATCAAGAGTTTTTTTCTCTATACGCAAAATCGGAGTTTCAACAATAAATAATCAACAGGTAGGTATTGTTAGAAAATTTGACCTATCTGTAGTTTAATATTTGATAATGCTTTCAAGCTTCTTAAATTCAAGTACGAACCCTGCCCTTAAATTATTGAAAAATAATCGAACCTGTGCACGTGATGAATTTTAACATTAATTGAATGAAATAAGAAATCTTTCCATTATCTTGGTAAATTAAACATTTATTTTTCGCCTTCCCACGCAGTCCATAAATCATCGAGCTCATAGATTTTTTTTTAATTAATTTTTTTTTGATGCCATTTCTCAATATCGATTTGACATAGTGAATTTATGTCGTTGATTTTTTTACTATTATCATTTTTTTGTATAAAGTATTGTCACTGAAAATTTCAAATTCTTTAATTATAAATTTATAAAAATAGTTGATAATAAATAGAAACAGGCATTTTAATAATTTAAATAATTAAAAAAATAATAATTTTATCAATTATGTGTAATGTTCTACACAATAAATAGTACAACTATACCAACATCTGTATTGGAAAAGCGATCTTGAACCTTAGAAAAGCTTACTCGTATTAATGTTTTTTAAATAGCAATATTATTAACTATAATTTTAAATGAACTAGTGCTAAATATGAATAAAAAGCAGCGAAAAATATTTATCGTTTGTTACGCCAGACGGCTAAAACCTCAAAAGATCTACGATTCCATGAAATATTATCATTTAGGATTATTTTCTTGAAATCACTCGATTTTGCTAGTCTTATTTTATAATTGTTTCTTTGGAATCACATGTTTGAGTATAATGTTAATGAAACACATTTTTTTACAGTAAACGTATATTTACTCTTCAATATAAAAGTCATGGCTTAACAAAAGAAGATAAAGTCATTGCTTCACACATCGAATTTTGACTTTTCATTTCTATAGAATATAACATTTTTATTCGTAATGTTAACAGCAGCTGGGACAGTCTGTGGGTTTCATAAAATTGATTATTATACAGACGTGCAACACAACAATAAAAATATTTCAATGTCCAACATAATAAATTTGCATTTTTTTCTAAGTTAGATATCAAACATTTTTATTATAATTACAAAAGCAACAAATTCTTGCAGAGCTATTTATATAATGTATGGGCCAATTAACGGTTATGTTTGAAAAATGACGTCTCTTTTTTTTAACTAAGTGAGTAATAATAGTCTTTGTTTGTTTCATTATTTATTATTTATTAAACTTGGATTGAGTAATTTCCATTACATCATTTTTGAACAAATGGTGTAATTAATTTTAGGCTCAGATAATTAATTAATTTACTCCCGATTTCTCAAACTATGTTTTTGTTATAATTTATTTGAAGTCTTCATTTATAATATTATTTTCATTATCCTATGTAATTCAAGTATTCTTTTTTTATGGAATATCTGTACAATAATAATGTTTTCATCAACAAATTGGAAAGGAAAGGAAAAATAGTCATTAGTTGACTCGGACCTTAGAAAGTACTTAAACTAGCGTGTATTTATACATTTTGTGTATAATAATAATAAGGTATTACTTATTCAGCGCCATTTAGTAATGAACTTTACCTAAATGGCACAAAAACTTAACTAAGAAATTGTATAAATAATTCAGGTGTTACTTTGTGGAAATCTCTAATTAATGGAATAAAACTCTTAACTTTGTTTTGTTGTACTAAATATTTTTTTATAAATCACCATGTG
Source organism: Odontocerum albicorne (assembly GCA_949825065.1). Classification (NCBI taxonomy): domain Eukaryota; kingdom Metazoa; phylum Arthropoda; class Insecta; order Trichoptera; family Odontoceridae; genus Odontocerum; species Odontocerum albicorne. Next base: position 25,824,498 of record OX463840.1, read on the forward strand.
CATTTCAACCCACTGTGTATTCCGAGTTAGTTAATTACACTAAATTACATGTTACTTTATAATTTATACTAAATGTGGTCTATGGAAAGATGAGAAAGAAGTAATAATACTTGTGTTATCTTTGTTCTTATGGAAAATCGAATAAGAACTAATTTAATTCAATCAACTCACCTGAGGAGGACACATGGTGTGTTGATAAGCAAATAGTTATACGTTATATATATAGTAGAAGAAACCAAAGTTAATTGTTTTATTTTTATATTACATTCATTAATTATTTCTTCAATTGGGAATCGAACGTTGCATTTGTATTTTCTGAAAATGCAATATACAGTTTTAAAAATATTTTATCATATATATTTCTGATAGCTTAGGATTTAAGTATGTGTATGGAGTGTTTTAGTATTTATGACAACTATATAAAATTTATAGTTAAGGAACAGGTCTACTTCATCATAGGCCTTGCCTATGGAAATGGTCCACAAAATGTAGTATTTTTTAATGTTATTTACTTGTACTCTCTGGTTTGTTTTTCCAACATTGAAACCATGATATTTTTAAATGTTATATTATGGATAATAATAAAAAATATTACTTATGTGACAACTGTTCCTTTTATTAAGAAGAATGCTAACAAAACAAATGACTAAAAGTATTCATTGAATCAGAGATGCAAATTTACTGGTGATGCTTTCGTGACTTATCTTTGGTTCTTTCACACTTTAACTTGTCGCAGCTCAAGAACATTTTTACTACATGATATGCAATTTACATAGTTCCTTCTTTCGACTAAACTAAAACGATAAATGTTAAAGAGTATAAATTTAAAGTTTGAGCTGTAAATATGATATGACAACTCATGAAATTGGGTCTTGTAAGTGACAAACGATCTAAATCCTCAATAAAAAGGTAAAAATACAAGTCACAAAGTTCTTTCTTTCAATTTAACTAAGACGATAAATGTTAGATAGTACAAATTTAAAGTTTGAGCTATAAATATAATATGACACCTGATGAAATTGGGTCTTGTAAGTGGTAAGTGTTCTAAATCTTTAATGAAAAGGTTAAGACACGATAGCCACCAAAATATTCTTCACATTGTAGTTATTTAGTGCCTGATAGCTTAACATAACATGAACTTTTTGCTCATTACACCTATATGTTTTTTCCTGTGAATATGCCCACCTATCTTATTTTATGTTTAAATTTAATATATACATCTTAAAATTTATTCAGATTTTATTGTAAACAACTCGCTGAAAATCTTAAAGATATATTCGTTTGCGCGACTCAAATTGTCTTTTTATTTTGGAATTATTATTGAAGTACAAAATAAACAACCCATAAGATATATTTTTTTGAAGTATCTAACAAAAATAGTTCGATTTTCTGAACTCAAAAGAATCAAGCAAGTAAAATGCGTATTACATGGTTAAATTTAGTCTTTATTTTTTTATTCTACACAAGCTCATGTATAATGACATTATATTATTTTCCCAATATAATATCTCAAAATATGCTGTATTTGGCTTGGATAAATTTTGTATTGTCTTGCATTACACTTTTATCGTATACATTACTAACTGGTGGGTTCATTGTTAAGTGACCATCTATTACAATCAATTCTCGCTTGAACCTATTTTTTTTAAAAGGTTCCTGTCAATTTTCCACTTACGGTATTTTTTTACACATTTCTGGTAGGTCGTAGGAAACCGTCACATGCCAATAAACTCGTCATGTTGTACAATGTACAACGAAAGTATAAAACAATACAATAAAAAAATATTAAAGGAGCTAGAAAGCAAAAACAGACTAAAATGTTCAACTGTTATTGATTAAATTCGTCCTCTTCAGAGGAAATAACTATTAAGAAAGATAAATAACGTAAGTCACCGGTATTCCAAAACGATCGAATTTAATCATCATTATGATATTTGATATACCATTCTATAAAATCATTTCTAAAGAGTTGGTATTTTAAACAAGACGTAAATAACTTAAATTTTCTAGAGTGATAATCCTTAGGATGTAAAAAAGTATATCCAGGATAAACTAAAACAATGAAAAACAACAGAAGCTACTTAAGTTGTAATTTTTATTAGGTGTACATAGTAATATAATAACATATGAAATGTCAAATAGGTGCGCAATTTTAAGCTTTGGATTGGGTCCAACAACTTAGCTGTATAGTTGCAAGCATTAATCACGTAGAAATCATTCGAAGAACGCTTGCATCATCATCAGACAGCTCGAATTATGATGAGAAATTATCTTGAATATTCTTAATATTGTCATATGTACAGCGCGACGTACACTTTCAATCATTGACGGAGGTAAAAATAAGACTATTGCTCAGTCATAATTAACTTTTCAGCGATATAAAATTGGGATGGTGCAATACTAATATGTTACATTTAATTAATTTAATTTTTTTTATTTTGAGAATAATATAATCATATACATATACTGGTTCACATTTTTTAATGATAATATTGATTTTTTTAAACAACTTTTGACATAAAAAAATATGTGTTTACGATTAAAATTTACGACGTAGCTGAACCATTTTTGAAAAAACGTGGAAGACGATATGATATTAGAACAAACATATTAATACCATGAATAATGTTGTATTGTGTTAAATTTTCATTATGTATCATATACAATAAAAACTGGCAGGATTATTGCTGTTTTTTTACAATTTCTTCCAACCAACAAGAGAAATATGAAAATATCTCTTTTAAATCTAACTAAAACCCTTTTAAGAGTTCGGCAGCACTGCTCATGGAAATATAAAAATGTTTTCTTTCTAAGCCGTTCATAAATGAGAGATATGTAAGTAAAATATTTTAGTAGTTAGCAGTAGTAGAATCATTCATTCCCTTTGTAAGAAACAACACAAATATTGTAAACGAATTTAATCATGCTGAGTTCTAAAATAAATTCTCCATCAAAATCAGGGCAGTAACAGAATATTAAAATTTTTATAAGAAAAATTTTATGTGAAGTCGCAGTACAGTACTTTTCAAGCGATTGGAAAACAGTGACGTTACGTTAAAATACTAGGTTTAATATTATTTCTAATGGGTGATTGCAAATACTTGAACAACTTGTCAAAAACCAATGACTTATAATTGTAATAGTATTCATGTGTTCGAATTTTATTGAAAAAAAAAGTGCAAAAGTTCAAATCAAATTAATCAAAAGATCTGAATACATAATCTGAAGTTTTCTAATGCAATTTACAAGTATTTTTAATTATATTTTTTTAAATACTGAAACAATAATTCTTGCTTATAATACTTTTAAAATAATATAAATGAATGGTTCAAGGAAACGTAGTTATGTAAAATTAAATGGTTTTACCGTATATCTACACATCATATCATATATCAACATCTTAGACATGACTTTTCGAGACTAAAAACAACGCTTGAAATAAATGTTTAACAAATTCAATAATTAATTAACTATGTAAACTTAATTAAAATGGGGACTTTTAACATAAAATGGGTTAAATGGACTTATTCTTTTTTTTTTCATACATTATTTTTTAACTAAACTCTCAAATTCATACAAAAATTACACTGAACAGTAAATAAAGTATGTGACAACTTAAAAAAAATCTTATTAAAATGGAGAAAGCATTGAAATGGGTTATTATATTTTTTATTAAAATGATTACAGATCAAAAGAGATTATGACAAATTTTTTTATGAAATTTGACAGGATTTTCAAGAACTCCGTTACATTTTAAGGCTTACTTTGCAATTCATGATTTCATTTATTTTTAAAAGAGAAATCATCATAAATAAATTAATAAAGTAAATAACAAAACTGATAGTTTCCTCCTAACTCATCACGAAACCGTGTCGAAGTCTCAATCTTAAATGAACCAATAATTTGTATGAATAAAAACAATTTATTTTTGGTAGGTATTAAATAACACGAGGATATGAAATATACTCATACGCACTGAAAATATATATTTATTTATTTAAATATTCCTTTATTTACTCTTTTTAAATTAAATCTCCCCACTTAACTTGGTGAACATGTTTGAAAGTGGAGGTTTAGATGGAGAGTAAAAAAACAATAACGATTCATTATTAACAGAACCCCGACCCCACCCCACACACTTCAAATGGATTATTTTCATTCTATTATTATTAAAACAATCTCAAAGTACTGTGAGGAATAAATGAGTTCATGTATCAAGTAATATACATGTACCTCCCGACGTGTCTTACCTGTTATACTTGTATTGCCTGCATAACAACGATCAGAAATTGGGTAAAATATGTTACCTAGATTTATAAATCTACGTACACTCTGTAGTCATTTATTAAAGTTATATATTTTATAAGATTTTTTTTGCCAAGAAAGAAAATATTATATTCTATAATAAATTGTATACGGGACAAACTTATTTATAAGACTGTCACAAATAAACTGATCGTGTATTGATTTGTCGTCTAATTAATGAGCCTTTTACCTTTGAACTTTGTATCAGATACTGCAGTTGTGTGAGAGCGAAGTTCCGTGCGGTCACCTAGTTGGGTGTCAAACTATTCACAAATATTGCAAATAAAAAAACTGTGATTCACAAAAGATTTGCATACATTTTATCACAAGTCACGTATAATTTATAAACTTTGTACAAATAATTCACATCCACTAGCCGTCGCTTGTATGTTTAACTTATTAATAACAAATTCACGATTTTATTATGTTTATTAATAATATTCACAAACAATTCAAAATCTTGAAAAACAGCACTGCGTCAATCGTTGTTGATCAAAATAATTATCACATAAATACAAAACAATGTCCAAACGATGTCTTTAAAAAAAACTCGTAAATACGCTGTCAAAACATAAGCGAGGCACTTTGAATACAAGACACACGTTTAACAAATTGGAAAACAATGAACTTTTTTCTTTATAAAAACAAGTCTTTTTATAAACTGTTTGGAAAACTCGCGGCAAACAATGTAAACATTTGACTTTGAGGTTAAGTTTTTCACCACGCGTCTGAAGGAATCGAAAACAGCCGGGTATTTTTGCAGTTCGGAAAGTTATTGGATTAACCGCGGCGCGAAGTTCAGTCAGTCCACCGTGCGATCGTAGTGACGCGACCGGCCGCTAGAGCGCCACGGGCGAGAATGACGATGTCGAAATGACGGAGTATCGGCCGGGCGGCGGACGACAGGCCGCCCCTACAGGGTGCATCTAGTTTTTCTTATGCATTTTCCGGATATTTGGAAAAAGTATTGCCAAATACTACTTGAAAAACAGAATCAATGGTCAACAATCGTAATAAAATAATTGATGTTCATTTTTCAAGTATAAAACGAACATTTTTGTATTAAAACACTTACATTGCACGGAATTTAGCACTACTGAAATACATAACTAAAGAAATTTGACCTTTTGACTAACGCTCTACAATTGAAAATGAAGGTCAAGGTTATAAGACTCACTTTAATATATTCTCCTTTGATTTAAATTGCATAAAATATTTATAAAAGGACAATTTATGAAACGCTGTTTAGAAACCAAATTATCTTCAAGGGCGTTCTTATTTGGGATTTGAATGCACTATTATGGACAGATAAAAAATATTATAATAAAAACAAATTGAGTGCAACAATATGAAGGTGGTGACTGCAACCATTAGATTCGAAGCTTCCTGCATTTGTAAATGTTTAGAAAAACATATTTGGTAGAAAAACTGCAGAAAACTTACCGAAGTAAGCGAACTGCAAAGAAACATTTGTATATATTCCGCTATGTGATAGTCACACATTCGGATGAAGGCGTAGTGTATGCGTCTAGTGTTCATATATATTGATCATTTTTTAAAAGTCTCCCAAAACAGTCATCCTAAAGCTGCATACACCATCAACATAACTAACACTTTGATATGTTTTCTACAAGGGGTTCTTATATAATATTATATTTATATGCACGAATATTATTATTGCTAGAAATTATTATATGCAGTGGAATTCGTCATAGTTAAATAAGTTTCCAAATTATTTATGAAGCACCTCATTTTGACATATTTTAAAATCATTGTTTTGGCTAGTTAACTAAAACATATAAATAAATAAAAAATTACACTAAAAACTACATCGTCATATTACCATTTAAATGATTTCATTTACTAAAAGATAACAAGAGATGTTTTCATATATTTTATTGAACTGAATATTTGCACAAAACAAACCATTTTTTAATTTTGAAAATTCAAAATAAACGGGTAAATTAAATTAAATAAAAATCATTTAAATTTTCAAAACCACATTTTTAAAACATAAAATATTTGAAAAAAATATGTTTGATCATGTCATATTATAATTTTTTATGGCATCTATTCATATTTTAGTAAGTATATTATCAAAAAATCTCACATTTAATATTATAATGTATTCGTTAATTCAGAACGAATAAATATTTTTTTTTTTCAATATTCATTTGTTTTGTTTCCAATCAATTTTCGAAAAGTGAAATCACTTTTTTGTCAAATTATAATTAAGTCTGCATTCTCCATAGAATAAAATATTATGTGGATAATGCCAATTTAGTGAAATTACGAAACAAGTTATAGAGTTTAATAATTTATATATTTTTTGAATCTAAAATTTTATTATTCCAAATTGAAACCATATTTTGTCATAACTCATAAATAACTTCGTTGTTTTTTTTATTTTTGTATAGATTTTAAAAAAAACAATATCTTAATGATTCAAAATTACTTCATTACTTAAAATACTATTTTACCGACTTTTCAGACCAATATATTGTAGAAAATCAAGTATGAGTACTTATGACGCTCATTTCAAATACCTAAAACGTTAAGTGGCAGAAACCGTATTTATATTATATCTCTAGCTATGTAAATATCTCATATTTATCATTAATTAAGTTAGAATAACTCATGTTATCATTAAATGTATTGTAATAATAAGGAGAAGAAACATATTAAATACAAGGTATATATTATAAGTTTTAAAAAGATGTTTTTAAATTTAATATTATTTAATTTATAATTATTTTTTCCTGTTATGTATATTTTTTAAATGGCTGACGAGTTCTTGTTGGTGATTTCTTTGAATATTTCAAACTATGGATTTATTTATTCGAGTTCCAAATTTAAATATGTATTATTTAATTCCATTCTTTTCACGGTGAAAAATAAAACACCTACGAACAGAAACCATTTAGTCTATTCACATGGCGCAACGGTGTCAAACAAACATGACTTATAAACCAGAAATTTTGCAAAATAGATTCGATATGAATATTCAAACCACCCTGTCGTCCGTCTGTCAGGCTGGCTTTCAATCAAACCGGCGTCCGCGGCGCTCTCGCGGCCGCCCCCGCCCCCTGCCTCTGCTCCTTCCCCCATAGGTGCGCGCGGGGTGGGTGGGGCCCGGCCCGCTAGGGTGGGGGGTGGCGGGGTGGGGGCTACCACTGGAGTGTAAGGACGGTAAACACACTCACCTGTTGTCACCGCCCGCGAAACTTAACGGCCATCGATAGAGGTGATTCGCGGGGTGGTGTAAACAATCTGGGGACGCGGTCCTTTCCTGTACTAGATTTATAATTTAAGTGCACTCAATAGTAAAAGTTTATTGAAAACAAAATGACGATTTTTTTATGAATCCTTGAACAAGTTAAACCAAATTATTTTGTATTAACTAATCTTTTTTTTATAAGTTTTATAAAAAAAATGTATTAGTTAACAATTTTTTTGATTGTCCAACAGGGTGACTGAGTATTTGCAATGCACGAATGAATAATAAAAGATTAGAAGCAAATGAAGAATTGTCAATACCTAGAAAGTGTATTTTCCAGATATTTCCGATATTTACCGATCGGGAAATTATATAGGTAATATTCATTTAGATTTTTCTATTTAAATTGATCCCCTATACAACCCTACTATAATATGTCGTATCAAATACCTGAATATAGATAGAAAAAAAACATCTTTTTTTTTTAATGGATTTCTCATATATTCGCTTTTCGCGTATTAGATCAAGTGTACAACTTTGGACTAGGTAGAAACAACAGATCTTCACAACTTTCTATCCACGCCAATAGCTTAGATCAAGTGTACAACTTTGGAATAGGTAGAAATAACAGATCTTCACAACTTTCTATCCACGTCAATAGCTTAGATCAAGTGTACAACTTTGGACTAGGTAGAAATAACAGATCTTCACAACTTTCTATCCACGCCAATAGCTTAGATCAAGTGTACAACTTTGGACTAGGTAGAAATAACAGATCTTCACAACTTTCTATCCACGCCAATAGCTTTTTTCTCTTTCACATCCATACATCTCGCCTCACGGGCTCTTCTATTTCTTATCTTTCCATCAGCATTTTATTCAAACTATCTCCTTCAATTGCCCTCTAAGCCTGCCTTTAACTCGCTCTAAAATATTTGCTTGTTATATTTAATATTTTGTATTTAGAAGGCATTTATATATTTTTCCTTCTTAAATAGGCATAAACTAGTAAAAAAATTAGTTACTCTTGGCAGTAAATTTACGAGTAGGGCTAGCGAGTATATGTATAAGTAGAGAGACGAGCAGAGCCTGAAGGGACATAGACCAAGTTAATGAATTTAAAAAATGATTTGTTTAAATTATACACTGAAATAACATGAATATTTAATAGTATAACTAAAACAAACTAGTTTAAAAATCCAAATAATAAAGTTTTTAAAACTTGGGTTCCACAAATATGTATAAACAAATTAATTTATAGTATTTAAAAGAGTAAAACCTAAAATTTTATTAATGACTTCGCATTACTTTCAATATTAATAGAATATTAACTTGTTTTATAAATGTCTTTGTAAGTAACTCGAGAAAATATATTTTATACCCCTGATAAAAGAGCCTCCTACTCAATAATAAGGAAAGTTCAGATTCGTTCATTACAATGACCTTTGAGAAGGATTCTCTCATCAAATATAGAATATTTTTTTAAGAAGCTAATTTGTGTCCATTATAATTAAGTCAGATACGATGCGTGAATGGCAAGATTTATTTTATGCATATACCTTCCCTCAACTTATTCCTCAACATTTTTTTTTCAAAAATAACCGACTGTATTAATTTAAAGTAATGTATACACTGACTAAATCTTACATTTCGAACACATTTTTCCAACTCTATAACAGTGTTTTAATTGAAATAATCATAGTAAACTTAGTTCTTTTTAAAAAATTGTTTTTTTATTTATTTGGAACTGTCCTATTTGGTTAAACGTCGGTACCCCTAACCAGAGGTTGCGGGTTCGATTCTCATTAGAACCCTTTTTTTGTAAGAGTTTCAGACTGGTTTTCATTTCAAATTTCTTTGAGATGTTTCTGATTGCTTGATGGAGATTGTCATAGGTAAAAAAAACCGCCAGGTTACATTGTATACAAGGAAAGTGTAATAAATAGAACTTATAGGCTAATTATGCTCCTTCATGACAATAAATCATAAACTTTAATCAGAACTCAGCACGAGCCTATTTAAAAAAACTCGTCATTCATCGTACGTCCTATTCATTGAAAGCTACTTCTTCATTATTGTTACCTTATTTACGTCTTCTTATTCTATTGATATTTCTAAGAAATAGGTACCTACACCAAATCGGTATAAAATGTAACTTACGTCATTTTTCAAATTTAGAATTGCGTTGTTTTTTAATAAGTTTATTTTAATTTTACCTATTTTATTGCTTTTATTTTTGTCCTTTATTTTTCATTGTTATCAAGAGTTTATTTTTTTAATAATTATATATGGCTTAAAAAACATGATAATATAATGAACAAGTATATTTATTTATAATATTTAAAATACTCAAGTACATGTTAATTACATGATTTGAAAGATACCATAGTCCATACAGTAATAAATGTAAAATGTTTATGTTCATGGAATTCAGACATGAAAAGAATAAAAAAAAAACTTGGAAATGCCAAGTGTCACCACGTAATTCAAAACTTGATTTTTCATTACAAAATCATATTTACACTTGATCCAATATATGCTTTATATTAGTAAAATTTCCAGCACTCTCGCAGGGGTGTAGAATGAAGAACTTGGTAAATCTTTTATTTTTCTGTTTTAATAAATCTGAAACTAGATTTCAGCGGATAACTGTCAAGACGTAGATATAATCATCCCATCTCAAAGGTGTTTAAGACGAACCAACAAATTCCGTGTAAATGTATGTCCGCTTTTCACTGTAACATGGGGTTAATCACACTGTGTCAAAGATTTACCAAGAAGCTGACAGATACCAAGCTTACTTCTTAAAGCTTCAACACTTTGATTTTGTAAAGTATTTCAGAGACAGTATATTTCAGATGAAATAACACTAAGTGAAGACATACATCATAAAAATAAATACTTATATATACTTTTTGATCAGTTTAAAATAAGTTTAACTTATCAAAAAGTATATCTAAAGTTTAGAATAAACCTCGATAGTAAATTTTAAATAATTTGTGGTTACAAATGATTTATAATATGTGGAACTATCTCGTGAAGTCGGAAGGTGACAAGGAGAAACTATGACAATCTTTTCCTTGAATCTTCTTCTTTTGAGAAACATATATTTGCAATTAAGACTTGTAGATGAACTACATTTAGCGTTTTCCCCACACATCAGGATCATTGGTTTAATCCCTCATCACATCACCCTTAAAAAATATTGGTGGCAATAACTTAGATCGCTTCAGATTAGGTTCAGCCACAGATTTGAAGGAAACGAAGTGACAGGCTGTGGACCGACCTGGACGGAAGCTTTTGTAACATTCACTTGAAACGATAATAATACAATAATTATTATTTAGATATTCCAGCAAGTGTGCACTTGTGTGTGCATTGCACCAGAAGCCATATAAAAATACGAAAGCAGCAAAAAAATTAGAATTAAGTAAATATATAGAAAAAATAAATATATAATGCTAATACAATAATGATGTGGAACTATTAAGTGACAGTTGACATGCTTCATTAATGATATCAGAAGTACTATGAAGTTCAGATGATAGTCTTAATCTCGGGATAGACAACAATGGAGAATCATAGAAGAGGCCTAACATATGAAGATATCCAGCAATTGGTGAATAGTGGCTCGAAAAGAAAAATATTACAGAAATAGACATAATCAAGTAATAGTGTTTTCCATATAAAAGTGTTTATATTATTTTGAACACTGACTTAGCAATGGTAATCTAGTTTTTCTTAACGATTTTTTTAACATTTTTAATATTCTAATGTTTTTATTATAATTTAAATATTTACATTAATTATTTTTTTTTAATTGAGACGTTTTTGGATGCAAAATATAAAATAAAATAAATGTAATCAGCAATCCTTCGCACACAAATTAAACCATTCAAGGAGCTAGGTTTGCCATTACTAGGAAAATCTAGCTCCTTAAATGTACATCTATTCGTACACCTAAGAGGACTGGTTGATTTATTCAAGTGTATTGAAACACAGACGACACAACATATTACGAGGTCTCTTTGTCCTTTCCCAGGATGCCTGTAAGAGATTCACGCATCGAATGAAATTGTAGGTGATTTTTTATGACCTGTTACGAAATCCAAATGAAAAAGAATAATATGTAGGATTTCTACAGAAGGATTCAGAATTTAAATAGATTTATTGTAAGACGTAAAAATTAAATATTATTCAAAATAATGTGTTAATCCAGTGATATAAATATGTTCATTGTATTGCATTACTCCATCAGTACTCAATTTCTTTAGAATAGAAAATCACATTCTGAGAACTTGAAAAGAAAACTAATTATGGCTTATGAAGGCACAAGAAATTTCTTAAAACCACTTATTTTTTTAAAGAGCCATTAAGTATTACATTTTTGTTGCATATAATACAACATGACAGATGTGTTGCTACGAGACAATCTCTTGCCACCAACCACAAAGAAGCTTTAAGTGAAAACCAAACTGTTTTTTATTAAATGAGCATTAACAAGAATTAAACTTCCCAGTTGGATGTTAGATATCTTACCAAATAGGTAACGGAGATAGTTTCAAAATTTTGGAGAAAAGAAAATATATATACTTTATTTTATTTTATTTCATACAAATTTAGTTTATTTTATTTCATACAAAATGACTACACTGGTAAAATAATAACTTATTCAGAAATAATTGAAATGTAAACTTGATTATTAAATATGGTCCATACCTTTTATAGAAAAGCAGTTCCAATTGTTCCTGGGCGTTAGTATGTCAATCTGTAAAATAAATAATAAATATTGTATTTTTTTCTTCAAAATTTATAAGAATTGTTATTTAGTTATAATTAGTAAGTACGAGTAGGTGTTAATTATTTCTAAGACTTCACATATTAAGATGATAAAAAATAAAAATAAAATGACATGTAGGAAAATAAGATTAAGTAAGTTCATAAATTATAATATATAAATAAGATTAGTTAAGTAATAAATTTATATACAGTTATAGCCTTGGCAAATATTTGTACCATATATTACTTTGTTTAATAAAAAACTTATACTGATTTTTTGCAAATGAAATATCAAATACTCGTTATTATGTTGTGTTGATGTATACAATTTTTTTTCCTTATTTTACAATTTTTAGAAATTTCACGAAACGTTACGTCGGTTGGTTATAATATCCATGGAATAATTATTGAGTTTAATAATGAAATACACCCTTCCCCACCTTAATATTCTACACATTAAATTATTATTATTAGTTACAATATTAGGAATGTGAAACAAAAAATCGGTGTTTATGGTTTAATTTTTTTTATATAATTGATACAAATATTGTGTACTTATATAATAATAAATATTGAGAAAAACTAAAGTACAATTTATGTAGTGCTATTTAGGAAGCAGACTCTTCCCTTATAAACATTCCCATATAAACGTCATATAAACAACCATTCCCATATAAACGTTATATAAACAATCGTTCAATTAAGACTTTTCACTCTTTCTTCTTTCAAAATGTGTGTTATTTGGTCCTAACACGGTATTTCAGGTCTTCCCAAAGTTTTGTATATTTTAACTATTTGTATACATTATTTTTTTAAATATTTGATCACATATTCTTACTTCGCGACCAAACCATTTCAATGTTCATTTTTTCATTTTAATCACTACATTTACATCAATCCACATTTTTCCTTTTTATCTAATTTCATTACTTATTGTGTCATACATTATTTTTCTACACACTCTCATTTCTATCGCATTTACCTTACTTACATTACTGTTTAGCTACGTTCAAGTTTCAAAAATTGCATCATTGAGACCAGAATTCCAGTATGAGCAACTTTGCAGCTTGTTTTGCTTTATTTGAAACGCTCTAGAAAAGAAAACAAGATATAGGGTAGAGTGCTCTAAGAGCGCGCGGTCGATAAGAGTGCGCACCATTCATAAAACGCGCGCTAGATGTCATTTGTGGCTAACTTCAGTTCCTAGCTGTCATTTGTGACGAGAGAACCCTCGACTGTGCCGTGTATCCTAAATAAACCGAAAAAACGGATGTCAGGTAAGTTTTCACAATATTCTGTGTTTTGATAAATTATTTTTACATCTTGTAATCTGTACGATGTGTTCGTTTATGATGATATGGGCTATTTTTTCAAAATCGATATTGTAAATCAATGTAGCAAGCGTCCACCGGCACGGTAATTCCCCAATTCTAACAGAGATATTTGTACTTGTATCAAATGTGAATAATGCCGGTGGTCTGTAAGAGTGCGCGCGCACTCTTACAATCATCTAAGCGCAGACCGATCTCTAAATCTGATTTTACTTGAGGATGTTAGTTTTAACTAAACGTAATAGATACGTATTATTATTTTTAGAATGTCTTCACGAGAAAGAAAGTCAACACGTAAGCTGTGTTCGCAAGCAGTCTTGGATGAAGCCAAAAAGAGGATCAGCGAGGGCGGAAGTCAGAGAAAAGTCGCACTTTCTCTTGGAATAGCAGAAAGCACGTTAAGAAAACGCCTTAAGAGAGGTACCGTATCCACAAATCTTGGCAGATATGACCTAACTTTATCTAAGGAGATAGAGGCCGAACTCTGTAACCATATAGAAACTCTAGACAACATGTTCTATGGCCTGACAACAAAATCCATAAGACCTTTGGCTTTTGAATTTGTGGAAAAAAATAGTATTCCCCATCGATTTGATACGACATCACGGATGGCTGGCAAAGGTTGGCTGCGTGGTTTCTTGAAAAGAAATAAATATATTTCTTTAAGACAACCAACTGCCACCAGCCTTGCCAGAGCAATCGGCTTTAATCAAACACAATGTGCCCGATTCTATGACAACTTGCACAACTTACTCACAAAGTATAAGTTTCCACCATACGCCATATATAAGATGGACGAATTCGGCATCTCAACAGTTCCGAACAAACCTCCTAAAGTACTTTCCATGAAAGGCATAAATGTGTTAACAAGATATCCAGTGCAGAGAGAGGTACAAACGCGACTGTCGTATGCGCCATGAGTGCGAGTGGGCATTTTGTTCCTCCTGCATTCATATACCCTAGGAAAAGGATGAAGAGTGAACTACTCGATGGATCTCCACCCTCTTCAGTAGAAATGGTATCTGATAGTAGTTCCATCAATCAGGAGCTATTTCTTGATTATATATCTCACTTCAAAGATCACACGAAGCCCACAAAAGAACAACCAATCCTGTTAATAATGGACAACCAAAGTTCACACTGCTCCATTAGCGCTGTTAAATTATTTAGACTAAATAATATCGTAGCACTGACGCTTCCACCTCACAGCAGTCATCGAATGCAACCTCTGGACAGAAGTTTTTTCTCTCCTTTGAAAAAATACTTCTCTAATGAGTGTGAAAAGTGGCTGACAAACCATCCTGGCCGAGCAATAACAGTTTACCAAATGGCATCAATATTCACCCCAGATTACTTCAAGGCAGCTACTGTGGCAAACGCTGTTGAGGGTTTTAAAGTCACAGGAATATGTCCCTTCAATAAAGACATATTTGATGAGGCAGATTTTTTGGCCAGTTATATCACTGAAAGAGAAGACCATGCAATAGCAAATTCTCACACGACGTCAATCCAAGAATTAGGGGCATCCACTACTGCTACCATCCCTAAAATACCTGCTGCGACAGAAGGCACTCTAGAATCAGTTACAACATCAGGATCGTCAACTGCGACTACCGCAAACCCCAAATCAAGCACGGTTATCCTGGAAACACCAGCTGCAACCTCAGGATCGACATTAACTAATTTACACTCAGAAACAACTAATCCAACTCCCGGAACTTCTATAACCTTCACGGACATATCACCACCACCAAAATCAGTTGTGTCCAGATCAAACCGGAAAAGCAAAAAATCAGAAATACTTACAAGCTCACCCTATAAGCAACAACTTCTCGAAGAAGCAAACCGAAAAAGAAAGCTAGAGTGTAGCCTGAACAAAATTAACAGAAAAGCGAAGGTCAGAAACTATGTCAGAAAATCGACATCAAAGAAAAAAATGTTGAGCTGCCCAGGATGCAAGGAAGTCTATAAGGAACCAATTTCCGAAGATTGGATAGTGTATAATGTGCACTCAGTGGTGGAATGAAATATGTACCGCTTATTCCGGAGTTGGTCCGTACAAATGTGATCTCTGTGCCAAGGTGTCCCATGCGCACTCTTAGGTTTCCAAGTGCGCACTCTTAACTACCTGTATATGTAAGAGTGCGCAAATGACTATCTTTAGATTTAATGATTTTTTTTAGTCGTTAAGTGCTTAAATTTTATTTTGTTTTTTTATGCAGTTATGTTAATAAGAGACGGTTTAATTTTAATAAAGAAAGTTATTTTTTGTAAAAATATTTGTTTTATTGATATCTTAAGTTAAACTTTAAGTGCGCACTCTTGGAGCACTCTGCCCTATCTATTACTTTGAATATTTAAAAGTATAAAATAATGTCTTAAAGTTGTACACAATTTGTGCATCATACATTTCTGACAATACAATATACTTAACAAGGTCTGAAAGAAATTACCTCAGCATAATACGAGTATAACAATACTGTTCGTTGATTCGTCAAGCCTACACAGAATCTCCGTAGTGTATTTCAATCTACCTGGACATCGATATACATTTTAACTAATAAATAACAGAAGCAGGTACATAATATCTCCTTTCGTATGTTGCATGATTTGTTGTTTTAAATTTGATCCGATCTTAATACACATTATCTTTTGATTATATGTTCCGCCCACAGTAGTTAATTGCAGTCGTTCATTTTGAGATTCGAGCAGTGCTTAATATGAGGAGGTATTACCTTCGAATGGGGTAGATACGTGATGTTTCTAATAAATAATATTTAAAGGCAGTGTCGGATCAAACATAGCCCGCATTTACTGACTGATCTGTCGACTAAATAATATTGTGTCTTACACGTTTTTACCTGTGTAACAGAAAGAACGAACTCTACAGTGATAATATTTTATTTCAAAGACTGCTCTACAAATATCACGAATTTGATAATAAAGCTGAAACGTTCTTAAACGTTCAGTATTGAAAAAAATACCATTTACATATTCTGTTCACTTTACATTAACATGACATTTAAGTTGCTAATAAAACATCTAACGGTGCTACATAACACATTATCTCAGTACAAAGTGTGTTATTTTAAGCACTTTTTTTTATTACTATCTATGATACAATACAACATTCAATGTTTTGATCGTTTTGATGGAAATGCGAACCGTTAAGTACAAGTACATAACATTGTACAAACTCTACATTTCGTGGATTGAGAGAAACATTTCACTAGATAAGACCTGTAACAAAGTGGTATCATTGTTTAATACTAGAACAATTAGCTGAAACATTCATACCCTCTATATATATTTTTACATATGTGTACACTAAAACCTCAAGCTATCACACACTGTCATCTAATATTCAAATAACCAAAATCAAAACTTAACAATGTTATGTTATTATGAAAAACACCTTTTAATATTTGATTGATTACTATGTCATGTATATTATTTACTAATTTAATTGTGAAATGACCACACTTTTTTTTCCAGCGGACCGATTTACATCTGATTAACAAATGTTTCTTATGGCTTATAACATCTCAATTTTGATAAATCATCTCCAAATTGTATGCGTTAGAAAAAGGTTTCCTTGAAACTGCTTACAAAGATCTTTTTTAGATTTAATGTTACCCTTTGAATCAATATAAAATAGTATAAAGTTTACTTAGAAGTGATAAAACGAAGGAATAAAAGTTTACAAAAAGAAGATTGCGTTTTGATTACCGCATAAGAATACAATTTATGGTAGGTATGTTATATCCACATACACTTTTCCAGACTTGCAATATAATTATAAATATTCTATTGTCTAAAGTTCACCTCTTGTCAAGGAAACAAAATAAACCTATAGTTTGAAAATAGTCTTAATATCGAGTGGTTAGGAAATATTTCTTAACCGTATTGTAATTATTTTAAGATACGCTTTGTGTAATACTTTTCTGTATCTGTTCTATTATTTCTGAGAAAGATTCAAAATGATTCACCACAACGCTGAGCTACTTTTGTTCTAAACAAAAAATAATACTTAAAATATAACATCGCACAATGTATGGGTTATTAAAAATTTATTTGCATTGTTTCTATTGTAATAACGAGGAAAGATACTTTGTATTGGTGTATACCCTATTCGTAGAAAAAAAATCGAAATGATGCTCATCAATATAATGGTTTTTTGATCTCGTTCATTTGTTTTCTGAACTCCGCCCCTGGCTATAAATCTATCCTATGACTCGCAAAAAATCTGCCAATAAATCTTTATTATATAGGTTCTAATATATAAGTATTCGATATGGCGTTTGAAACACTTATGTTAAATGCTACTTTTTTCAATAATCGATTCAAACATTTTGTAGCCTTGATTATTTCAGTGTATAATTTGTCGTCGCCGAGAAAATAATTTAAAGCAATAACGGATACATTTTTAACGTAACGTCTAAAAATTCATTGCAGAGGCTTTCAAGCAATGCTATCTTAAGGAAAGTTCGTAAATTATTATTTTATTTAATTACTTGTTTTACAAAGAAATTAAAATTTGCCAAAAGAGATTATTGTTTTATTCAATTTATAATGGTTTTATTCAAGTTTATACTCATGATCATGTTTGAGAAATTAAATGTGTTGCATTCTCGAAAATGTTTTACTTTTTTTACAAAGTTAATAAAATGTTTCTTAACATGTGTGGTCAGAAGATTAGATGTTAATTGTAAATACGCGAGAGCCCCTTGGGGATAATTTGAACCTATTTGCTAAAAAAAACAATGCCGTAGATTTGTGACCAAATAGATACAAATCTTTCTTCCTTACAAAATACCGATTATTCATATTTGCATTGAAAACGATTTTGTAAATATAACCGTGTTAGTAGAAAAATGCGAAATAGTTATTTCACTTACCATTTTCCAATACGGTGAATGAAGCTGTAGTGTGATTAGTGGGAGAATTTAATGTTGTTTAGCTACACTTAATTTACTTTACTAAATGCTCATATTCTCACTGTACTTGATTCTCTAAAAATACAATTAAAAGACATTTTATATAACGCTGTTTAGCGAACGAACTCTCTTCAAATGCGCTCAAACTCGGGAGTCGAACCTACTTTTATTGGAAACTTTAAAATATTACAAAAAATAAAATAAGTTGAGTGTTAGTATAGGAAGTTGCTAACTTTGACCATTAGATTGGATATTTTCCTACCATAAGGTTGGATATTTTTTAGTGTCTGTATATATTTAAAAAAAACATATTTCTAAAATCTCCACATTAATTTTTAAAACTATAAAGATTTTTTTCAATTCTTCCTGTATGTGTAACTGATCCATCCGCCTTAAGGTAGAGTACATCCTGTGTATATAGTGTTTATATATTAACAAAAAAAATTTTAGACTTCACAAAAAGGGTTGTCTACAAGTATTTTCTAAAGCTGCATAAATTATCAATGTCTTTCATGCATATCAACATTTTCAACCCAACCCAAAAATTCCATAAGTTGCTTGATTTCCACAAATTCGCGTTTGTCTAAAAATATGAACGTATGAAAACTTCTGCTTTTAATAAATATTTCTAAAAAGCCCACATTGATAACATAAATATTATTGAGGTGGAAAATATAGATTCCGAATGGTTCGATTTGAACCGGTCGAGCTGCGTCTGTGTGTATGTATGGTGTTCTCGTATACTGTATATCACCGATCACCGCAAATTGTATCCGAATTAGATGGATCAGATTTATGTATGGCACAGACCAATATTTTGTGCGCTCTTGATGCCTGGAAATTTCGGCCAGAAAACTTATGCCAGCCCCCCCCCCGCTGGTCTGGCCGCGGTGACGGGAGCTCGAACGGAAAAATGCAAACAAAAATATATTTGTCTTAACCCTCCGTGAACTTGGTGATATTTGATTAAAAGTACGAATACTTGTAATGTAATAAATAATAAAGGTATAATTCATATAACGCCGTTAAGAGAGCAGACTTTGCTTAAGAATGTTCTAACTCGGCATTCGAACCCACTATTATTGATAAATATCACTAAATAAATAAATGATGAAACTATTTTTTATTTCATAAATAGTATCTATGTCATGAACTTAATATGGCCTTATTTTTAAATATGTATTTAAAAAAATTTAAACAATTTGTTAAATACCGCCGAATCGTCTCGTTTTGTTTTACTCGTTTGAATTTAAAAAAAAACAAGGTCGACCTTGTGATCTTGTTGATAAGACCCCTGTCGTCAAGCCCGGAAGTTGCAATTTCGATTCCCGTTTGTACATGGACTTCGAGAAAAAACGAGTTCCAGTGTGATGTTCACTTCTTTAAGAACTTTCTAGTTGGCTGTAACAAATTATCACATGACGATAAGTTCACTAGGTAATATTTTTTTTTTCAAAAATAATATTGCTATTTTAAATATTAAAAAAACCTTTATCCTTTTTATAATAAATAAAATATCCATAACTTTATTTATAAAACAAAATCGAATCGTATTTCCTTTTTGTACTAAATATGAAAAATAAAATATCTATAACTTTATTTGCAGAAAAAAATCAAAAGTGGCACAGTGACATAACTACATACTTTTACTGTATAATCTTATTTCCATTATTTTTCCTCTTATCTAATAACGTTGAATCCAATTTGAATACGTTCAAAAGCGAGTTCAGTTCAATAGTTTCAAAGGTTAAAAGTCAAAGGTAAATGAGTATCGCCGCGAAGGACTAGGAGCAGCTATCCAATAGATGGACAGGGCGCAGTGTAGCCAACATTCAACATCACCGCCTGCCTATTCCATGTGCACACAGAGCACACAGCGCGGTGTGCAGTGCAGGCTCGGGTCCGCGTATGGACGCCGGAGCCTCCACCCCTCCTCGGGAAGGTCCCAACATTTATACCGAGGAATGGGCGGTATATAACACATGATGAATGTGAGAGGCGAGCGATAAAGACTTTTGATTTGGCCATCTCTATAATGAGAAACCCTCCCCGCACATTTATCATAAATATTCCTCATTCTCCTTTTGTGTTACCTATTAATATTCTGACAGTTAACATATATTTCATTCACTCTCGTTCCTTTTTTCCAACTCTTTCAAAGATGGCGTCTCACCGGATTCTATAATGATATCGCTCATAATTTAGAGTCAAGATCACAGCGGTATCATAAAGAGATTAATATAGGTACATTCCGAGGGATCATTCGACTCTTCAATAAAATTTAATTGTCGAATTATTATTTCTCTTTTTTTAATCGTATTGTGTACGGGTTATTATTATTATTACCTTTACAGATCTGATTCATTCGTTTTAGATTCTTAGGGGTCATCGTTACATACTCAACCACCCAAACACTGTTGCGTCTATTCCTCATCCATCATTAGATGACTTTTTAATGGCTTTGAGTTTTTTTAATGTATGTTGATTTATTATTTTAGTTGCTCTATTGATAAGAAAAATAATTAACGGTAATATTGTATGAGTATAATAAAGCGTGTACGCGTTCAACAGATTTTTTTAATGTTAAAGGTAATAAAACCATTAATTTTATGTCTGAAGCGATTGTCAAGAAATAAAACATTCTGTGAACAAAGAGATTATACTTAATACACGTCGTTTTCACATGAGTTAAAAATCCCAATTACGCTAACTTGTCAAATATACTAGGAAAATAACTTGAGTATGCTAATAAATTTATCACAGAAATGGGAGCTTTTGGGCAGATACTATCGCTACGAACTCCATTAAATATAGTATAATTCTCACAAATCAGATACGAAATCGGTGTTAAATTAGATATTATTTAAACTACCAATTTTAAAGAACACATGAAAACTAGGAATTATTACTAAAAATTCGATGGCGTGTTAAAAAAATTAAAAATTCTTTTATTCATCGTTGGTACCTTCAAACTAATTATTTTTCTTTCAGTACCTTTCAACATGATAAATCTGGCATAGAAGAGCGTGTCTGGGAGACAATATTTTCTTTGGACCCATTATTCGGGCCTTCGGGTGTAAAACCCTGGAGCTGCCATAGAACTAAACATTTGTCATTTCACATGTTAGCAGCACTATCGCACGGGAAAAAGTAATAACACACGCACACGTACGTGGTAAGTATTGTTATCTAACAAACTCTTTAACCAGACTGGAAACTTTTTTTGGCT
Source organism: Odontocerum albicorne (assembly GCA_949825065.1). Lineage (NCBI taxonomy): Eukaryota > Metazoa > Arthropoda > Insecta > Trichoptera > Odontoceridae > Odontocerum > Odontocerum albicorne. The sequence continues at coordinate 25,846,296 of OX463840.1, forward strand.
ACCATCAAGGGAAAGTGTTTTATCAACTAGGCCATGGAGGTCGTCTAATAAATGATAAATAACCTTCTTCATACATTTTCAACTCTGATAAGAAAGCTGATGAACAGTCCTAATAGGGCACTTTTAGGTGATTTTTTTTTATTGTGTCATCAAAATATATATATATATATATATATATATATCGGTAGACCTTCGATAAAAGTTCCAAAATAACTTGACAATTGCGGACGTGAGTGGCAACAGGCAACCAGCAACATCTGAATGCTGGGCCGACGATCACAGCCCATAAATTGATTAAGAAAACTGTGGCCGCGCCAGAGTTGCCCGCAAGGACGTTGCTCTCCAGCTAATCGAATATTTAATTAATATTTTCACTGCTTGAATGACATGTTTATGAAGAGCCTTTGTAATGGATTATCTTCCAAAAATCAAGTTTTTGTAAAAATCTGAAACATAATATCTTTACGGCTTTTCAGAAAACCTTGTAAATGGTACAAAAAAAATATTTATGCGTTTGGTAACAAAATAATTTTTTTTAATGAAATCTCATTTTGACTACGTAGTTGGTAAGACTCCTATCTTCTGGTGTTCGGGGTGTTCAGGTTCAATTCCCGTAGGTACCCATTTTTTGTTCAAATAATGGCCCAGTCAGGTTTTCACTTAAATCATCTTTTACACATTTATAGTTCATTGGAAGAGGTTGTCACATGGCGATAAATATACCAGGTTGCGTTGTATACAGTGAAAGAGTAATATAATAGTGCAAATTCAATATTAAGAAATCGATAACAGGAAAAAAAATTGTGTGATCTATTCGAAAAATCAAAAGCCGTAAAAATACCAACACTCCGTTTCATTGTTGAGGTACGCAGGAAGAGAATAAAACCCGGCTGGGGGCTGTATTCCAAACAAACTTGTGGTAACACTGAATAAATAAGTATAGGTATATTGATAGCAATGTACTAAGTATACTATATATCCTGAAATAACATATATGAATGGAAATCAATACATTTGAGAGAGAAACTATCAAAAGCTCTGAACTTATCTTATAACATACCTCTAGTCAAGATATACCCTCACCAATAGAGGACGAACTCGGACACGAGGACATCAAAGGTTTTTCAGCCCACACTCTGGTACACGTAAATTATAATTTCTTCAGACAAGTTAAATTAATGGATGATTTGAAAAATGTTGATTAAACATAATATACCATACTCGTACATTTAGAGAAATTGTGAACGAACAAAAAACTTCTATATATTTTCAAAAAGTCCATCTGTCTTAATTTAACTCGACGGATGGCTTAAACGATGTCTCTTTAGTTAACCTCACCAAACTTTGGGTGTCTTGAAAATATCGCGACCAAACGAGAATCCTTCGCGTTGAGATGCGACCATTCGAAATGTTCGACCGTTGCAAGAATACCCTGACAGCTGGCCCCTTATTAATGGCTTCCTCCAAGGTGCCTTATGTTAAGGGCCCAATTATTCAGCACCGAATGTGTGCGTGAGACCAGAAACCCGGACCTCTGTCCGTGTCACTGGCAAGTGAATCTTGATTCACATCTTTCAGCACACATTTTAAGCTTGATTTTGGCCAACACGTTGGATGGAATTTGTAATCATCGTAAATTTTAGCATAACAAAGTTGAACCTTAAATGTATTTTTATCCACTATAGAGTTTGTTACCTAGTCTTATAGTCGGTATAGCCTTCTAAATATACATATCTAGTCTTTTATTTAGACTGCATTTAGACTGCATCAAAGTAAAGTCAAATACATTTATTTACTAAAAGTGTATAATTATTAATTCGTATAGAATCAATACAATGGCGTTACGAGCATATTGAAGAGCGTGGCTGGGAGACAGTTTTTTTATCTTTAACGCGCTTTCGGATTATATAACCACAAGAGTAGGCATAGAGCTTGCAGTCCTTCGTTGCATGTTTTGGCACATGATGTTGTAACAACACTCCCAAAAGTCTAACAAATGCGAGTATTATTACATCTTGCGCTCTTAGGTTGGTTAAACGACGGTCAAGAATAAATATTTGCCAATGTAGATAACTAACGTCCATATGAAATAGTTGCTAAAACGCTTGTCTACCAATCTGAGGTTTCGAGTTCACATTTTTTTTTTGTTATTTGTTTCATACAAAAAGTAAGGATTCTAGGCAGGCTTAAGGCGTATAATGATATTTATACATGTACAAATATGGAGTGCATAATAGTATTGTTACCTACAAGCATAGTAGGTTTACCAAAAATGACAAAAAAATCGCGAGTCACGTGACAATGCTGTAAAACCAGCAATATTTTAGCACTTTCGAGCAGTGATAAGCAGGTATTTTAGCACTTTCGAGCAGTGATAAGCAGGTATTTTAGCACTTTCGAGCAGTGATGACCAAAAAGTGTTCTTTTTAAACTTATGGACCAATTTTTTTATTTTTGAGTACCAAAACATGAAAACTTTAATATTCTTATGTATTGTGATATTCTTAAGTATTGTTGACATTCACGATAATGTCAAAGCTTTCATGTCCTCAGTGAGATACAGGCAAAAGCCTAGTTTACTGGGGACACGACAAATGAAAGGCAACAAACCCAGATCCATTTAAATTGTGTGTCTAAATTAAATTACCTGTTGTTTTTTCACAAATGATGTATATTTCTTATCATGTGTAAAATAAATAAATAAAAAATAAATTCTTACTTGAGAAAATAATGAGATACTTAATAAAAATAATAAATAAAGGTTTATTGAAATATATTTACTGATAGTACGAGTACTTATGTACATATCCATCCTGTAATTATAGTAATATAGAGTACCTATGTACATATACATACTGAAATTATAGTAATATAGAGTACCTATGTACATATACATCCTGAAATTATAGTAATATAGAGTACCTATGTATATATACATCCTGAAATTATAGTAATATAGAATACCTGTGTACATATACATCCTGAAATTATACATATATTTAAAGGCAATGGAAAAGAAAATACATTTAAGAGAGAAGCTATCAAAAGGTCTGGACACATCTCATACTATCCCCCCCCTCGAGATTCCCCCCTATCAATATAAGGCAAGTTCAGCCGCGAACACATCGGATATATTTAAGCCCATGCTCTTATAAGGACCCTCCTGAACTCAACAACATCAATATTAAAAATTCCCGCTAAACCAGACATGGAGTTACCCAATGTATATAGGTAGTACTTCAACTGATCAACCGGGAAAGTTCAAGACAGGAGAAGTGAAACGACGACGAATCTCCCGATTGAAGAATTTGAGGGAAGTGGTTTTATTGTGGAGCCATATCTTTGTTCAAAGCTGCTACCTCAAAGGTCAAAATATGCCACGATGATCGCCAACCTTCGAAAACAGAGACTTTAAAAAAGGAGAAATGTTTGTACGTGTATAATCGTCAGTAATTATTTTATCTGTTCACTTATTTAACCGACATCAAATGAAAATCTCAAAACTACAAGAATATACATATTGCCCGTTTTCTATTCAACGGCACATTCTAAAACGATTCTGATAGGATTAGTAAATAGCTATTTTTCAATTTTTATTCACCGACAATTTAGGCAAGAACACGTATAAAATTTAAATGACATTTAAATCTATTTTTCTAACCGAATTATCATACTACCGTAATCATAAAGCTGTCAAATGAAAATATCTCTTACCAAGTATTACTTTATCAATTTGAAAATAGTAAAATACCATCTAGTTTAGTGCTACGACCTCATTGGTGAACTCTTTGAATATTTATTTTATTCAGTTTTATTGTTATTACTTTTATTTCACAATTTATAATCATATGTATGCGATAAAAGCTTATTGAATAAAATTATTCTAAAACTCAACAGACATAATATTTTAACCCTTAATATGATATATTGTATTTAAATGGTCCATCTCTGATATGAAAACCACAGCCTGAAGCTTAAACAATACACTTTGAAAAATGTTTAAAAAAAGTTATATACATTATTTTTCAGCAGATGTACTAATATGCCAATAAATATTTATAGTTTTAATTTAAAAGTTTGAAAAATAATGTTTTTTGTTTGTATTTTATGACAATTGTAAAAGAATGAAACATATATTATAGAATTAAACTTACTCGTATAACACGTCCTTTCGACGACAGATTACCTCTGTGGCCTAGTCGGTAAAACGCCAGTCTCCCAACCTGGAGTTTGCGGGTTCGATTTTCCTCGGAACCAAGATTTAAAAAAAATGATCTCTAGTCTGGATTTCCCTTAAAACCTCCTTAACATATTTTTGGTTACTTGGTTAGAAAAGATCGCTACTTGACAATAAAACCGCCAGTTTTTACTTTATACAGCGGAAGTGTTATAAAATACAACATGTACTGACATTTAATGCCTTACACAGGTCTTAAATTATGCCAAATATTTTCAGTATGGATCAACTTAGTATTCCAAATTGTATTCTATAACTCTTTACAGACTATTTGTCTAACATATACCAGTGTATTTCTTATATTTGAATCGGAACTTTTTGCTAGTCGATCAGGTATTTCGCATGGTTTCGATATCAGTCCGACATTGTTTTTAATTTTCATCAATTATAATATATCGATCGAGTTATCAAAATTCCAAGTGCTTACTGTTTACCGATGATTTAAAACTGTGTAAACAAATCGATTTTCTCTAAGAATGTACGGAACTCCAGATTGATTTGAATGGTGTCTGGAAGTGGAGGAAACCAATAAGCTGGCCTTCAACATATTTTAATGTAAGCTCATGACTTTTTCAAGAGCTGAGACCCAGCAGTATTTAAGGTACTTAATTGATGATCAACCCATCGTGCGTATCGACACTATCCAAGTATTGGCATCATTTAAACAGTAAATATATATTCGGTTATCATATCGAGAGTATGTGTTAATCTGCCAGTAAAATTCTGGAGATTTGTGATGAGAGTCTCTAGGGCATTTGATGGTGGCGCTGTTATGAGATATCTTTATAATTCACTGGTTCGCAGTAGATTAAAGTGCGGCTTAGTCATTTGGAACCCGAGAGGAATTCACAATTCCCGGATAGTTGAACGAGTTCAAAAGAGATTAATTGTAAAAACTATGGTTTTTACCAATGGTATACCACATTTTTTATTAGTATACTTGGGTATTACTCGATTAGCGTTAAAATATATTTGCACACATTTTTAAACATGTACAAATTGCTGACGAAAAATGTATAAAACTCTTTGTTTATTCACAGACTATTGTTTAATGTACCAGACAATTATTTACGCCATCGTGAATTAAGATTGTTTTCAGTTCCGTATTCACGAAATAAGCTCTTAAGAGAATCACCACTTGTACACGGAATGACCTTGTTGAATGAACTTTCTGATATCGATATCTTTCTCATCTCGGTGGATAAATTGAGGATTAAACTCTAATAGACTTTGTAGATATGCATAACTGAGTAACTTCAGATGAAGGCATGAGTAATTTTGTTCCCCTTGTCATTATTGTATATTTAGATATTATTATTAGATTTTTTACTTATAATTTGATGTACTTGGGTTAAACCTGTATCAAATGTAAAATAAAATAAATACATTTCTGTTTATTGTTTGAGTTGTGTATTGTGTTACAATTTTATTGTATACAATACATCCTGGCGAATTTATTGACATATGGCAATCTGTTTGTTATTTGATTTTACATAAAATAAATTAAATAATAACTGATGACAAAATGGTCAACGGCTCAAGTAAAAATATTTGTGTGCCTTAGGTTGAAATAATTTGCAGTTTTAAAATGTTCAAGGTTTTACTGAATCAAATGAATCGAGAAGGTTACAATTCACATGAGAGAAAGTAGAAATAACTATTTTGTATAATATTCTAATATATATACACATTTTTTAAATTTTAAATCAAATAAATTCATAAATAAAATTTAAATAAAAGAGAATATCTATTTTGAATAAAAATATATAATGTCTGAAAGCAAACACGTGCATAAAAATATATCAAAGCATAATTCATTTTTTTAAATAAATCATCTAACATATAAAGCTATTATTGGAAATTAAACATCGATTTTTATCTCCCTGTCATAACTTAATTTTTATAGGGAACATTATGACGACCTGCGTGGCTTAGTTGATAAGACGCCTAACTTCCGACCGGGGAGTTATTGTTTCGATTCCGTAGGTACCCAATTTTATTAAAAAGGGATCATCTAGTTTTATCTTAAGACTCCTTTAAAATAGTTTAACTCATCTTGAATGAAATCACGGATTTGATTCCCATCGATACATTTTTTTCAAAAGGGGATTCAGTCTTATTTATATTTAAAACTTCTATAACATATTTCTGATAAGTTGAAAGAGATAACCACATTGCTATAAACCCTTAAACACAGGTTGTACTGTTTACAACAAAAGTGCTTTACAATAATACAGTAATATAATAAAATAACAAAAATATAGTATCTAGTCTACCCTTCATTAATTCAAAGGTTTGTTTTATACAAATCCTTCTTTTGACATTTAATTGGTAGATAGTCTGTAAAAATATTTTTGAGAAGTATCTTTATATGTATAATGTGTTATTTGAATACTCGTAAATACATACTCGTATACTACATACATAAATAAATACATGTTTTTCTCTGATTTTTTTTTGTACGAGAAAGAAGGGGAATAAAAACATAATGTAGCCCTCGATTGGGTTTATTTTCTTTACTCTGGGGTGACGCATGATCGGAAAGGGTCGTCATACGCAAAATAAGGCTAGACCATTTGATGGTATCTGGTTTAGATTGTTTCTTGTGAAACCTATATAATTTTGTGTATTTTTCATGTATTTGTTTGTCTTTGCTGTCAATGAACAAAAATATTATTATTATTATATTTACATACATTATTAATCTAAAAAATGTTGTTTAATTATATTATTACTATCAATAAATGCAGAAAGAGCTTGCTTGTAATTGAAACGTCGCCAAGTTGAGCCAAATATTTTGTGAAATCGACCCGTGTTTATGATAACAATATTTATTAGATTAGCATTCGTCGTTCAAAGTCGATGTCTGAATTTATGACCTCAGACAAAGAAGACACAATAACATAACTCACCGCCTTGACGATAAATTCGACAAAATTATGCTCATCCTTTCGAAAAGCAATAACCATTTGAAGAAGAAGTCTCTAGGATCTATAAATAAAAAGTAAGCATCGATTGGTAGCTAAGTTATTTGATTTATTCATAATTCCTCGGCGGAGCCAATCAAGAAATATGTTTATGCTCTGAGAATCGTTTGAGGTCGCCCAAATTAAGAAGAATTGGAAGCAATAATTTTGTCTGTTGTAATTTTTGGAAATCGTTTATTTTATTTTATTTTCTTGGATCTTTACAATTCTGTGACTTAGGTTAGCAATATTTTTGTCAAAGTAAATTATCGTTTTATTTGATACACTAAATTACGAGAGACTCAATTGATACAAAAAAAAAACAAATAAATAAAAAAAATTGTTAAACTTGGCCGGTGTAACTTTTTGAAATATAAAAAAAATATTTTCTTTAGTTTCTTTCCTTAAAATCTCGTGGTATATTTTTGTAACATTACTTTTTATCTCATAATTTTTATTTGTGAAAATTTAAGTAACTTATATACTATAGTGTCTATATACCATTTATCTTACATATGGTATATCAGTTATTAAAATAGTATATATCTTAATATTATAATATCCATGTTAGTTAATATTTTATTATACAAGAAGAATAACCAGACAAAATAATACGAGTATATACAAGTAGTACCATAAAAGGTACGAATTGTTTGGGAAACCATAAAAAGGAGCACGACTAATTAATCAAAGTCTGATAGAAAGTACAGTGAAACCCCTTCATAAAGGATAGTCTGCATTACTGTTACATCTGCTTACCTCATAATAGACATGGATGGCGTGATGGTGATGATTATATGAGATTTATAATGTTCCTTCTAAACCAAATTCATTATATGAGTAAGTATTTTTAAATTTTCTATTCTTTTTTGAAAGATGTCTATAGTATGTCTCAAAATATTTGCTTTTTCAATATTTTTTCCAATTCCGAATATGTTTTCAGAAATACACTACGCGATTTAATAAATAATCAAAATTGTAGCAAATTTTAAAAAATGTCTATATTTATCTACAGTAAAACAAAAATCGCTTACAATAATATGCTAATTTTATTTTCCAAACGTCGCAACAATTCCACAACACTAATAGTTAAAAATACAAAAATCAATAAATTCAACCCAAATTTCTAAGCAAACATGAAGTGTTCCAAGGTAGAGCTTAACGATAGCTGGCAACAAGGAACAGTCCCCCATTGTAAGCGAATTTGTAATGGCAATAACTCATTTTGCAAATAAAGGAACCGTAAAATAGTTCAATAGCTCCGCTACCCCTACATTTTGTTTCATTCTCATAGAAAACGGTAAGCCACTGCCAGTGCTTTGGGTCAAGGTAGAAATAGCTCCTGCCACATTGATATATTCTCATTCAATATGAAATTGCAAATTTCTGTCTACCAATAATGATTTGTGACCGACAGATTGTGTACGTTTTTGACTTGTGACTGCTTTGAGTGATTTATGTAACTTAATTTTGGAAACGGACAAAGAAGTTAAGGCTAATCTGGCCGTATTGTAGCTTTTTCGGTGTAAACGCTACTTCACTGATGCCATCCTTAAACCAGGGGGGTGTTTTTATATTATTTTCCTTCTATACATTTATAATATTGATAAAAATAATTGAACAACAAAACATATATACTCGAAACAAAGAATATTAATTTCTGTCAAATTATTTTTCACAGCAGGATATTAGTATATATTTGATGTATGCATGTGAAACGTGGCGTAGAAAAAGGAACCGAATATTTTTTTTACATAGTTATGTATTTGTACAAGGTTCGCATTTCCTTTAAAACAAGCTAAATTTCAAATGCACTGCGGACAATAAAATAAATGCACTGAGAATGAATTAACTAAGGATAATAAGTGGCGTATCGATGTATGACAAAATAGGAAAATAAGTTATGAAGATGGAATGTGAACCAAAAATCGATGTAATAAGTAAGATAGAAAACCACGTTAAAGTGGTTAAGAAGAGATAAGAGAAGAACAAGACTGATTAAATAATCAATAGTGCAAACATGAGTAAGAGTAATTTAAAACGAAGATCCAGGAAGTATGCTTAAATCAATAGTGTGGAATTTTGAAAGAAGGATATGTAAGTAATAAGAGACAAAGAAGGAACTGTAGGCGAAGATATGGATATGGAAGAGGTGAAAGAAGTATGTAGTGATAAATTCTCGTGCTCTGTCCTTTCTGCCTACCACAATAGGCAATTGGTGTGATAGTATGCATGTATGGATTAAATATTCGTTTGATATTGAAAACAGTTCTTTAATTGTTTTTTATTTG